>OX451738.1:805588693-805905587 GCA_948472305.1 Vicia faba | reverse complement strand
TTACCGCTAATGACGAAAACCTAGGAGTTTAACCGGATCTCACCCCAAAGGTGCAACTTGTTCGGATTCAATTTTCAGCTTGTACTTTTTTCAGCCTCTCAAACAACTTATGTAAATGGGTCCCATATTGCTCTTCTTCAGTCCTGGGGATTTGGCTATCGTATCATCAATGTTAGACCCTATATCTCGTGTAGACCTATATCTCGTGATGAATCATGTCGTGGAACAAAGCTACCATGGCACGCTGATATATGGCGTCGATGTTCTTCAACCCAAAAGGCATAACCTTGTAACAGAAAGAACCCCACTGTGTGACAAAGGTAGTTTTCTCCATCTCTTCAGATGCCATCTTGATCTGATTATATCCTGAGAAACCATCCATGAAGGAGACTACCTTGTGTTGAGCTGTGTTATCGACCAGAACATCAATATGTGGCAGTGGGAAGTCATCTTCGGGGCTTTCCCTGTTTAGATCCCTGTAGTCTACGCACATACGTACCTTGCCGTATTTCTTTGGTACTGGGACCATGTTCGCAACCCATTGAAGATAGGATGTCACTGCTAAGAATCCTGCATTGAATTGTTTCATAACCTCAACTTTGATATTTTCTGACATCTCATGACGCATGCGACAAACCTTCTGCTTTATCGGAGAACTACCATCTTTCATCAGTAGACGGTAAACCACAATATCAGTATCGAGCCCTGGCATGTCTTCTTATGACCAAGTGAAGATCTCAACATATTCATGCAACATCTGTAATAACCTGTTCTTGACACTATTCTCTAAGTTGGCGCCTATCTTGACTTCTTTTCTAACTGTCTCAGTACCCAAGTTTACCACCTCAACTAACTCTTCATGTGGTTGAATAACTTTATTTTCTTTCACTAACAGTCTGACAAGTTCTCCATGTATTTCACAATCCTCCTCACCTTCATCCTCGGCTTGGTAGATCAGATTTTCAAAGTCATACGTGGCAATAGTAGAGTCGTTATCAATGGGATCCAGAGTGGATGTGGATTTGTAATATATTGTGTGGCTGTGTGTAAGAACACATAGCTATTTGAAAGTGATAAAAGTAAAAAGAAAGAAAGAGAGCACAAAATTTGAATGCAAAATGTCCAATGCTTTTATTAAATGAAAATATGTTTATGAAATGAAAACTCTCAACAGGCAAACTGTTGTGCCCTGGGTAAGACACAAGGCTTAAAGTCATTGTTTAAACATTACAAAGCTAAAACTTGAAAGAAATAAAAACATAAATGTAGCTATTACTCCTGACTAAAGGAGATAGAGATAATGTTTTCCGCCTTCCAGTTATTGAGCCCGTTGCCAATGGTAGGAAAGATCCAACTGTCAAGTTCGTAATCACTGTCAACATCTTCTATAGATTTGACTCCGTTGTTGCTGATGCGGAATGGTGGTCTTCCAGCACGGGCATGACAAACAACCCTCTGACCCCCTGCAATGAAACCCAAATCAAATTTGTCAGATTTAAATGGAATGTCAGGAAGCTGAACCCAAACAGTACAACCACCTTCTTCTAAAATGGTTTTAGCATTTTTCAACGGGGCCATCCTGGGCGGAACCCTGGTAACTTTGGGAATGACAGAAACATCTTCAGTAGCCGCTGGAGGGATAACTTCAAAAGTCTGACAGGGAGTCTCGATGAATTCACCGTCCATTTCTACATACCATAAAGAGTTTAAGTGGCTAACCATATACTCTTCTCCACTGCAGACAATAACAATCTTTCCATTCACAACATGTTTTACCTTCTGATGTAGGGTTGAGATAACAGCGCCTGCCACGTGGATCCAAGGGCGTCCGGTTAAGCAGGAATAAGATGGTAGAATATCCATTACATAGAAGGTAGATTCAAAGATCTATGAACCTACCTTGATCGAAAGATCCACTTCTCCGTGTACCATCCTCTTTGACCCATCAAAGGCTCGAACTATAATATCAATGGGTTTTAGTACTACCCCTTTACAATCAAGTCTGTCTAGAGCACCCTTTGGTAAAACATTTAATGAGGAACCAATATCAACCAATACATGAGCCAAAGTAGTACCCCTGCCTTCAATGGAGACATACAGGGCTTTATTGTGATTTCTCCCCTCCGGAGTCAGATCAGCATCAGAGAAACCTAATCCATTATCATTTGTTAAGCTAGCAACATAACTTCCAAATTAGCAGCAGAAATCTCCTGTGGCACGTGAGCAGTCTTCAAGAATTTTACTAAAGCCTGTGCATGGGATTCATAACACATTAACAGGGATAACATGGTGATTTTGGATCGGGTCTGCCCCAACTGTTCAAAAATCTTATAATCGATCTTACGGATAATCTTCAACACCTCTTCCAACTCTTTCATAGAGGTGTCTTTAAATATAACTTATTTAGGCGCCTCCGTCTGGACAGGCTCTGTTACTTTCTCTTTACCCCGAGCCTCAATAGTTGACTTGGTAGAAGTAACCTTAACAGGTGTGGCAACAGTCTTCAGAGAGACTTACAAAGAGAAAACCCTTCCGCTTCTAGTAATCTTACTGGTCCCGAAAATATTTCCAATGTCGAGATCAACAACTTCAGTAACTTCATCTTCAATAGTCGGTAGTTCTTGCTTGATTTCATGGTAGTAGACATCGGATCCATAGTTCCAACAAATAGCTTTATCCAAAGAATATGGGATAGGTCCAGGTGTAGTGATGATCAGAGGAGCAGCTTTTAGATTGGAAGTAATACTTATAGGACCTTTGGAAGTGATCCTAATAGGGGCGCCCGAAATTACAGATAAATCTTGACACGTATTCTCAGCAGACAGAACCTTATCGATCAGAATTATATGATTGTCCATTAGGCATTGAACACCTTCCTTCAGCAACTTGCAACCATAGGGTTGGACTGCACAACAATAACATTTTTCAACAAAGCCTGGAAATAAACCGGTCTGCAACAGATTCTTCTTGATGATTGGTAGGGGAGTAACCAATTCACTTACAGTAGAAACATAAAGAACATCGTCAATAGCACTTATGCCTTTATTGTGCTTCGACATTGGTGCAGTAATCACGTTCGGGGTTTCCGGAGGATCAAACTCAACCTCTTTGTTGTCAATCACATTCTGAATTTTGTTTTTCAGGGCCCAACAGTTATTGGTGTCGTTCCCAGGACTATTGGAATGGTAGGCACACTTCGCATTCAGATTGTATCCAGGAGAGGAGGTATTGGTATTTTAAGGAGGCTCCCTCATTGTTATCAACTCTGCTTTTAGTAAATGTGGTAATTCCTGAGATAACGACATGCTGATCTTTGTAAACTGTCTTCTTGGAGCGTCTGACTTACACTGATTTCCCTGTTGTTGTTTTTGAACTGACGTAGGATTAGAAATTAATACTTCTCCCATATACTGATTGCAGTCATTTTTAACATGGCCCTTCTGGCCATAAACAACATTGGTCTCCTTATTACCACTGAATGTCTTCTTTACAGTGTTGCACCCCAAAATTTTCCCTCCTAATTTTAATTTTATTTGGCTTAGGTTTTTCATTCATCTAGATATTTTCCATTAGGTCATTAACATAGCTTGTATTTTCATTCAATAAAACACATTGGTTCACAAGTTCAGCGACACGCAAGCTAGGGTTTCTTTTGGTGTGAGGGGCACATATCCAGTAAGCCTTTATTCTTGTGGTGCTTAAACGTAGCATTATTTCAACTAAAGATTCTGAGAATTAGGGTTTGCAATTCATGGATATCCTGAGCATTCCTCAAGTTAATCTTCATCTAAAGGGTTTCATGTCAAAGGTATTCTTCTTGAAGCATGGATTAGAGAATTAGGGGTTAAACCCCTAATGCTTAAACGTAGCATTATTTCAACTAAAGATTCTGAGAATTAGGGTTTGGCATTCATGGATATCCTGAGCATTCCTCAAGTTAATCTTCATCTAAAGGGTTTCATGTCAAGGGTATTCTTCCATGTTTCAAGCCTTATCATCCGTCCTTAAGACTTTCCTCATGACATTAATTTTGGGTTGAGATAACTAGTCATTAAGGATTGAGGATTGAATTGTGAAGAATGATTCATGGCACAAGATATGAGTTTGTGGGTTCATTCTTGATCAAGGCGATTTTTGTTCTCATCATTGTTACTTATTGATTGCAAAATAAGTTTTCTTGGAATTGAGATTAAATTGGAAGATTGATTTGGATGCATTGATTGGTTAGTATTCATTAAAGTTGCCTAATGTGTGTAAGCGGATCACATTTACTTGCAAAAGTGAAAGATTATGCATGAGGTTTTCTTAAGCATTATGTTCATTCAAGTATCATTCATCATCATTCTAACTTATTTCACAAGTCCAAGTTCAAAATTCAAGGTTCAAATATCATGATGAGCCTATTTTTCTAATTCTAAATTCCATCACAATTTCTGTTTGTTTCAAATAATCTCCATGATTTGGTTTTGAGTTGTTCTTTCTCCCTATCCCAAGTCTTGCTCCAAGCTTCCTATGTATCGTACAACCTGAACCAGATTTGTAAAACTCCCAAACCAATTCATTAAGAAAATGACCTGCATATACCAGTTGCCACAAAAGATACCAAAAACCAGTAAACACATTAGTCAGTTCATACCCAAAAATTGCATCAGTTCCAAACCATGTTCACATTCAACACAAATTCCATCCATTTAATTTCAAAATATTTTATACTTAAGAGTCCATTCAAATAAACCTGGACAACCCTACACTTGTTTCAAAATAGAAAATCAGAGGGAAAGTGTTGAAACCAAATAACCCAACTTCTAACATAAGTCAGGCCTTTGTTCCCAGCAGAAAAAGAAAACCAGTCCCTTCTACCAAAAATCCAGCCCTACATTTTGTTCATACCAGGAAAGGTTAGAATTAACCCCCTAACTGTCAAACTAATAGAAAAATAGAAAAAAACAGAGGAAGTTGTGAATCTGGAATCAGGAAAAGAAGAGACCATGAAATGGCTAAATTAGAAAAATCATAATGAAACCAAAATTCCAGCTCAGCAGTTTACCCAAAGCTTCTCAAGCAAGTTTCAGAAACTCAATCCTCACCATCTATTTTTCTAACTAATTACTGAAAGCAAGGGCTCTGATTCATAAAATCCTAACAAACTTTTCTACTCTATAGAGCAGATATAAAACAGAAAATCTTACCGATTCAAATCATTTTTGTTCAGCATCCGAAAGAATCATCACAAAAACCATAGAAAACTCTCTCATTTCTTGGCTTCTCATCTTTGAGTTCTCGTGAAGTTTCTCTTCAATGTTCAAGCATCATCACTAACAAGCTCTCTCTCACCCGGGAACTCTCTTCAATCTTCAGCTTCACTGATAAACATCATCTTCTCCACAACTCTCAACATACTGCAACTACCGCATCTTCTTCAATTGCTTCTTCATCATACAACTTCGATCTTCATCTCAAACCTCATTACCTCCACAACATCTTCATTCGTCTTTTCCACAATAACAAATAACACAACAATGATATCAGACAAGAACATATTTAAAACACAGAAGAAATCCCAAACGAGAAGAAGTTGAGTAGAAGAAGAGATTGAGATCAAATACGCATACCTGAGTTTCGAAGATGCACCATACATCCTCCGATATGTAAACGCCTTTCTTTCTTCCTTTTCACCTGATTTTGTTACCGCATGAATTCATTTTCGAAAACGTGAAGCAGTTAACGGTGAGCTATAAATGAAATCGAGCGGAGAGGTGGAATTAAAAGCGAGAACGAATCAATGAGTCTGAGAGTGAAGCTATAATGTTTTGAAACGACGGCAAAAGGCTAAGTAGATGAATAAGAAAATCTGAGACGGAGATGTTGTTCGCAACGGCGGCGAATGATTAAACCGATCGGACGGAGGTGAGATCACGTTTGAAATGGAGACAATATGGTTGAGGCCACAACGTCGGGGATCGCCAGAAGATAAGTTCAAATCGCACCATTTGAGAGAGAGAGGGAGGAATTTTGTCTATTTTACGAAGAAGCTTAAGAGTCACAAACTCTGAATCCTATCCCTTTTGATTAAACACATCATTTTTCTTTGTAACTCTTTACTCAATTTTTTATAATTCTTTTCTTAAATCAAAATAAGCTGAATAATAATAATTGAGATTAAAATCTGATGTTAGCTTGGACTTCGTGTTGAGTGTTGGGCCTTTCTTGACCCTTGATAGGCTTGTGGCCTCTTTTTTTTGGAACCTACAACATTGTACAAAAAGCTGCTTAATGGAACATATTGTATGAGCCTCTGTGCCTAGAGCTGGCTGCACAGTACCCCCTCTTACAAATTGCACCCCCTTTTTTATTATTTTTATTTTTGTTTTGATAATTTTGATAATTGTTTTGTTTGAGCCTTTTTCACATAATAAAAATAACAAAAACATTAATAAAAATGTTAGACTTTCTTATTTGTTTTTTTTTTGAATTAAATCTCTATTATCCTATTACTTGAGATTTGTAATTCGCCTTTGCTTGTTGAGATCTGAGTCTTGTGCAGGTTTATTGTGTGATATACAAATATGCTCGAGATTTTGATTGTGATTTATTTTCACATCGATGATTCTTCGACACTTATTCCGAACATTTTATTTCTGACTCTTTTCTTTGATTGGCGAAGCTTTCGTGAAGATCGTCAGGTTTCTTTGTTTTAATAGGCTTTGCTACAGATTAATATTCGTTTGGTATTTTCTCTTATTTACCTTATTTCAGCATTCATCGCTTTATAGAGATCATGTGAAGTAGGAAGCAGGAAATAAAGAGTGTGTGCTCGAAGTCGCTGTTTAAAGATCTGTAGAAGGAATTCCGCACTTTATTTGATATATGTGTTGTGTTTGTGTTTGCTTTCCTTAGTTGTTGATCAATGAGTCACTCAATTTAGAAATTGATATCACGACTTCGCTCTCAGTGCATGCTACCTATAGGATTTTATCACTTTCCTTGGTTGTTGATCGATGAGTCACTCAATTTAGAAATTGAGATCACGACTTCGCTCTCATTTCATGTTCCCCATAAGATAGTTTTGTTAGACTTTCTTTGGCATACTAACCTAGATGGGATTTCTCTAGGTGTGCTCTCTTAAGGCTTTTAATTGTTGATTTGTTTTCCTACCTTGATCCTCAATATCTTGGTTAGGCATTTGACTTGAATTAGCATGTGATGCTCATGATATATTTTGTGTGCTCTCTTGAGCTTATTGGCTTGCTTGCTTTATTTCATCTTTGTGTGCATTTATTGAGATGATATGCCCTTAGCATGTTCCCTTAGGAGCTCTTGCTTCATCTATAGATGATGTTTTGAGATAGACATTAGGATTGTTATCCAAGCATGTCAACATAGGGTAGATATTTCCCTTCAAAACTCAACTATAGAATCAATCATTGTATGATAACATTAGGGATTGATTTAGGTTAGCCTCCCCTTAGACTTTTATTTCCCTTTTTGCATTTTCATTAAAACAAAAAATTTATTTTCTGGAAAACTTTAAAAAACATTTTAAAAAAATACTGATGAGAATCATACCTTTGTTGAGCATGAGAGATGATAAGTTGGTTTCTTCTCGATCTTATTGCTTTTCCATTCTAAGCCTTAGTATGGTTCAAGTCTCAAAGACTTATTTCTTGAATAAGTAAAGAAGTGGTTAATATCTCTCTCTTGATATCAACTAAATATCATCTGTAATAAAAATACTAACCAACACAAACTCTTTTTTCCTTCGGGCCTTTCTTTCAAACTTTTTTCAAAAGAACATGTTAATTCACTTCTGTGCTGACGGGTAAGTCTCCAAAGGTCGAGTTGTGGCAGAAGGCGAAATTAGTATTGTTCATTAAAAAATACAAACCAACAAAATTTTTGAATCCGAACTACGACTACTCTGATTCCTTAAAAGGGATACGTAGGCATTGGGGTAGGGCCCGAACAAGCACAACCTTTATTTCCCTACATTATTTTCTCTTTTATTTTGAATGCATTCCCTCTTTTCATTTTCTTTTAGCTCTTAAGCTTATATTTGAAACACACCCTTTGATTAGAATAACAAGAGTGGATACCATAGAGTACTACGGGCGTGTGTGGTGCTAATACCTTCCCTCCGTGTAACATACTCCCTTACTCAATCTCTCGGTCATTTGACCGTGATTTCACCCTTTTAGGTTTTCTCGATTTTTACCTTTCCCATCCTGTGGGATAAAAGTTGTTTGATGGGGATTTCATTGAATTTTATCTTTGATGATTTCAGCCGATTATTTCATACATCACTAGAAGTGCAGCCACCAGAATCTTTCCACTCTTGATACCACTTTCAACTTGTTCCCCAGTTAGAATCAACTCAGTGAAACCAAATGAAGAACTCCTAATCAGATGATTAAAGAATGGACCTGTCAGAGTGCCCATGAACATATCAACTAGCTCTCGGTCAGACAAGGGAGGTTGCACCCTTCCAGCTAAGTCTCTCCACTTATGGGCATACTCTTTGAACCCTTTATTTGATCCCATAGTCATATTTTGTAATTGCACCTGAGTTGGTGCAAGGTCAGTATTATATTGATACTGGTTATAAAAAGAAGCGGCCAAGTCTTCCCAAGTATGAATGTTGGTTCCTTCCAGGTGATAGAACCATTCGAGTTGTGTACCAGGCAAACTTTCTTGAAATAAGTGAACCCATAACTTTCTGTCAGCAGTATGGGGTTGGATCTTCCGAACATAGGATCTCATATGAAGTTTAGGACAAGACACACCTGAAGAATTGAAAAACACAAGAAGGGGGAGGGGGGGTTGAATTGGGATCTTAAATTTCAATGCAAATGACACGATGATTTTTATCCTGGTTCGTTTGATCTCAAACTACTCCAGTTCATCGACCAAGGTGATTTCTCCTCTCTCCAGCGAGGTCTTAACTCACTAATCAAACTGATTACAAATCTACTTTGACAACTGCCAAAGTCTTCTTAAGTATCATCATAACCCGGTATATCTCAAGAAATTGCACTAACAAAAGTATGAACAAAGCAGTGTACAATATGTTTTCATTACAAAAACAGTATCGCAAACTTGTGATGTATTACACCGTTTAAAGAATGATTTGAATAATGAGTAGTAGCGTTGAAGGATTTTGAAATTGCAGTGTTGTAAATCGTGAACGATTTAACCTTGTCCTTTGTTTAAATAGGCGCAGCAATCTTGAGTAATTGGAAACTTGATAAATATCAGTTAATGCACTTTCCTCAATTAGGAGATCCTTGTTCGTTTTTAGATGTTGCAATTGATACAACTTTGATGAATAGTAACGCTTCAGAACATTAAGGAATCTGTTTGCTGCTTTGCTTCAGAACTTGGAAGGTCAAAATCATAAGGTCCTGTTTGCAGCGTTAGACTTCCGTTCAGGGTTAAAACGTCTTTCTCTTAGCGCAAATTCTAATCTTCATTCATCAGAACATTCTGAGATTAGTCTACATTCACAGCAGGGACAGCGTTGTAGCTTAACTTCTGATCCACTTCGGTTAGAACTTCTCTACAAAATAGAAGATAATTTTTTAGTGCATATTTGTTCTTTGTGTTTGTTATCATCAAAACTCTTACGAGGGTTGTAGAATCAAACTATGTTCTAACAATATCCCCCTTTTTGATGATGACAAAAACTAGGATATTTCAATAAAAATAGACAGAACATAAAGCATTAGAGAGTCTCCCCCTGAGTTGAGTACTCAGATAGAGATGAATTACTTCCATGAAGTTCATTCTGATCAAAGCTTTTGATACATCTCCTTCTGTCTACATCAAAGTTTTGTTCCTGTTTTGCTTTCAGAAAAAAACGAGAAGTTATGATATTCAAAATGTTTGAGACCTTGTCCCGATATACTGTTATTGAAAATATCTTACGTTCTCCCCCTTTTTGTCAGGAATCAAAAAGTAATATAATCACTAATATACAGAGTAAGAAAGATGATTTATATTAAAATAAATTTCAATAACATTTTCAGAGCCAGATAAAACAAGATAAATGAATGCAGAAGATAATTTATAAAAACTAAGATTGAGGAGGGGAAGTCGTGTGAACAAAGCTTCCAACAAGATCTTAATCTGAGTGCTTGATTCCTCTTGTTTTCCCAACATTTCCTTGATTTCTTTGCTCGTTTCTTCTTGCTTTTCCAATATTTCTTTGATTACAACATTCTCTTTCTTTAACTCTTCCAGAGTTTGCATAACCAAAGATGAAGCTGGTGTATCCACGGAAGATGCAAGTTTCTCAGAACACTCTGTAGCATTTTCTGATTTAGTGGCTTCTTCAGTTGCTTTGCTTTTTTTTTGAATAATAGCTAGAGGAATATTTCCAGAGCATGGTTCAATAAATTATGAAGGTTGGTGCTCTTTCCATGGAGCATTGTCCAACAGAAGGATATATTTCCTTTCCCAGTGACTCAAAACTCGATCCTTGAAAACTTTCAACTGATCACAAAAGTTTTGTTGAGCCAGTTCATATATTAATTCTTTGAGCTTCTGGGATTTTGAGTTGAACCATCTTCTGAACCGATTCTAGTGAGAATCAGAAGCAACAAGATTTGGATTTTCTAAGCTTACTTGCTTCAAAGAGTTAACCCATTCCATTAATTCTATTTCAAAAATCAATAAGTTTCTACCAACATCTACTTTGGTTATAGTTGGTTTAGGTTTGGGAATGACAATTTTGTGAGATGTTGAGGCTAGGTGATCCATCGTTTCTAAGTCTATGATTGTTCTGAGGTGATCATCTGGATGGTTAATAGGAGAGGGAGTAGGTGAATCAGAAATGAGGATTGGTGATCGAGGTGTGTTTGGAGGAGTGGAATGATAAGGTGATGGAATTTAAGGAATATATAGCATGGCGAGAGGTTGTCGTACCATGAGAGGTTCTGTTATTACAGGAATTAGTGTGGTGGTATCAGAGTCTGTGTAAGAATCTTCTGGTTGGTTAGCGGTAGCTTTTGGATTTTCTGGGTAAGTGGTTTGGAAGATTGGATTTTCAGTTTGAGGAGTTTGAAGGTTTGGATTTTCTGGGATAGGAGTTTGAAAATCTGGATCAAATTGATCAATATCAGAAAGAACTCTATCATGTTTTGGCTGATTTTGTTCAACATGTGGATTGGGAGAGAGAGGTTTGTTTACTATGTTTTCCAGAGTTACAAAAGGGTCAAACTCTATATCAAAATTTTCAAATGTTTGAGGTGAGGGATCTTCTGTTGGTTTAGGAGAGGAGGGTGTTTTAGATGTTGGAAAAACTATTAATTCTACAACATAAATAAAAGAAGTGTTACATTTCTTTTTAGCAGCTTTTGGAGTCCTCTGAGAAGATCCTTCTCCTGTAGCTTTTCTCTTTTTGGACTACTTTAAGACAACATCTGGAGCTTGGTGATGCAAATCACGAATATTAAGTTCTGGAGTAGTTCCATCCTTCTTGCGTGCTTCTAAGTATCTGACCACTATTTCTGGTGTAGCATCAATTTCAGAAAATAGAGGAAAATCTTTCAGAGGGATTCTCCTCGTCGTGATGACTTCATGTGTAACAATGGTTGGATCCTTCTTAATTTTTTCAATAATCTTCATCTTTTTCAGGTTCTTGGCATTAAAGGGTTTTCCAGCACATGCCTCCAGCGTGCTTATCTATTGAGCTTCTGTCAGATGCTCTATTAATCTATTCTCAGTCATAATATCAGAAATTAACCTGCCCAGAGGTATCCAATCCCTCTTGGTTTTTTCATCTTCTCTTGTTTCCTTCACGCCTTTTCTTAGATGATTGAAAAGAAAGTGATGAAGGTTTATTCTTGTCTTCTTCGCAATGAAATATAACAGAAAATGTTGATCAATATTGAAGTAGTCAGGAGAGCTTGTTGGCTTCCTGTGGTTAATACAACCCATAATGATCTTAGCCCAGATTCTGAAGTAGTCCTTCAGATCTCTAATCTTGTTGGATGGATGCCCGGAAGTGAAGATTACTCTTGATATGGATTTTAGGTCAGAGTATTTCACAGCCATGTCGCTGCACCTGATTCCCCCGTCATTGTACCCAATCAGCTTTGCAATCAAATCTTCAGTAATTGCAAATTTCTTCCCCATTACATAAGAAGTTACTTGGTGATTAGAGGGGTTGCATGAATCCAGAATTCCTTTACTAGAATTGGGAACATTGGACCTAAAAGACGATCGAAATACCTATTCCAACCTTAAGCAGCTACATCTGCAGAAAGATCAAACCCATTCTCCTTCAAGCTTTCAAATTCAATGATAAGCTCATATAGAACCTCAAGAGATTAAATTGGAGTGACTAAGGTTCTTATCGATTCTTCGTACTGTTCTGTTATTGATGATGAACCAGGAGCACATTGAAGATATTTAGCGCTTGAAGAAGATGCCATTGTTCACACTGACTGTTTGAGAATTCTGAGAAAAAGGGTTTTTGCAAATGAAAACTAAAGAGGAAAATAAAAGCGAGAAAAATTGAAAGTGATAGTGATTGTGTATTTATAATCAATTTGAAAACATAATAAATAAGAAAGATAAAAAAAAATTATTACATAGCAAATATGAATCCTGAAAATAGGGGATGGCGTGGACATAAGAAACAGTTACCAATGACATGCGTCTCAATGCACCCAATCAAAGCCTTAGACCTTTCATAATTTAAACGCGTGTTCAGCCTTAGAAGGACGCTTGTGAGAGGATGACAGATGTTGATAATGTGAACTGCACGCCTCTATCTTTAAAATGAACCGTTCAGATCTTCTTAGATAGATTCTGATGCAACTGTTCTTCTAACTTCTGAACACTTGTTGATCAGATGTTCACAAAGAAAACATAAAATTCATAGGGTTAATGAAAATATAAATAAAACTCTTATTCTGGACATAATTTCATGCTGAGATGTTTCAGAATGAAGTTAAACCTATCTTCCGAAAGTGGTTTAGTAAAGACATCAGCCCATTGATGGTCTGTGTCAATACATTTTAAAGAAAGGATTCCTTTCTGAATATAGTCCCTAATAAAGTGATGTTTTATTTCTATATGCTTAGCCCTAGAATGCAAAATAGGATTCCTAGATAAACATATTGTAGAAGTATTATCACAGAATATAGGAATGTTACTCTCAAATATTTTAAAGTCTTCAAGCCGACTCTTCATCTAGAGCATATGTGTGCTGCATCCAGAATTCCTTTACTAGAATTGGGAACATTGGACCTAAAAGACGATCGAAATACCTATTCCAACCTTAAGCAGCTACATCTGCAGAAAGATCAAACCCATTCTCCTTCAAGCTTTCAAATTCAATGATAAGCTCATATAGAACCTCAAGAGATTAAATTGGAGTGACTAAGGTTCTTATCGATTCTTCGTACTGTTCTGTTATTGATGATGAACCAGGAGCACATTGAAGATATTTAGCGCTTGAAGAAGATGCCATTGTTCACACTGACTGTTTGAGAATTCTGAGAAAAAGGGTTTTTGCAAATGAAAACTAAAGAGGAAAATAAAAGCGAGAAAAATTGAAAGTGATAGTGATTGTGTATTTATAATCAATTTGAAAACATAATAAATAAGAAAGATAAAAAAAAATTATTACATAGCAAATATGAATCCTGAAAATAGGGGATGGCGTGGACATAAGAAACAGTTACCAATGACATGCGTCTCAATGCACCCAATCAAAGCCTTAGACCTTTCATAATTTAAACGCGTGTTCAGCCTTAGAAGGACGCTTGTGAGAGGATGACAGATGTTGATAATGTGAACTGCACGCCTCTATCTTTAAAATGAACCGTTCAGATCTTCTTAGATAGATTCTGATGCAACTGTTCTTCTAACTTCTGAACACTTGTTGATCAGATGTTCACAAAGAAAACATAAAATTCATAGGGTTAATGAAAATATAAATAAAACTCTTATTCTGGACATAATTTCATGCTGAGATGTTTCAGAATGAAGTTAAACCTATCTTCCGAAAGTGGTTTAGTAAAGACATCAGCCCATTGATGGTCTGTGTCAATACATTTTAAAGAAAGGATTCCTTTCTGAATATAGTCCCTAATAAAGTGATGTTTTATTTCTATATGCTTAGCCCTAGAATGCAAAATAGGATTCCTAGATAAACATATTGTAGAAGTATTATCACAGAATATAGGAATGTTACTCTCAAATATTTTAAAGTCTTCAAGCCGACTCTTCATCTAGAGCATATGTGTGCTGCATCCAGCAGCTGCTATGTATTCAGCTTCAACTATTGGCAAAGCAATTATGGATTGCCTCTTGCTGGTCCATGAGATCATATTTTCTCCCAAAAACTGGCAGCTTCCAGAAGTGTTTTTTCTTTCTACTATGTCTCCAGCAAAGTCAGCATCATCGTACCCTACTAAATTGTATTCATTTGTTTTTCTATAAAACAAACCAAGGTTAGTAGTACCTTTCAGATACTTGAAAATTCGCTTAACAACTGTTAAGTGAGATTCTCTAGGATCTGATTGGAATCTGGCACATAAGCAAACACTGTATAGAATGTCAGGTCCTGAAGCTGTAAGATATAAGAGAGAACCAATCATACCTTTGTAGATCTTCTGTTCTACCGTTTTACTCACCTCTTCCTTTTTCCAGAATGCATGTGGGATGCATTGGAGTCTTAGATGGCTTACACTCTGATAGGTCAAATTTATTCAGAAGTTCTTTGACGTATTTTCTCTGGTGTATGTAGGTTACTTCTGGAGTTTGATTGATCTGAATGCCAATAAAGAATTTGAGTTCCCCCATCAAGCTTATTTCAAACTCTACCTGCATAGACTTAGAAAATTCTCATCCCAGAGAAGCTTTAGTAGATCCAAATATTATATCATCTACATAAATTTGACAAACTAAAATGTCATTCTTAAATGTCTTACAGAACAAGGTTGTGTCCACTTTCCCTCTGGTGAATTCCTTTTCTAACAGAAGGCTACTTATTCTTTCATACCAAGCTCTGAGAGCTTGTTTCAGACCATATAGTAATTTCTTTAGATTGAATACATATTCTAGGTGTTTGGATTTTCAAACCCAGGGGGTTGGTGCACATAAACCTCTTCATCAATGTATCCATTTAAGAATGCACTTTTAACATCCATCTGATAGAGAGTGATGCCATTATTCACAATAAAAGAAATTAAGAGTCTGAAAGATTCTAACTCGGTGACTGGAGAAAAGGTTTCTGTATAGTCTATCCCCTCTTGCTGACTATAACCTTGTGCAACTAGTCGTGCCTTGTTTCTGACGACTTCTCCTTTTTCATTCAGTTTGTTTTTGAATAGCCACTTCGTTCCAATGATGTTGAACCCTTTTGGTTTGGGAACCAGATCCCATACGTCATTTCTGGTGAATTGATTTAACTCCTCCTGTATATCTAGTATCTAGTCATTGTCCATAAGAGATTTATCAATGGTAGTTAGCTCAATCAAATATACCAATTCCATGAGAGACTCTTCGGAATTTCTGAATGTTGATCTTGTTCTGATTGGATCTTCCTTCTTTCCCAAAAATTTGTCTTCAGGGTGAGCTAGGCTACTTCTGGATAGTCTTTTCTGGAGATGTTCTTCAGATGTTGCTGTAGTGTTTGTGATAATTCCATCTGATGTTGTTGGAGTGTCTTTGTTGGGAACTTCTGATGAATTGCCTTCAGTACCTGTGAACTGAACTTCTATATCTATAAGAGATTCATTTTGCTTTGACTTTTGAGAGCCAAGCTTGTCATCAAATCTAACACTGATTGACTCTTCTACAATCTGTGTTTGCGTTGTATACTTTGTAACCTCTTAAGCGTTCGGAGTATCCTAACATAATACACTTCTGTGCTTTAGAGTCAAACTTGTTCATATGTTCTTTGGTGTTAAGCATAAAATAAATACATCCAAAAGGATGGAATTACAAAATGTTGGGCTTTCTGTTCTTCCACAGTTTATATGGAGTCTTATCCATAATAGGTCTTATGGAGATTCTATTCTAAATGTAACACGCTGTGTTAATTGCTTCTGCCCAGAAGATCTTAGCAATGTTAGTCTCGTTGATCATGGTTCTGGCCATTTTTTGTAAAGTTCTGTTCTTTCATTCTAAAACTCCATTTTGTTGGGGAGTTCTAGGGTAAGAGAAATCATGAGAGATGCCATTCTCATTAAAAAATATTTCAAATTTTTTGTTTTCAAATTCTCCACCATGATCACTTCTGACTTTGACAATTCTAAGATCTTTCTCATTCTAGACTTGGTTACAGAAAGCAACGAACACAGAGTGTGACTCATCCTTGTATCTTAAGAACTTTACCCATGTCCATCTGCTATAGTCATCTATGATCACTAACCCATACTTCTTGCCACTAATGGATGCAATTTTCATTGGTCCAAATAAATCTATGTGCAGAAGTTCTAATTGTCTAGAGGTACAAACAATATTTTTTTCTTTAAAAGGAGGTTTTGCAAACTTTCCTTTCTGACATGCTTCACACAGAGCATCTGAGCTGAACTTCAGATTAGGAAGTCCTCTGACCAGATTGAGTTTGTTAATCTGGGATATTCTTCTCATACTAACATGCCTCAATCTTCTTTGCCAGACCTATTGCTCGTTGTTAACAGACAGTAGGCACTTTACGTTCTGACTCTTTAGTTCCGAAAGTTTTATTTTGTAAATGTTGTTCTTCCTCTTTCCATTAAATAAGATAGATCCATCTTTCTGACTAACAGCTTTACATGAATTTTGATTAAAGATTATATCATAACCTTTATCACTTAATTGACTTATGGATAACAAGTTATGCATTAATCCATCTACTAACAAAACCTTATTAATAGAAGGGATGTTACCGTTATCGACAGTTCCAGAGCCAATGATCTTCCCTTTCCGTTTGCCTCCAAAACCTACGTATCCTGCAGATCTAAGTTCCAGACTTTGGAGCATATGCTTTCTTACAGTCATGTGTTGAGAGCATCTAGAGTCCAGGTACCATGACTGGTGTTTTAGTCTTACTGTCTAAGATATCTGCTAC
Organism: Vicia faba; assembly: GCA_948472305.1. Taxonomy (NCBI): domain Eukaryota; kingdom Viridiplantae; phylum Streptophyta; class Magnoliopsida; order Fabales; family Fabaceae; genus Vicia; species Vicia faba. The sequence goes on along the minus strand of OX451738.1, from coordinate 805,888,522 downwards.
ATATATAATTTTGTCCTTAGGTACCCATATCTTTTTGGGTCCTTATTTGTTAGTGTTACCAAAATTCTATTTGAATTTTGGTTTAGCAGAAAACTCATTACTGGTATATCTCAAGTCATGTGTGTGCCCATAAGTAAAGTGAGATTTTAAAGGTGTGCGTTTAATAATTAAGTCCATGACTTTCTTAGGTTGGGATACTTTACCTTTGTATCCTATACCTTTTCTGCCATTTCTACTAAATCCATAGATCATTGAAGCTATCTTGCTTCTATCTATGTTTTTAGCCAGAAACTTATGAAAGCTATGATCATATTCCTTTATGATCTTATCAGAGTTACTGGGAACCTCTGAGATTGTTTCCTTCTGAGTGTTTTGTAAATCATTTTCAAGTTTTGAAATTTTTTATTTTAACTCAGAATTTCCTAATATCCGATTCTCAGTTTCTTCAGAGTCAAAAACTAGATCCTTTTTCAGGTTCTTGAATTTGACTCAAAGCTGCTGATATGTTTCAAGAATTTCACTCAGACTTTCTCCTAATTCAACTTTAGTAAAGTTAACAGTAAAGTCAGGAAATACCTCTTTTGTGTCTAATTCTGATTTTGACCCAGATGATTCACTATCTTCTGTCACGTTGGCCATAAGAGCAATGTTTGCTCTTTCATCTTCTGATTTTGTGTCAGAAGTATCTGAGTCATCCCATGTTTCCATGAGACTTTTCTTCTTCTCCTTGAATAACTTCTTTTTGGGTTTCTTCTTCTGAAGCCTTCGAGAATCGCTTTTTTAGTGCCCTTGTTCATTGCACTCGTAGTAGACAATGTCCCTGTTGCTTGACTTTTTGTGTCCAGAAGAAGATTCAGAATTTCTATGTCCATAAGAAGATTCAGACTTTCTGTATCCAGAAGATGATTCATTTTGATTCCCTGTTCTTCTGGAGTTTCTGAACTTCCTTTGCCTCTGCTTCCACAACTGATTGACTCTTCTGGAGAGAAGAGATAATTCATCTTCTTCTGATGAGGATCCACCAGAGGTTTCTTACATAGCCTGTAAAACTTTAGAATCATATTTTTTTTTAAAATTATAGAGCTAAAGGCTTACCTTGCTTCTGAGGCTCGTCATCTTCTAACTCTATCTCATAACTTCTGAGTGAGCTGACAAGTTCTTCTAAAGATATCTTGTTAAGATCTTTTTCCAGTTTGAGAGCAGTGACCATGGGCCTCCATTGCTTCGGTAAACTTCTGATGATCTTCTTTACATGATCAGCAGTTGAATACCCTTTGTCTTGAAGTCTCAGCCCAACAACTAGAATCTGGAATCTTGAGAACATTGCTTCAATGTATTCACTTTCTTCCATCTTGAAGGCTCCATATTTCTGAATAAGCGCAAGGGCTTTGTTTTCTTTTACTTGCATGTTGCCTTCATGCGTCATTCTCATAGAATCAAACATGTTTTTAGCTATCTCTCTATTTGTGATCTTCTCATACTATAAATATGATATGGAACTCAAGAGAATCATTCTGGCCTTGTGATGATTTCTGAAGTCACGCTTTTAATGATCAGACATTCTTTTTCTATAAATCTTCTGACCACTTTCATCCACAGGATGCATGTACCCATCAATTACCATATCCCAGAGATCATCATCATGAACCAGAAAGAAACTTTCAATTTTGTCTTTCCAGTAGTCAAAGTTCTCTCCATCAAAGATTAGAGGTTTGCCGTTGATTCTGTCTTTATCATTATGGTAGTCATTGCTGATGTTCTAACTTGGTCCCACCATAGTGTTATTCTTAGCTTGTGTAACGCGGTGGGAGAACTAACTTGGTGTTTGTGTTTGATCGTAAATGTTGCGGTTTAGCAAGAGTCGCCACCGACTTTTCTTTTATCCAAAAGGAAAGGCTAAAACGAACAGGAAAGACCTTTGAGATGTTTTCTTGAGTTAGGGGGGTAGATTATAAAAAGGGAAGGTATTAGCATCCTTTTTATCCATGGTTTTCCATGGGCTCTTAGTTACTTGCTAGATCACTTACTTTTGTTTGAAAATGTGCTTTGTGTGGTCTTTTGAAAGCATTTTGAAAAGGCGCCATCGTTTAGGCAAACTTTGTAATGATTTTCGTTCGTAAGAATGTATACAAAGTGTTGATCTTTTGAAAATGTTTTCAAATTTGATAGATGTTTTTGAAAGTGTTGGTGTTTGTTTTTGAAAATAGCAAGGATGTTTTTAGTTTCAAATTGAGCAAGCAACTAGGAGTAATCTACCTACTCAAAGGTCTTTCATGTTTATTTCCTCTTTCCTTTGATATTGTTATCTTACCATTGATTTGGTAAGTAACCTTATCTTTGAATGTAAAAGGGATGGGTAAGGGTCATCGTATAGCCATGATTATCAATGTTGTAAGATATCTTAGCATTTTATTTAGGGACTAAGATCATTTTGAAAGGCAATATGGATAGCGTCATCGAGGTACTATGATCTTGTATTTTTCGCTTGTTTTTGCTAAGATACCTCACATGCGTAATATGGCCATTTTTGTAAGGCAACATAGTGGATTTCCCCGAAGGGTATTTATGTGCAAGTGTATTGATTTACATGCTTGATTTGTCTTTGATTAGAGTTTGCTATTTGTTGGTTTTAATCTTTCCATACAAAACCCTAATTACAAGCATTTGTATATAAAGCATTTAAATTGCGGAAAACAAAAATACTAAGCTATTACATTATTTAGGGGAGGGGGGTGTACAAATTAAAAATGGGGAATTGCAAGAAAATCAAATCTAATTATCTATTACAACCATATTGAATATTGAATAAATGTACAAAATTGAATAAGTAAAAATGCAAGAATGTAAATGTAAAGAGAAAAATGTGATTTTTTGTTTGGTTTTCATGAAAAAAGGTTTTTTGACCTAATTAAATAAAATAAAATAATTACCTAAAAATAAGAAAATTAATATTTAAGTTAATAAAAGAAATGAAAGGAAACAAATTTTTAAGGTTTTTGTGAATTTAATTTAACTAGTAAATAAAAATAATTAAATAAAAGATCCTAAGTTCTAAATTGATTTTAATTTACAAGAAAATAATATAATAATAATTAAAATTTATTATCTAAGTATTTAAAAAAAGGGAAATTAATTTATTAAAGAAAATGATTTTGTGTTCTTTTAGTTTTTTAGATGAAAAACTAAAATAATAAGCTAAATAAATATAAAATAATAAAAATATAAATATTTTTGGATTTTTATTAATGAAAATAATAATATTAATAATAAAGTAAATATAGAATGAAAATAAAATAAAAAAGAAAGAAAATAAAATAAAAAAGAAAAATAAATGGGCCAGAGGTGTAAACAACAAGGCAGGGGGTCAGAAGTAGCAAAAAAGTAAGGCCCAGGTGCTGCAAGAATTAAAAAAGGTAAGGAAAATGTGAAAAAAGGCAAAAGGCAACACACTGAGGTGCGAACCCATGTCGTCTTGATTATAAGTACGCTGCCTTATCATTGGGGTGGCTATACATCCGTTAATATACTTGAAATGATAAATATATAATACAAAACAAGTCTTGAATACATTTCATCTTAAACCTCCAGCCAGACCACCTATATCTTCACCATTTCTCAATAAAAATGAAATATGCCAACATGAAAGTTGCTCCATTTTTCCATACGAATCCAACCATATAAATATCATAAGCTATAAATCAAAGATGAATGGGAATTTTTGAAAGTACTAAATTCTGACCTAATTATTTTCAGAGGTTCAATCATAAAATTGTCCTAGCTTAATCGATATAAATAAAATCTATGGACATGTACAACTTCAGGGCAATGATATCTACATTTTATCTTCACAAATGCAAGCCTAACAATGCCTAAGTAATGAGATATAAGTTCAAGAAAAATACCTCAAAACTGGAAATCGTGAAATGCAAATGAGCTTGATTTAAGGTGCTGCAATGATCAAGTTAGCTTCCTCAAGTTCCCAGGAAGCTAATGCAATGGTTTGCTTGAGCAACGGATGGCTGAAATGGCTTGGAGAAGTCAATGTGCAGACTCTGTTTTTTGGTTATGGAGGTTATGGTAAATGGTGTTACAATTCTTGAATGAGGATGGGGATGAGTAGTATTTGATGTAAGCAAGCTTTAGGAACCAAAAGGCCAAAAAACGCACGAGGGAAATATGAGTTTGGTGTTCAAGGTCAGAAACTGTGCAACAATGGAGTTTTTGGGCAATTTCTGGTTTGAGAGAGTTTTGGTGTGTTTCAGGGTGCTTCAGCTCGTGTTCTAGCTTACAAATAGTGCCTCTATTTATAAGCAACAAGTTTGGAAGCTTGTTGTTGATCAGAATTCAAAATCACAAGTTAAGCATAACATGTGATTTTTGAGAAATCCAAGTCTCAAAGCTTTGTGTACTTTCTAAGATAGAGTGGTTATGCTTTAAACACACTTGCTTATGACTTTGTAGATGGAGTGCGATTAGAGGGAACAAGTTAGAGGCTCAAGAATTGACTTTGTACATAAAGCTTGCTTTTCCAAAATGGAAGTGTTCACTTTGTGCCATTAATGGAAATGTGAATTGGATAAAGCTTAAACAACTTGGATTAAAGCTCAAAAGTTTGTGTAATCCATTAATGATGGATAGATGCACAATTTGGAAGGCCTGCAAAGCAAGATTATGCATCCTAACATTGAAATTGCATTTTGTTCATCATGAAAATGACCTATAATTTTAGTTTGAAAGCCTAACTTCCTCTCCTCGATTCTCCTTGCTCAAGAATGATCTCAAGGAGTTCTTTGACATTTTAGAAAGCTTGTAATGTTATCTACAAACCATCTTTGAATCACTTTTGAAAATTCCCCTTGGAACTATATGAAAAATTTCCATGAAGTAAGGTCAAAATCCTGCCTAAACTAGGGCAAAAGTTTTACTAAGTGTTTAGTTTCACGACCATGAATTCATGGATAAATAACTTGAGATCCAAGCATTTCTGGGAGAAGTTGTGTAAATAAATGTTGTAGATCTCATGGAGATCTACAACTTTCATGTTGAAATTTTCTTTTGAATCATCTTGCATCATGGTGAAAAATTGACTCAAAGTTGTGAAAAAATATGAAGTTTTCAACACTTAGAAAAATTTCTAAGTTTGAAAACATTGACTTTTCAAAATGAAATCTTGAATATTTGATTTCTTGATGAACAAGTTTCATATTTTGACATGTTTTGATAAATTGTGATCTTTGACACTTGATTTTGACCAAAAAGTCAAAGTTTGACTTTTCAGTGTATAGTTGACTTTTGATCAATTGACTGAAAATCAACTATCTATTCAATTGATCTTGAGAAATGTTTTGAGTCATGCCATTAGGTCAAAATGATGCAATTTAACTATTGAGATCATGCCTCAAACCAATTAACCATTTGCTGGGTCAAAAATCAGAAATTGCCCTTTCTCAGGCAAAACCCTAATTTTGACCATTTTTCCCTTTAGATGATCTGATCAAATTTCTTCAGGAATTATGGTCCAAACTTGATCAAATGATACTTATGAGTTTATAAAGTTGATATGGATAAAAAATTATGAAGTTTGACAGTAAATTGGCCACAATTGACTTTTTCCCCAATACATTTGATTTTTAGGTCAACTGCTCAATTAATTGAGCAAAAATGTGATCCAAGGTTTGAAACTTGACATGAGTAATCTTGGGGATCCATGAAATTCATATGAGGCATTAAAAACTCAAATATCCTTGTGCAATCTGAAACCCTAATTTCAATCATCAGTGCTTAAGGAGGTGTCTTGAGCTGATCAACCCTTGTGCAGTCTTGAACCAAAGGAGATTTTCTGAGAAAATGTTTGATAAATGAGAGAGAAAATTTTGGGGTAGAAAAGATGCCCTTGTTTAATATTGTCAAACCTGAAGAGTTAGATTGGAGGATCCTCCATTCGTGACTTGAAGGTGGAAAATGATTGGATACTAGAGTGCCCAGAAATTTGCACTCGAAGATAAAATGGGAATGGGCTTATATATGCCCTTTGGAGGAATGATGGAGATTTTTCGGAGATGGGCTTATAGATGCCATCCAAAGGTGACTTTTGACAGAGAATGTACTAAGTCCGAACTTGATTTCAAACTGGAAAAGAATCAGAATAAATCTTTGGAGCGACTTATCTGAACCAGAAGAAGTCTTGTATGTTGTTTGACTGGGAAGAACAAAAATAAATCTTGGAGCGATTTATCTGAACCAGAAGTGTTCCTTTGGAAAGTATTAGGATAAACCGTTGAGGGGTTTAAACTGAACCAAAAAAGATCTTAAATGTTCTTTAACTAGAAAGAATCAGAGTAAATCTTTGTGGGATTTATATGAACTAGAGAAAGTGTCTTCGGGAAAAGAATTAGAATAAATCATTGAGAGATTTATCTGAACCCAAAGGGATCTGGAGAAGAATCAGAAAAAATCGTTGAGTGATTTATCTAAACCAGAAGTGTTCCTTTGGAAAGTACCAGGATAGACCGTTGAGGGGTTTAAACTGAACCAAAAAATATCTTGAATATTCTTTAACTGGAAAGAATTAGAGTAAATCTTTGTGTGATTTTTGTGAACCATATAAAGCGTCCGCGGGAAAGAATATGGATAAATCATTGAGAGATTTATCTGAACCGACAGGGATCTGGAGAAGAATCAGAACAAATCATTGAGAGATTTATCTGAACCAGAGAAGACAACTGCGGGAAAAGAATCATAATAAATTGTTGAGATATTTAAACTAAACCAGCAGGAGTCTGTAAGAAACATTTGTTGTGTAGATGGTTGACCAATCCTTTCTTGGGAATTGATATGTAATTGACTTGTTGAAAATTTGATGATAATTTTCTGTTGATTGATCTTTCCTGAAAAATATGAAAGGTTAGTTGTATGCAATGTTATGATGTATGAAATGAATGGTGTAATGATATTCTCAAAATAAATGAGATTGTGTCGTATGTATCTCAGTTGTCAATGTTATGACATATGGATGCAATGTACGGACACATTAATTGTTATGTTGCAGTATGGCTGGAGTCAGGAAAAATAAATCCCTGAGCATTGTTGAGAATAAGGAGAGCAAGTCTTCATGCTTTGAAGTTTAAGTGTTGATGAATTTCCATTTGTTAGAGAAATAAACCCTGTTGTAGAAAGGAAACACCGTGCATTGCTTGTAGACCTCGTGAAATCCTGTTGGGGAATCATGAGAAGCTGGGCGACCTTTACTGGGGAATCTTCAGAGTGGTAACCAGATGTTTTGTTCTGTCTGAGATGTGAGAGAGCTTGATATTATTAATCTGCATACTGGAGATATGTTAGCGATACTGTAGTGGGATGTCCCATTTTCCGTTCTTGCTGGAAAAGTATCTACGGGGGATTTTATGGAATAGTCTAAAGATATTATCCTATTTCTTAAAGCCATTAGTGATTGTCTTTCTTATTTTTTTGTTCATTTGTAAACAGTAGTCACGTTCAAATGCATATGTTAAAAAATAAATCGTTGGACGTTTTTACAAACAAAACACAGAAATAAAGAAAAATAGATAGTTTTGCACTTTTAAAGGGATATCTTTATATTAAATTGAATAAGTATTTTTGTACAAAGAGACGAACATTCTAGTAAGAGAATGTCGTCGTAGAAAATGAAGATTTAATACAAAGAAAAGATAGCTATGTGCAATAATCCCATGGGGTTTCCATTCAGTTATAGCCTTCGTGTCTCTGAGCGTCTTGTACACTTGCTGCCTTGTCCGAAACTGATTGGATTGATCAGAACTGTTGAGTTTGTCAGTCGATGTTAGAGGTTGTCTGTAAGGTGATCCAACGAGACATAGTCATATGCTTTAATTCCCTAATTTTTGCCAGGACCTCCCTTTCAGGTTTTTCGTCCACCGGGATACCTTTTTTTTGCCCATGTCGCCCTTTCGGGTTTTCAACTTGCCGGGTGTACAGATTTTTTGTTTTATCCCTAATTTTTTCCCAAACCTTTTTGGTTCGCCGGGATGACCTTGTTTTTCCTAGGTGTGTCAACCTAGCGGGTATCTTATGCGTAGTATCTTTTGACTATGTCCGTGTTCACAGGGTGTGGAAGGTCATCGCCATCCATAGTGGTGAGGATCATTTCTCCACTAGAGAAAATGCTTTTGATCACAAATGGTCCCTCGTATGTAGAAGTCCACTTGCCCCTGGGATCACATTGTGGTAATATGATACGCTTTATTACCAAGTCACCAACCCGATATACCTGACGTATGACCTTTTTGTTAAAAGCTTTGATCATATGTTTTTGGTACATCTGGCCGTGGCAGACAGCCGTAAGCCTCTTCTCATCAATTAGGTTCAACTGGTCTAGCCGGGTTTGGATCCAATCATCTTCACTTAGCCCTGCATCTTTTATGATTCTCAGAGAAGGTATTTGTACTTCTATTGGTAGAACAACTTCCATGCCGTATACCAAGGAGAAGGGAGTTGCCCCTATTGATGTGCGCGCCGTGGTACGGTAACCGTGGAGAGCTAGTGGCAGCATCTCATGCCAGTCCTTGTATGTAACTGTCATCTTTTGTATGATCTTTTTGATGTTTTTATTTGCAGCTTCGACAACACCATTCATCTTTGGCCGGTAAGGAGATGAATTATGGTGCTGGATTTTTAATTGCACGCACAGTGTGGTGATCATAGTGTTATTGAGATTTGTACCTTTGTCTGAGATGATCCTCTCCAGGATACCGTACCGACATATGAGATTTTGTTTGTTGAACCGGGCGATAACACTCGTGGTAACAGAAGTGAAAGAAGCTGCCCCAACCCACTTTGTGAAGTAGTCAATGGCCACCAAGATGAAGCAGTGTCCATTAAAGGCTGTGGGCTTGATTTCTCCAATTATATCGATGCCCCACATCATGAATGGCCAGGGAGAAGTCAGGACATTCAGAAGAACTGGAGGCACATGTACTCTGTCAGCATAGACCTGACACTTGTGACAGGTCCGTGAATGCTGATAGCAATCTGCTTCCATGGTAAACCAGTAATACCCTTCCCGTAGGATCTTTTTAGCCATCGTATGCCCACTAGAGTGGGTGCCAAAAGTGCCTTCATGTAAGTCATCCATGATCTTTTCTGCCTCAACCTTGTCTACACAACGAAACAAAACAGAGTTGTGGTTGCGCTTGTAGAGAATGCCATTACTGAGGAAGAACTTAGCAGAGAATCTCCTTAAGAACTTCTTATCATTGACTGAAGCTCCCTCCGGATACTCGTGAGTCTCGAGATACTTCTTAACTTTATGGAACCAAGGCCGGTCCACTACTCCTTCAATATCAATCTCGTGATAGTAAGCTGGTTCGTCCATCCGTTCAATGGTGATCTGGGGAGCCTCGTTACCCCACTTGAGTTTAAACATGGATGACATTGTGGCTAGCGCGTCTGCTAGTTGATTTTTCTCTCGTGGGAAATGCTCAAAGGTAATCTCCTCAAAATTTGGGATTAATGTCAACACTTGTTCTTTGTAGGAGATGAGGTTAGGGTGCTTAGTGTCCCATTCTCCTTTGATCTGACTGATGACCAAGGTTAAATCTCCAAATACACTTAAAGATCCCAAATCTATGGCAGCTTTGAGACCAAAAATACACGCTTCATATTCTGCCATGTTATTTGTACAATTGAAGAAAAGTCTTGAAGTGAAGGGAGTATGACATCCTTCTAGGGATATGATTACAGCACCTATGCCATTGCCGAGCGTGTTAGAGGCTCTGTCAAAAACCAAGGTCCATCGGAATCCTTGTTCAGGTCCGTCATATGGTCTGAATTATTCAAACGTGTTTTCCACCATGATGTCTTCATTTGGGAATTCGAATTTCATGGACTGATAGTCATCCACAGCTTGATGAGTAAGATTATCGGCTAGTACACTGCCCTTTTTTGATTTTTGGGTAGTGTACTGAATTTCGTATTCTGTCAGGATCATCTGCCATCTAGCTATTCTCCCAGAGAGGGCAGGCTTCTGGAATATGTATTTAATTGGATCCATATTGGATATCAATAAAGTAGTATGGGTCAACATATACTGTCTTAGCCGGCGAGCAGCCCATTCCAGAGTGCAACATGTTTTCTCGAGCAGTGAATATCTTGCTTCACAGTCGGTAAACTTTTTGCTCAGGTAGTAAATAACATGCTCTTTTCGTCCAGACTCGTCATGCTGCCCCAACCCACACCCCATTGAATTTTCCAAAATAGTTAAATACATAATCAAAGGTCTTACCTCAACTGACGACATCAAAATAGGAGGCTCTTGAAGGTACTCTTTGATCTTATCGAAGGAAACTTGGCATTCATCATTCCATTTGACCACTTGATCTTTTGTCAATAACTTGGCAATGAATCTGGAAATGTAATTTAACCGTCCTAAGAATCCTCTGACTTCCTTCTCGGTGCGAGGAGTAGGCATTTCTTGTATTTCTTTCACCTTGGTAGGTTCTACCTCGATACCTTTACCGCTGACAATGAAGCCTAGGAGTTTACCGGACCTTACCCCAAATGTGCATTTATTTGGGTTCAACCGTAGCTTGTATTTCTTTAGCCTTTCAAATAGTTTCTGCAGATGGTCAAGATGTTCCTCTTCAGTTTGAGATCTGGCTATCATGTCGTCCACATAGAACTCCATTTCGTGATGGATCATGTCGTGAAATAGAGCTACCATGGCACGCTGATAAGTTTCCCCAGCGTTCTTCAACCCGAATGGCATAACCTTGCAACAGAAAGTGCCCCACTGGGTGACGAAGGTCGTTTTCTCCATATCCTCAGGCGCCATTTTGATTTGATTGTAGCCTGAGAAACCATCTATAAAGGAAAATACTTTATGTTGTGTGGTGTTGTCAACCAAAATATTGATGTGGGGAAGCGGGAAGTCATCCTTGGGGATTTCCCTATTCAAGTCTCTGTAGTCCACACACATGCGTACTTTACCATCCTTTTTAGGAACTGTAACAACATTGGGGACCCATTGTGGATAGGAGGTGACGGCTAAGAATATGGTGTTGAATTGTTTCATGACTTCAGCCTTAATCTTCTCTGACATGTCTGGTTGCATGCGATGGACTTTCTATTTTACCGGAGGGCAGTCTTCTTTTGTCGGTAGACGGTGGATCATGATATCAGCATCAAGTCCTAGCATGTCTTCGTATGACCAGGAAAAGACCTCAACATAGTCATGTAGTAACTGAGTTAATCGCTTCTTAACACTAGGTTCCAGATTGGCACCCACCTTGACTTCTTTCTTGTCCCCTTCGGTACCTAAGTTAACTGTATCCACTGGTTCTTCGTGGGGCTGTATGGTCCTCTCTTCTTGCTGTAGTAACCTGGCTAGTTCCCCTGGCACTTCACAATCTTCCTCACCTTCGTCTTCAGCTTGGTATATTAGATTTTCAAAGTCACAACAGGCCATAACAGAATTGTTACCCATAGGATCCTGAGTGGATGTAGATCTGCATTTTGAATGTGAGTGTGTGTAAGAGTATAACTATCTTTAAAAAACAAAAATGTAGAAAAAGAAAAACAAAGAGCATAAAGTTTGTATGCAAAAACGTCCATGATTCATTGATGACATATTAAAATTAAGTAACAACCCTTACAAATGGATCGTTGTGCCTCGGGTAAGACACAAGGTTTTAAAAGTCTATAATGTTTAATTATTACAGGTCCGACAAAAATTTAAAGATAATTACTGTTGGATAAAATTAATTGGGACAAAATCTTTAGCTTCCTAGTTTGTGAGTCCCCCATTGATGGTTGGGAAAATACATTCTTCCAGGTCGTAGATGTCATCAGCATCCTCCACTGCGTTGACTCCATGGTTGCTGATCCTCATAGGTGGTCCCCCGACACGAGCACAACAAATAGCTTTTTGGGCTCCTGAAGTGAAACCCAAACAAAATTTGTCAGAGTTGGAGGGGATACCCGGGAGTTTTCCCCAAATAGTACACCCACCTTCTTCTACCACTTCCTTGGCATCTTTCAGAGAAGACATCTTTAGAGGAGATCTTGTAATCTACGGAACTTGGAAAACAGACTTGGTAGCTGCCACTGTTTGTGGGACTTCCTCGAAATGCTGAAACAGAGTTTCAATGAATTCACCATCCAATTCCACGTATCTGAAGGAGTTCAAGTGACTGACCATATATTCCTCTTTGCCATGGACAGTAATGATTTTCCCTTTGGTTGGGTATTTCAGTATCTGATGTAACGTAGAGGTGACGACACCAGCGTCATGAATCCATGGTCGGCCCAACAAACAAGAATAAGAGGGGCGAATGTCCATCACGTAGAAAGTTGAATCAAATTTTTGAGTTCCAACTTTTATGGGGATGTCCACCTTCCCATGCACCATTCTCTTTGAACTGTCAAAGGCCCTTACCACTATGTTGTTGGGTTTTAAGGTCAAACCTTCAGAGTCGAGTCTATCAAGAGCCTTCTTAGGCAGCACATTCAAATACGAACCAGTATCAACCAAGACATGGGTCAAAGTTATGCCCCTGCATTCGACAGAGACATGCAATGCCTTGTTGTGTTTTCTCCCTCTATGTGTCAGGTCAGCATCAGAAAATCCTAAACCGTTGTCAGCTATTAAACTGGCCATATAGTATTGGAACTGTTCAGCAGAGGTTTCTTGTAGAACGTGGGCAGTTTTGAGAAATTTCACCAGGGCCTTCGCATGAGCCTCGGAGGACAACAGTAAAGCTAGCATAGAAATCTTTGAAGGAGTTTTACCTAATTGTTCGACTATGTTTTAGTCGCTTCTTTTTATAATTTTCAGAATTTCCTCCATCTCCTTCTTGGAGGCCTTTGGGATAGGTACTGATTGTGCCTTCATCTAGACAGGCTCAACCAAAATGCCTTTGCCCCGAGTCTCGGTCGACTCGGTGGTAGGGGTTTTAGTAGGGGTAACCATAGGGATTGTAGTAGTAGTAGTGTCAACAGGAACAAAAGCAGGGATGATCACAGGACCGCTAACAGTTTTCAGAGGAGAAATCTCTGGGGAGATTACTCTTCCATTTCGGGTTATCTTGCTGGTTCCCACAATGTTACTGATGTCGGGGTTAGCCTTCTCAAAAACTGAGTCTTCATCATCCAGCCAATCCTACTTGATGTCGTGATAGTAAATGTCGCCCCCATAATTCCAGGGGACAATTTTATCTGATGAGTACGGAAATGGTCCTAGAATAGTAATTATCAGTGGAGTCACTTTAGGAACTGATGTAATCCTAATGGGTCTTTTGGTGGAGACCCTGGAAGGATTGGCGGAAATGGTTACTATTGAAACATCATTGTAATAAATGGTTGGAACGAGAGTCTTTTCAAACAAAATCTCTTTGTCATCCATTAGGCGCTGGACACCTTCTTTCAATAAATGACAACGAGTTGGTAGGGATAAACAAAGGTGGCAGCTTTCGTCACAGCCTGGAAATAAACCGGCCTTCAATAGGTTCCTCGTGACAGTCAGAAGAGGAGTAAAAAGTTCATCAACATCAGTAACAAACATTTCATCTTTAACAATGTTAACATCACGGCCATGCTTGGGCATAGGAGCGGTGATAAAATTTGGGATCTCAGGAGCATCAAATTCAATTTCTTTTGTTTCGAGAAGGTCTTGCACCTTATTTTTCAAAGCCCAGCAGTTGTTGGTATCATGGCCTGGGCTTTTTGAATGGTAAGCACAACGAGCATTAGGATGGTAGTGAGGAGAGGCTGTGTTGGGATTCTTCGGGGCTTCCTTTAAAGTTACCAAATTAGATCTCAATAAATGTGGCAGGACTTGAGATAGTGTCATATTTATCCGGGTAAATTATCTTACCGATCTTTCTGTTCTTGGTTGGTTCCTTCTTTGTTGAGTAGGTGCAGGCTTAGGGATCATGACAACCCCTATCATTGGACGACGTTCAGTTCATTCCTGATTCCTTTAAGGGTATACAACACCAACATCTTTCTTCCCAATAAATTGTTTTCTCACGACACTGGAGGATGCGTATTTTTGGATCTTACCACTCTTAATACCAACTTCCACTCTTTGCCAGGTCAAGATTAATTCAGTGAAGCCTAGTGAGGAGCTTCCAATTAGATGATTGAATAAAGGACCGGACAGGGTACCCAGAAACATGTCTACTAGTTCTCTTTCATACAGGGGAGGCTGGACTCTTCCTGCTAAGTCCCTCCATTTCTGACCGTATTCTTTGAAACCTTCTCTTGAAATCATATCCATACTCCGGAGTTGAGTACGGGTGGGAGCAAGGTCTGCGTTATACTGATACTATTTATAAAAAGCAGCGACAAGGTCTTACCAATTATGGATATTGGCTTTTCCAATTAATAGAACCAATCTAGTTGAGTCCCGGATAGACTATCCTGAAAGAAATGCACCCACAAATCTCTGTCGGCAGTGTGAGGCTGTATTTTCCTTACATAAGATCGGAGGTTCATCTTGGGACACGAAACCCCATCATACTTAGCAAACACTGGTGCTTTGAATTTTGGTGGAATAACAATCCCAGACACCAAACCCAGCTCTTCAAAGTCCAGCCCGGGCACTTTCTGGATTTCCATTTGACTTAGATGTTCTTCCAGATGTTTGTATTTGTCATCAGCGGAGGATACTGCTCTTCAGAGTAATCTTTTTCTTCCTCTTCAGATTCTAGAGGGGAAATAACTTCCTTGCCTTTCCCTTCTTGATTATCCTTTTCACTAGATGACGTTGTGAAGTCTAGGGTTCGTCTGGCTTGTCCTTGGAACCTTCTTCCCATATTTAAAACACCGATTGCCTTCTTTGCCTTCTTTTTCTTTTCTTCGATCAGCAAAGTTTTCAAATCCTCTTGTCCTTTGGCTAGAGTCAAGAATATCTGTTGAAACTGAGCATTCTGCGCCTAGAGATCTTTTATCGTCTGTTCCATGTCCATCTTACTGAAATAAACAGTAGAAAGATGATGAGACCTGTTGTAAGATGCCTGCTTATGTTATGATGAATGAAGATGCATATGCAATGATTTCAAGGAAATCAGGGATTTAAATTTTCTATAGGCCAAAAAAGAACACACGTCATACTAATAAATGAAAGTTTGAGTACATCATGCCTCTTTGGGCTTACAAAGAAATACAAAAAACTCTAAGATAAAAAAGTTGTAGTCATCCTCTTTGGTGCGATGTAGGCATTCAGATTCCGCTCCTCATGAAGTTGCTTGGTGAGCTCCAGAAACTTCTTCTCGCTGGTGTAGAATTGGGCCTCGAAAGTGTCTCGCTCCCCCTTAAGCTGTATCCAATCCCTTTGAAAGTCTTCAAGAGAGGTGGGCATGTCAGGATGAAGGATAGTCTAGAGGACATCTCCTTCCACAACATGCTCTATGATAACCGGGAGAATGGAGGGGTAAGGCATCATAAGACTTTGAGCACGAGCTCGTACACATTTGAGGTAAGGCTCAAGAAGGATGGAATTATTGTGCCCAAATGTCTTGCTATCTACCTTGTTCAACATCCTCCAAGCTCAGATAAACCTCTAGCGGTGACCTTGATCGTCATTCTCGTAGTCAAATACCAACCTGTGAATAAGCATCTCATTTGGGCCATCCCTTCAGGCGTAACCAAATTGTATTAAGGCTAATCAGGGGTTGTAGGTGATACCTCCACTAATGCCAAGTAAGGGGGCATTAGGGAATTCTCCATAACAATCGACAATGGTAACATTCTCTATAGATCGGGAACACTAATGAATGTCTGAATGTTTGAGTGTCATCAACCTATGTGACCACCTTGAACCTTGCTCGTTCTTTAATACAGATTTAGGAAGATGCGGAATAAACCATCTTGCCAAGAGAGGAGTACAACACATGAGAATACCCCTTTTCCTCATAGTGCGAGTGTGAAAAGAATGTAAGATGTCTCCTAACAAAGTAGGCACCGGGTTGCGAGACATGAAGATTTTGACTGTGTTTACATCTATAAGTTGGTCAGGATTTGGAAACAAAACCATCCCGTAGATGAGGAGAGCCATAATTTCCTCAAAAGCTTGCAGGTCCAAGGAGTTCCAACAGTTTTGGGCATTCTCAAACAAGAACTTGGCTAAGAAACCTTTGACACCACTCCTTGTTTCCTAATTAGTTGCGATATCAAATAGTTGCAAGTGTAGAGCTTGAGCAATCTCTTATGGCTTTGGATCTCTTTACGTATCGTTGAAAGGTAGTTGATTGAGAATGAGAATCCTTAAGAGTTGGGAGAATTCTTCCAAAGTTGGCACAAGTTGGTAAACGGGAAATGTGAAACAATGGTGTAGAGGATCAAAGAATTGGAAGAGCACCTTCATCATGTCCTCATCAGTGTAGGAGGTAACCAAGTTTAGGAGGCGACCATGTCTTTCGGTAAATGGAGAATTTTCAGGAACGCTTGATGCTAACTCTTTAAGTTGAGGAGGGATCCTTACGATATTGACTTGAATGGTTTTCCTGCGAATAGAATCCATGTCCTACAAAACAAAAACAAAGATAAATCCCAAAATCCTTGAAATGGTTAGTGAGTATGAGTATGATGTTATGATGTTTATGATGTTATGTACCAGTAGATATATACAAGCAAAACAAACAAGTCCTTAGGTTTAGGCTTGCATGGAGTCTCATAGATAAGTACCCTCTTGATGTTTGGTTGGCTCAAACCTGTCCTATCAATAGTAACTGGGTTCTAAGGAGCTCAATATCACTGGTTTGTTTCCTTGGGCATTGTTTCACCGCAAGCCTCTTTAATGGCGACCGAAATATCTCAAAAAACCAAACCTCAATGAGTGTAGTATCGAGTATTTACCAACTTCAGACTGCACCAAAGCAGGTCATCTCACTACGTCCTAATGGCCAAGTTGGTCAAGTAAAGGTTCTAGAAGTTAGTTAGTTCTTCATGACATCACTCAGCAGCCCCGTATTCTCCTTGACGGCTCAAGGGCTACCGGTACCCACAAATATGTCGCACTAACGTAGCTATTGCTTAGACCATGTCGGTATACCCCGCACAGTTTCCACAATGTATTTCTACTTACCTATAAGGTATCCCAAATTCGGGTAGAGGATTCAAACCCAATAAAAGAACCAAAATGTAAAGCATACAAGTCAAACAATGAAATAAAATAAATGTGGTCTATCCCTAAGGTAACCCCACTTTTAGAATTTGTCCCTAGTAGATTCAACAGTTCTGTAACATGGTGGGAGAACTGACTTGGTGTTTGCGTTTGATCGCAAATGTTGCGGTTTATCAAGAGTCGCCACCGACTTTTCTTTTATCCAAAAGGAAAGGCTGAAAAGAACACGAAAGACCTTTGAGATGTTTTCTTGAGTTCGGGGGGTAGATTATAAAAAGGGAAGGTATTAGCACCCTTTTTATCCATGATTTTCCACGGGCTCTTAGTTACTTTCTAGATCACTTGCTTTTGTTTGAAAATGTGCTTTGTGTGGTCTTTTGAAAGTATTTTGAAAAGGCACCATCGTTTAGGCAAACTTTGTAATGATTCTCGTTCGTAAGAATGTATACAAAGTGTTGATCTTTTGAAAATGTTTTCAAATTTGATAGATGTTTTTGAAAGTGTTGGTGTTTGTTTTTGAAAATAGCAAGGATGTTTTTGGTTTGAAATTGAGCAAGCAACTAGGAGTAATCTACCTACTCAAAAGTCTTTCATGTTTATTTCCTCTTTCCTTTGATATTGTTATCTTACCATTGATTTGGTAAGTAACCCTATCTTTGGATGTAAAACGGACGGGAAAGGGTCATCGTATAACCATGATTAGCAATGTTGTAAGATATCTTAGCATTTTCTTTAGGGACTAAGATCATTTTGAAAGGCAACATGGACAGCGTCATCGAGGGACTATGATCTTGTATTTTTCGCTTGTTTTTGCTAAGATACCTCGCATGCGTAATATGGCCATTTTTGTAAGGAAACAGAGTGGGTTTACCCTAAGGGTGTTTGTGTGCAAGTGTATTAATTTACATGCTTGATTTGTCTTTGATTAGGGTTTGCTATTTGTTGGTTTTAATCTTTCCATACAAAACCCTAATTACTAGCATTTATATATAAAGCATTTAAATTGCGGAAAATAAAAATACTAAGCTATTAGATCATTTAGGGGAGGGGGTGTACAAATTTCAAATGGGGAATTGCAAGAAAATTAAATCTATTTATCTATTACAACTATATTGAATATTGAATAAATGTACAAAATTGAATAAGTAAAAATGCAAGAATATAAATGTAAAGAGAAAAATGTGATTTTTTGTTTGGTTTTCATGAAAAAAGGTTTTTTGACCTAATTAAATAAAATAAAATAATTAACTAAAAAGAAGAAAATTAATATTTAAGTTAATAAAAGAAATGAAAGGAAACAAATTTTTAAGGTTTTTGTGAATTTAATTAAACTAGTAAATAATAATAATTTAATAAAAGATCCAAAGTTCTAAATTGATTTTAATTTACAAGAAAATAATATAATAATAATTAGAATTTATTATCTAAGTATTTTAAAAAAAAGGGAAATTAATTTATTAAAGAAAAATGTTTTTGTGTTCTTTTAGTTTTTTATATAAAAAAATAATAAACTAAATAAATATAAAATAATAAAAATATAAATATTTTTGGATTTTTATTAATGAAAATAATAATATTAATAATAATATTAATAATAAATAAAATATAAAATGAAAATAAAATAAAAAAGAAAGAAAATAAAATAACAAAGAAAAATAAATGGGCCAGGGGTGTAAACAACAAGGCCCTCTTGATTACCAGTGCGCTGCCTTACCACTGGGATGACTATACATCCGTTAATATAACTAAAATGATAAATATATAATACAAAACAAGTCTTTAATACACTTCATCTTTAACCTCCAGCCAGACCACCTGTATCTTCACCATTTCTCAATAAAAATGAAATATGCCAACATGAAAGTTGCTCCGTTTTTCCATACGAATCCAACCATATAAATATCATAAGCTATACATAAAAGATGAATGAGAATTTTTTAAAGTACCAAATTCTGACCTAATTATTTTCAGAGGTTCAATCCTAAAATTCTCCTAGCTCAATCAATATAAATAAAATCCATTGACATGTACAACTTCAGGGCAATGATGTCTACATTTTATCTTCACAAATGCAAGCCTAACAATTCCTAAGTAATGAGATAGAAGTTCAAGAAAAATACCTCAAAACTGGAAATCATGAAATGCAAATGAGCTTGATTCAAGGTGCTGCAATGATCAAGTTAGCTTCCTCAAGTTCCCAGGAAGCTAATGCAATGGTTTTCTTGAGCAATGGATGGCTGGAATGGCTTGGAGAAGTCAATGTGCAGACTCTGTTTTTTGGTTATGGAGGTTATGGTAAATGGTGTTATAGTTCTGGAATGAGGATGTGGATGAGTAGTATTTGATGTAAGGAAGCTTTAGGAACCAAAAGCCAAGAAACGCACGAGGGAAATATGAGTTTGGTGTTTAAGGTCAGAAAATATGCAACAATGGAGTCTTGGGGAAATTTAAGATTTGAGAGGGTTTTGGTGTATTTTAGGGTGCTTCAACTCGTGTTGTAGCTCATAAATAGTTCCTCTATTTATAAGAAACATTTTTGGAAGCTTGTTGTTGATAAGAATTCAAAATCACAAGTTAAGCATAACATGTGATTTTTGAGAAATCCAAGTTTCAAAGCTTTGTGTACTTGATAAGATAGAGTGGTTATGCTTTAAACACACTTGCTTCTGAATTTGTAGATGGAGTGTGATCAGAGGGAACAAGTTAGAGGCTCAAGAATTAACTTTGTACATAAAGCTTGCTTTTCCAAAATGGAAGTGTTCACTTTGTGCCATTAATGGAAATGTGAATTGGATAAAGCTTAAACCACTTGGATTAAAGCTCAAAAGTTTGTGTAATCCATTAATGATGGAAAGATACACAAGTTAGAAGGCCTACAAAGCTATATTATGCAGCCTAACATTGAAATTGCATTTTTGTTCATCATGAAAATGACCTATAATTTTAGTTTGAAACCCTAACTTCCTCTCTTCGATTCTCCTTGCTCAAGAATGATCTCAAGGAGTTATTTGACATTTTAAAAATCTTGTAATGTGCTCTACAACCCCTCTTTGAATCAATTTTAAAAATTCCCCCTGGAAATATATTAAAAATTGCCATGAAGTTAGGTCAAAATCCTGCCTAAACTAGGGCAAAATTTTCACTAAGTGTTTTGTTTCATGACCATGACTTCATGGATAAATAACTTGAGATCCAAGAATTTATATGAGAATTTGTGTAAAGAAATGTTGTAGATCTCATGGAGATCTACAACTTTCAGGATGAAAGTTTCTTTTGAATCATCTTGCATCATGGTGAAAAATTGGCTCAAAGTTGTGAAAAAATATGAAGTTTTCAACACTTTGAAAAATTTCTAAGTATGAAAACTTTTACTTTTCAAAATGAAATCTTGACTTTTTTATTTCTTGATGAACAAGTTACATATTTTTACATGTTTTGATGAATTGTGATCTTTGACACTTGATTTTGACCAAAAAGTCAAAGTTTGACTTTTCAATGTATAGTTGACTTTTAATCAGTTGACTGAAAATCAACTATCAATCCAATTGATCTTGAGAAATTTTTTGAGTCATGCCATTAGGTAAAAATGATGAAATTGAACTCTTGAGATCATGCCTCAAACCAATTAACCATTTGCTAGGTCAAAAATTAGAAATTGCTCTTTCTCAGCCAAAACTCTAATTTTGACCATTTTCCCTTTTGATGATCTGATCAAATTTCTTGAGGAATTACGGTCCAAAATTTGTCAAATGATACATATGAGTTTATAATGTTGATATGGACCAAAAATTATGAAGTTTGACTGTAAATTGGCCACAATTGACTTTTTCCCTAACACAGTTGATTTTTAGGTCAATTGCTCAATTGACTGAGCAAAAATGTGATCCAAGGCTTGAAACATGACATGAGTAATATTGGGGGTCCATAATGATCCATGAAAGTCATATGAGGCATTAAAAGCTCAAATATCCTTGTGCAATCTCAAACCCTAATTTCAATCATTAGTGCTTAAGGAGGTGTCTTGAGCTGATCAACCCTTGTGCAGTCTAGAACCAAAGGAGATTTTGTGAGAAAATATTTGATAAATGAGAGGGAAAATTTTGGGGTACAACAACTTGGATCTTGTACTGAAACGGTTAAGTGCTTTAACTCATAACCAGGCGCTCTGATGCCAATTGAAGAATTGAAAAACACAAGAAGGGGGTTTAAATTGGGATCTTAAATTTTAATGCAAATGACACAATGATTTTTAGCCTGGTTCGTTTGATCTCAAACTACTCCAGTCCACCCGCCAAGGTGATTTCTACTCTCTCCAACGAGGTCTTAATTCACTAATCAAACTGATTACAAATCTACTCTAACAACTACCAAAGTCTTCTTGAGTATCACCATAACCCGATATATCTCAAGGAATTGCACTAACAAAAGTATGAATAAAGCATTGTACAATATGTTTTTGATTACAAAAATAGTATCACAAACTTGTGATGTATTACACAGTTTAAAGAATGACTTGAATAATGAGTAGCAACGTCGAAGGATAGTGAAATTACAGTGTTGCAAATCGTGAATGATTTAACCTTGTCCTTTGTTTAAATAGGCACAACAATCTTGAGTAATTGGAAACTTGATAAATATCAGTTAATGCACTTTCCTCAATTAGAAGATCCTTGTCTGTTTGTAGCCGTTGCAATTGATACAACTGTGATGAATAGTAACGCTTCAGAACATTAAGGAATTTGTTTGCTGCTTTGCTTCAGAAGTTGGAAGGTCAGAACCATAAGGTCCTGTTTGCAGCGTTAGACTTCCATTCAGAGTTAAAACGTCTTTCTCTTAGTCTAAATTCTGATCTTTATTCATTAGAACATTCTGAGATTAATCTATGTTCACAGCAGGAACAACCTTGTAGCTTAACTTCTAATCCACTTCCGTCAGAACTTCTCTACAAAATAGAAGATAATTTTAGAGTGAATATTTGTTCTTTGTGTTTGTTATTATCAAAACTCTTACGAGGGTTGTAGAATCAAACTATGCTCTAACAACACCATCATATTTAGAAAAATCGGGAACCTTGAACTTATGAGGGATAACTACCCTTGGAATAAGACCCAACTCTTTAAAATCCAATCCGAGCACCTTATGGATTTCCATGGCCTTAAGGTGATCTTTCAACTGTTTGTATCTATCATTAGCGGGAGGATACTGTTCATCAGAATAGTCTTCGTCCTCATGAATTTTCCAAGAACCTTTATTGCTTCCATCTTCAGCCCTAACACTTCTACCGTCTTCCTCTTGATTATCTTCTTCATCATAGGAGATATTAGCAGTTTTAACTGGTTTAGAGGGACCTCTAAATCTTCTCCCCATGTTGAGGATAACAACTAGCTTTCTAATATTATTCTTTTTGGCGATGAGCACCATCATCTCTTTCTGCCCCTGGGTTAAGTTCAAGAGCGTTTCTTTGAATTGGGCATTTTGTGCTTAGATAATGTTGACAGTCTATTCTAGAGCCATCTTTTGTCTTTAATAAACAACAAGAAGATGAGAAAACCTACTTATAGAGTACATGTTATGTGATGATATGCATGATATGCAATTGCAAGTGCAATGTTTTTAAGTATCTCACGGGATAAATAGAAGAAAATGTTAGAAATTGAGTCTGACTGCAACCTTTACTGAAGAACTTCGGGTCATTGAATGTCCTTCTATGAGAATCAAGCTCACCATGCTGAGTGGGTCCTAGCCTTTGACTCAAGATAACGTACTTTGGTCTTCGAAGACATTGGTTAGAGGAAAATAAATCCCCTTGCCCCTTGCTAGACGTCTGGTTCATCATATTTTGATGACATTTGGTTAGAAGAAAATAAATCCTCTTTCCCCTTGCTAGGCGTCTGGTTCGTGATAACCTACATCACAGGCCCTCGAGATCTTGGAAATGGTCAGTGAAAAATGATATGGAATGATGTCTTGATGATATGATGTCATGTTTGAATAGATAACAAACACAAGAAAAGCACACAAGGCCTTAGGTTCAGGATTTCATGGAGTTTGTAGGTAAGTACCCTCTTGAAATTTTGTTGGCTCAACCTGTCCTAAAGAAGTATCCGGGTTCTGGGATCTCAATATCACTATTTTTTCCCTCATGTTTTGTCTAGCACGACAACTTACTTGCCACCAAACAAAACCCGAGAGTCGAATCTCAATGAGCGTAGCGTCGAGTATCAACCAACTTCGGACTGCACCAAAGCCGGCTATCTCACTACCTTGTAATGGCTAAGTTGGGTCAATTAAGGTTCTATGGTCAGTTAATGCTTATGACACCACGCATCAGCCTAGTATTCTCCCTGACTGACTCAAGGGACACCAGTACAAACCAATGTGTCACACTAACATAGCCATCACTTCAACCATATCAGTATACGCTATATTATTTCCATTATCTATTACTACTTACCTAAAATTCCCCCAGATTCGGGTATAGGATCTATGCAAGAAAATAAACCTAAACAACCCTTTAAAAATAAAGTAGACAAATCAAACAATGAAAGCATTTAAAAAGTGATCTAACTCTAAAGGTAACCCCAATTTTAGATTTACTTCCCTAGAAGAGTCGCCAGTTTTGTAATACGGTGGGAGAACTGACTTGTTTTTGCATTTTATCGCAAATGTTACAGATAGCAAGAGTCTCCACCAACTTTTCTTTTATCCAAAAAGGAAAGGGTGAAAAGAACATGAAAGACCTTCGACATATTTCTTGAGTTTAGGGGGTAGGTTATGAAAAGGAAATGTGTTAGAACCCTTTTTATCCGTAGTTATCTACGGGATCTTAACCGCTTAGCTCCGTTTGTTTGAAATTCTTTGTGTTCGTGTGTTTGAAAATATTTTGAAAAAAAATGCCTAAGTACGGCAACTTTGTAATGATTCTTGTATCAGTTAAGAATGCGTACAAAGTGTTTGTTTTTGAAAGTATTTCAGAGAAAGTGTTTGTGAAAAAGATGTTTTGAAATGTCCGTGAGCAAGCGATTAAGAACTATCTACCTACTCAAAGTCTTTCCTGTTATTTTCCTCCTCCTTTAGATAGTGCTATCCTACCATTAGTTGGTAGGAAGCCCTATCGTTGGATGTAAAGGGACATGCTAGGGTCATCGTTATGGTCATATAAGGAAACATATATGGATACTTTAGCAATTTTGTAAGTGACTAATCATCATATATTCATAGGCAACATCAAGGGACAAGATCATTTCTCGTAGACAACTCGAGGGACATCGCGGGACTATGATCTTTATGATGATTTTAACCGAGGGTCTTTGCTAAGGGTATCCCTATGTTCGAGGTGTGAAGAGTGATTAAATTCAGTTTATTTGCCTTGTATTTAGGGTTACCTATGATTGCTTTTAGATCTCGTCATACATGCCTAGTCACTATACATTTACATATAAATACAGGCATACATAGTATAGGTGCAGAAAGTAAAGTACGGGAAATAAAAATCCTACGCTATTCCAAGGCTTCGGGAAAGGGGGTACAAACCATAAAATCAGGGGAAAATCTAAACCCTAATTAACTATTACATACTGTAGCAGACACATAATTGGGAAAAAACTAATGCGAAAGTAATAAAGAGCGCGACGCAGTAAAAGGAGAAGATTGTATGATGAAAAAGTGTTTCCATAATATAAACAATACTCGGAGAATAAGTCTGAAGTGCATTCAGGTAGCGAGGAAGTTCTTTGTATGACTCCTCTGAGTTTCCATATACCTTTTCAATCGCCTTGGTCTTTGCTAACCACGCCTTTTGGTATGAAGAAGTATAGTTATATACCACAGTGATGTGAGAGATTATGGTTTTCACCTCCAATGATGGATCATTGCTGACGAGAGGTAGGATTTCTTGTCATATGAGATTATAATTTAGTTTCTGATGATCATGTGATAGAGTAGAATTGACGCACGTGTGGGTGGACATAGAACCTATGACCCAACAATCACCTCTTAATCTGTATGATGCAGTGAGCTTGAACATATAATCTGGGTGGACACACCTGAGCTTGTACCTTTCTGGATTTACATGATCTACCTTAAAATCGACCGATTTGAGCATGTGAAACTTTTTTATGGCTCGGATACAATGTTCTCTATTACGAAATTTGTCTTTCTCTTTTAATTTTTCTCTGACTGCATATACGGATTGAAAAATAAATCAGATGACGGTTCATCTCTGCCCATGTTGAAGTTTGTGATGTGTGGAGGTGGTGTGTAGATCTTGTTCAGAGGTATACCAGGTGTCCCATCGTCTTCAGAATCATCGTTGACCATGTCGTCAAACTCTAACTCGTCATCTTCTTCTTCTTCGTCAATGACATCTACTTCTTCTTGTTCGGCCTCGAGAGGATCAATCACTTGAGATAGCCGAGGCTCTCGCAGCATAATGTACAACTCAATAGAGTCGTACACAGAATACTCATGACTGGAAAACATATTCTGAAGGTCCTCATCATCTTGAACCTCAAACTTATAAAATATTATTTGGTTGTCACAAAAAAGAAAAAACGGATTCTGATAAAAGATTTGTGTCACGAGACCTCGTCCGAGTTTGGCCTCTAATCGTTTTTTGAAATATAAGAAATTGGCTTTCCTGTTTAAACAAAATCGAATGTTCTTAGTGTCTCTAAACAAAATCCTATAGGTGGGACAAATGTATGTCTCACCGTTGATATGTGCACTAATCACATATTATGGTGCAGAGGCCATTGTGTTTGAATGTTTGAAGGTTTGGAGGTTTGAGTGTTTGAAGGTTTAAGTGTTTGAGTTGATTGTTTGAATTTTTTAATGTTCGAGTGTTTGAATGATTGAGTGTAGAAGTGTTTTGATAAATCTAGGATTAAATAGGTTGTACTAAATTTGAAAAATACAACAGCAAGCAACCTCTAATTCGCCAACTGGGATGTCCAATCGTATTACATACATGCAAAGATTCCTTCCCCAAGGCTGTAAACTAGCCCACACCTAGACTGCAACCCATGCCCCCTCTAACTCACCAACTGGGATGGCAACACCTTTCAATTTTGTACTCATTCGCGAACTTAAATGACACCTCCCTACATGTCCAATCATGTTACATGCATGCAAAGATTCCTTCCAGAAGGCTGTCAACTTTCCTGCACCTACACTGCAACCCATGCCACCTCTAATTTGCCAATTGGGATGGCGACACCTTTCAATTTTGTACTCATTCGCCATGTCAAATGGCACCTCCCTACATGTTTAATCGTATTACATGCATGCAGATATTCCTTCCCCAAGGCTGCCACCTAGCCTGCACCTACACTGCAACCTATGCCACCTCTAATCGCCAACTGGGATGGAGACACCTTTCAATTTTGTACTCATTTGCCAAGTCAAATGGTGCCTCCTTACATGTCCAATCGTATTACATGCATGCAAAGATTGCTTCCCCAAGGCTGCCACCTAGCCTGCACCTACACTGCAAGAGTGACACTTATCATGCATGCATGCACCCACCACCCACCTCATTTACTCACTCTGTGATAAAATTTTGCCTATAAATATAGAGCCTCACATACTTGTTTTACATCAACAATCATCTCACTCTCTTCTACAAACTCTTTCATTATCTCATACAATTTCAACTATGGCTCTTCTCACAATAGACGATCCTCACAGAGGCACAAGGGACAACATTGCAGCGTTTGTAAGTTTTTATAAATTCTCAAATTTTCTTGTATACTTATAAATTTTTTATAATATTATTAATGATTTATACATCTTATGGGCTCTTACGCTTTTTACATTTTAAATTTAGGATAATAAAAGATTCAGAATTTTGTCACACAACTACATTGCTCCCGACCCGTTGATCGTGCCATATCTCGAATATGCAGGTTTCAGAAACGTTATAAAGATCTCCAACTGCACGACTGATTCAAAGTTCATACTTGCAATGTTGGAAAGGTGGAGACCCGAGACACACACAATTCATCTACCAATAGATGAATGTACCATCACACTAGAGGATGTGAACATGTCATTGGGTCTCCCTGTCAACGGTAAGGCGGTTAACAGGTCGATTCAACAGCCAAATTCTCTCTGCAAGGAATTGTTGGGCAAGGATATGGTTGAAGGTGGTGGTGCTAGAGGGAAAGGTATACTACTTACTGAACTAAAAAATCATTATGCGACTCTGGAGTTGAACGAAAATTCCTCTGAGCTAGCTAAAGCAATAAAAGCTAGAAATTACATAATGATACTTTTTGGAACCTTTTTATTTCCCAAAAGTACTGACAATAGTGTAAATTTCATGTATTTAAATTTACTTAGAAATTATAGTTGGGGTTCTGCTATTTTAGCCCATCTATACAGTTCCTTGTGTAAAAATGCAACCAAGGAAAAATGTACTTTTTATGGATGCCCTTTCTTACTTCAAACCTGGGGTTGGTGGAGAATGGAGTCCCTAAATCCCGTCAACAACAACACATTCATTTTCCCATATGCAACAAAGTAAGTCAATAACTAATAGCATTTATTATTCATCTGTTCACCAAATATATGATAAAAACAAACTATTTTACAATTCCTTTAGGTACTAGACGGGTATAGATTACGGCAAGAATCCAAGATTCAATGTCGCTCAATATTGCAATCTATTGGATCACCTTGGCCCGAATGATGTACGTCATACCTTTGAACTTTTATACTTTTAAATTATTTATTATGTTTTCATTAAGCTGATTTAATTTTATCCATAGTTTATCTCGAGACCATATTTGGGTTTGGACCATGAACCAAACTCCGAGGATGCAACAATTTGGAGCGCAAAGACTGCAATCATACGGTTCAACATTATGGAGATGCACCATAAAGACCATGTCAAAATGAAGTTTGGAATGCATCAATAGATACCCTGCGATCCAACTTGTTTGTCCCCGTGGCATCTCAAAAGGGTCGACACCCAATGGGGTCTTACCAATTGAAAAGATTTTTCTCCAGAATGGTGTAAGATGTGGCAGAGGTGTCACCGACATGTCTTGCAATTCCCAGTTTTCCTCAATCATGGTAATATGCGACACACAGATCAATATTTAGCTTGGTACAGATCGGTTAGTAACCCAGAAATGCACGTGTCTCATCCAAGGTATTTGGTTGACCCACAAACACAATGGGCACAACCCTCATTTCCCCAGCAACAAGCACAACACACATCAACCTCCCACCAACCCCCTGACGAAACAGATCCACAACCACCCAACCGCAATCACCACCATAATACGAATACACCCACATGCCCCACAATCAACCATAATCAGCACCTCAATACCAATACCCCCATATGCCCCACACCCAACCACAATTTCAATCACAATACCAATACAACCGCATGCCCCACACATAACTCTAGTCTTCTCCATATCCCAATATGGGCCCCTTAACATCTTACCTTAGCCCTGATCTGAGATTTTCCGAAGAATATGACCCAACCGACCCAACTTACCATCAACCACCACATAACCAAAGCACCCAACATTCCCAATACCAAATACCCCATGACTCATTTCCTTTCTACCCCCCCCCCCCCCTTATTTAGACGACCAGTGCTATAGGCCAACCATGGAACCCTACCCACCAATAAGACGACCAAACTTTGAGGGTATGGGTAACTGACTGTACCAAAGCAGATCTTCTAGATATGGAGATCTGATCGATTTCATGGATCTGAAATGCATTGACTTCGTTGGGCCATCAACCCTGCCACAACAGGAAACACGATGAAACCCACCACGGGACAGAAGAGGACATGGATGCGGAACCCACGACTATGAATTTTTGTGATCCTATATTGTTTACGTAATGTCCCGCATTTAAAATGAAAAACGAAAAAATTGGCCCCCTTTGCACTAAGGTGCCATCTCACTTGGCTTAGGGCACACTTTTCACACCTAGGCACCAAGTGAGATGGCGCCTCCCCTTTAATTTATGGTGTAGGCGCCAAGTGAGATGGCTCCTCCTTTGTGGGGTTTCCTGAAACATGGTTATTTGCGAATTTTTTTCAAAACCTAGTTATTGCAAAAAAAAAAATCCATTTTTTTATTATTAGAAACAAAATTTTTTCATTGATGATAAAAGAGATACAACCAAGAAAAATTAGAACAACAGAACAAGAAGACAGGAGGCAACGATAAAAGAGAAAACACAAGAGGAAATCAACCAAACATCTGATCTCCTAAAGTTTCCCACCTTTCTTCTACCAGATCAGTATCAGGAGAAGCTTTGATCATACGAATGATTTCCACAATCCCTGCATTATTGAGTACTTCAGATAAGACTCTTCCATACATGGATTTGTTTTGGTCTCTAGGGATAGCCAATGTCTCTTTCAAATAATTGAAGATGGTCCGAAGCAAATTAATCAGAGCACATTTGAGCAAACACATAATCAAAAGTTTGTCATCATGGTACAGAAAATCCTTGCTTACACCTTGTGGTCGAAGGTTGGTCAAAACAAAACGAAACCAATCCTTGGCGAGAGGAAGAAGTTTTTCAGGGTTGGTTGGTTCCAAAACAGAATAATTATCAAATATATGAAACATTTTTTCATTAGGGATGCATCTTATAGGATCTAGGTCAATTGTGATACCAGTTTGGGCACAACCAATGGCTTCAGCAATGGAGGAAGTAGAGATAAGGATAAAAAAAACCATAGATACTAGATTCAATTGCATTTCCGTCACGAGTGACAGATGCATACAACAAAAAAGCCTTTACTAGATTTGGATTAATGGGTCCTCTTAACATGGCTATATAACCATTCTATTGTTAAGCATGAATGCCAAGATGAAAGTTTTGACCAAATCCTAGAGTATTTGGACATTTTTCATTAATGAGCTCCAAAAGGTTATCATCACCGTGGAAGGTTTTTGACGACATGACAAACAAATAGAGTTTAGAGAGAAAGAGTGTTGAGATACAAAATAGGGTAAATGAAGAAGGAGAGAATAACCAAACGAATAAATAAAAGAAAAATAACTGACACGAAAATTTATTTCTATCAACTGTCAATTAAACTCAAAAGAATTAAGATAATAAATAACTAAGTAAAAGAAGGAGAAGAATAAAAGACAAATGTTACTTTCAAGATGATTTGTCATAAAAAGTTAACACAAAAGGACAAAATTTAAACATTGAAATAGATCGTGCTAGCTTTATCTCTTTTCAAAAAGAGGTCTTATCAATTTTCTTGAAAAAGAACAAATAGGGGTAAGACGTAAAGATTTTATCTAATCTCAAAAAATGTCCCACTGCTCGAGGTACAAATTTTTAGAGTCAAACATGACTAGAGATGTATATTATTAAGACACCATCTATCTTGCAAAAGTATCAAGAAATAAATAAATAATATTTAGAGTTATATATTTCATTCAGAACATCTGATTACTTCATAGTGAAGTTGAAACATATTATTCTTCTGAACTATTTCTTGACTGACCATGTTTTCTTAACCGTTCACAACCTTTGAAGAAACTTGGTTATCAACAGAGTTACTATACTATCATATATTTCATAACTTTTGTAGTATCAGGATCAGATAACATGTAACCGGGTTACAAAGACTTTCATACTTTTACAACTTCTGAATAGTCTTGTGATAGCGGATAAAATGTCGTCGAAGCATATATTGATATTCTTTCAGATAGTCATTTACCATGTCTTGTGAAAACCAGTGAACTTTTGCTAAGTTCCTTAAAAAACTTTATGCCATGTTTGGGTTTGATATCTGAGATTCAAGACTAAAATTTTTTATCGGAAAAGAATTTACAAGAAAAAAATATTTTCATTAAAGGTAGATAAAAAAGGGATATTCTAACACACACATTAAAAAAAGATTATTCACAAGTCAACACATAACAAACTTTTATTTAATGAACGAAAAAAGGAGAGCAGACACGATACGTTTAAACGAAACAGATACAAAATAATAAACATCATGACTTATTATTAACCATAAAAAAAATTTACACTTTTTCTTAAACATACCATTTTCTGGACCGTTTCTCTATATAATTTCAACAATCCCTTCTTTAAAGAAGACTTCAGTTAGAACTCTCCCAAAATTTATGTTGGACTTGTTGTGATTTCTAGAGCCAATAACTGACTTTTGCATAAAATTGAAGATAGTCTGAGATAGATTTATCCGGATTTGATTGACCAGGAGAAAGAGGAATATTTAATCATTGTGAAACATAATGTCTTTGTTAATTTCACGAGGATAAAAATTGGTTAACAATAGCTTAAACCAAGCTTTCAGAATGAGGAGAATATTTTCAGGATTAATAGGCAGTGAACCCAATGTTCTCACAGCCAATAGCAATAGCAATGGAAAACAGAGTGATGATGATGGGGACACCAAAAATACAAGATGCAATGGAACATCCACACCTAACAGAAGCATGTTTCCAAAATTATTTTACAAGATTTGTGTAGATGGGTCCATGGAACATGGTGAAGTATTTTTACCAATCTTGAGAGTGCATGGTTAGAGTGATACTTGAAGAAAACTCTCTTTCACAAAGACGAACAAGATTGATTTGTTATTCAGGTATGAATTTAAGAAGGTTCTCATTTCCATGAAAGGTTATTAGAGACATGAAGAAAAATGGAAGAGAGATTTAACAAGGATGAGGGAGATGAGTTATTTTAAGAAACAAAGAATAGAAATACAGAGGATGGATGATATAATGAGATATGAGACCTTTAAATAGATGGAGAGGAAACATGATAAACAAAAGAAAGGATACATTCAAATACATAATAAACTTGTTTTAGATATATTAAAAAAATGAAACGGGGATATCAACAAATTTTAAGACAATAAGCAGGAAGACATAAAGGCAACTTGAATATAAAAAGAATAAGGCATGCCTGATATTTATCATTTCCAATGAGTTATTTTACCTAACATGTCAGTTAATTGATTTAAGAAACTCAGTAGCTGATGTAAATAGATAATAGAGTTCGCGTACACTCTTGGTCCAACAATGCAAGAAGGGTCTTTTCAGACTTCAAGAACAATAGTAATTTTTAATTAATGAATCACTTAAAACAGGGAAGATTCTATTAACTAAGATTTCTTTTAGGATCATAACCTAGAAGATATAATTTAGAGAGTTGTGTACCTTAGTTTTTTTAAATGGGAAACTCTTTATGATGATAGTGAACTTCTTGTTGCATATGTCATTAATTTGAGATGTTCATCTCTGATGAATCATTAAATTTAGATGATGTAAGTTCCTCAGAACAAGGGAAATTGAATCACTAATTATGGATAACTTTTCTTGTATATATAGAATCCATTTGACATAAGGAAGTGTTTCTTGAAGAAAGTTGGTTCTAATAAAGACACCAATCCTAAAAGCTTTTCCTTAGAAATCTTGAATGTGAATCTTATTCTAACAATGTTTGCCTTTAATCTTTTGAGATACTTCTCTGGATAAGACTTAGTCTTTTATGACAAATCAATCTTTCTGTTGAAGTGTTGTTTTCATATCCTTTAGTCTTTTCCCAAAACTATTTGTTCAAGAACCTTTTATTATTTCCTTTCTGATCTCCACTGAAACCACTGAATCAATCATCCTTAAGTTTTAGGCTTTGGAATAAATGGTTTCTTTCCATCATGTACTGTGAGAAACTAGAGTTCAGGTGCCATGTCTAGTTATTCAACTCTGCATGATGTATCTGCAACATACACTGACTTTTGGGTCCTTTGGAGTTAGTTTTCCCATAGTTTCTAATAAATTTGGGTTTTTGTGCAACATTTACTATTTGTGTCTATGCAGAGGGGTAAAGATAAGAAAACGGAGAAAACAGGTTGTATTCTAGAATATCTTCGTCAGAATCATAACTAATTCCCCTTTTTAAATAATGACTAACACCATAGATCATGGAAGCCATTTTTCTTCTATCCGTGTTGTTGTTCAGGAATATTTGAAATGCCTTATCATATTTGTATAAGATGGTTTCAGAAGATGAAGGTGCTTTAGAAAGATTTTCTTCAAGTTTTAAACATTTCTTGTTCAAAAAGACTTTTTCTTTTTCTAAAATAAAATCATCTCCTTTTAAATCAGAGACTTCTTTCTCTAGCTTACCATAATCTTCAACTTCATATTAATGAGCTTTTTGAAGGTTCTTCAATTTTAGTTGAAGCTTCTGATACCTACTTAGAGATTTAGATGAACATAAATCTTATTTAGCTAGAGAGAGTTCATAAAATACCTCTTCTGAGTCAGACTCAATTTCTGTGTAGTCTTTTTTAGATATGGTAGCCATGAGTGTTACATTCACATGTTCTTAGGCAGAATCTGATCCTTCTGAGTCTGATTCATCCCATTCTACCATGACACCTTTCTTCTTTCCATGAAGGATATTTTCTTGAAGCTTTATTTTTTGGTGATTTCTTTTTGTATCTTTGGACATTCATTTCATAGTGTTCGGGCTCTTTGCACTCGTAGCACGTCACATCCTTGCTTGCTCTTCATCTTACAGATGATTCTGAACGATCTTCTCTATTTTTGGATCTTTTGAAGTTTCCTCGTCTTTTCTTCCATAGTTGTTTGGATTTTCTGGACAGGAGAGATAGTTCATCTTCATCATCAAAATCTTCATCATCAGATTCTTCTGTTTCTTCAGCTTGGAAGGCTTTGCACTTTTCTAACTTGGGTCTTACCGATTTTGACCTTAGAGTAACAAATTTTCCTCTTTTCTAGGGCTCATCTTCTTCTATCTCTTTTTCATGACTTCTAAGGGAGCTAACCAACTCTTTGAGAGATAGGTTGCTTAGATCCTTAGACAGGTTCAAAGAAGTGACCATAAGTCTCCATTTCTTAGGAAGACTTCTAGTGATCTTTTTAATGTGATCAACAATAGAATATACTTTGTCCAAAACTTTAAGTTCTACGACCAAATTTTGGAACCTTGAAAACATAGTTTCAATGGTTTTATCTTCTTCCATCTTGAAGGCTTCATATTTTTGGATTAAGGCCAGAGCCTTAGTCTCGTTGACTTGAGTGTTACCTTCATGTGTCATTCTCAGTGAATCTAAAATACCTTTCACTAATTCTCTCTTAGTGATATTCACATATTTATTATGAGATATAGAATTGAGAAGAATGATTCGCGCTTTATGATGATTCTTGAGTACACGCTTCTGATGATCATTCATTCTATTTCTGGGAATGGGAATACCAATCACAAAAATAGGTTCTTTGTAACCATATATGACAAGATCCCAAAGATCAACATTATAGCCTAGAAAGAAACTTTCTAGTCTATCTTTCCAATATTCAAATTTCTCTCCATAAAAAATAGTAGGCTTAGTACTGTAACCATCTCTTTTGGTTGTATGAGCAGCATCCATAGAATTTTTTCTCACATTGGATCTCTATTCATGGTTAAGTGTTTGATTTTCGAATCAATAACAGAGCCGGAGCTCTAATGCTAATTAAAGGTTTGAGAAAAACACAAGAAATGGGGGTTTGAATTTGGGGTTTCAAAAACTATTTCTTTTAGTAAATGCTTCTCATAAACAAACAATGAAAATTTAGCAAGAAAGAAAAGTGACACGTATGGTTTATAAAAGTTCACCTTGGATAAGGCTACTCTTGTCCACCCGCCATGGTGATTTGGACTTAGAAAATTACTTAATCAAATAATCTAGAAACATTTCAACAACCTCTAAGAGTTTAGAAAAACACCTTATCCCTCTCAAGTAATTCTGACTACAACTTAGTCACTTGAGGAAATAAATCTAGAAATATTTGTAATCAACCATGTTTATAATATTGATTGTAAAAAGCATATTTAAAACCTACAATGAAGAACAATGTGTTTACACACAAATATGTGCAACAACTCTTGTGCGTACAACAATGATAGAACTAACACAATAATGAGAAACAAATCTTGTGTTCTAGAGAATATAAGTTAACACAAATTTGAGCAATAACTCTTTGTATTTTAGATAATATGAGTTAACACAAATCTGAGCAACAACTCTTTATGTTTTTATTTCTTTGAATATTTTCTCTTTTAGTTTTCTCTCTTTTACAGTAACTTCGATACCTCAATTGTTTTAGTATTTGCATTTATTTTCTTCATCGTTACTTTCCAATGAAGTAGTTATACCCTTTATATAGGCTGCAAAAAGAAGACCGTTGGAAAATGTAACATTCATTAAGCTTCCTGCTACAATAGTATCATAAGAACGTGGGAAACAGTGAGCACACATAAACTACAATTGTACACCGCATTCTCCACAAATATCGTAAACGGTGCTATAATGTTGTACTTGTTTAATTCTTGTATATGTTTATGATCTTTTCTTCTGTTTGAAGTACTTCTGATATGAAGTAGAATGAGTTTACAAAAGAGATCATGTATTTGTTCTTAAATATTTTTATGGAATGTTTATGATAAGAAGTGATGAGCATCCCAGAAGATAATTCTTGTAGTGTTCCAAAGGTATCAAAGTCTTCAGAACCAGAACCTAGTCTTTAGATATGTAGCATCAGCTTATCTATAAAACAAATTCTTGATATCTGAGCATTGAAGCAAAAGCTTTATTTGAGAAGCACTTTATCTTAATATATGACGATTGAAGAAAAAGCTTGATTACTGGTTGTTGAAGCAAAATCTTGATATCTGATCGTTGAAGAAAAATCTTGATATCTGATTATTGAAGCAAAAAATTTATCTGATCTTCAATATTGATGATTTTCTGAACATACTTGACTTCTAAAGTAACAACCTATCTGGAGAAGTACACGTGATTCCTTTTCTGGCGAACATTCAACATTCTTCATAACTACTGATGTTTCTCATAACTGAAAAATGATAGTCTTTCTGATGCGAGCTAAACACATTTGATGATTCTTTAGACAACAATCCAGGATCAATTTGAATGTTTTATCTGCACAATAAAAGAACTATTAGAAACCAAAATTTTTACGTCTAAAATATATGTATTGTTATCATCTAAACTCATATATTACATGTAGAACCAAATCTTGTTCTAACACATCCAACCCTTTCTCATTCACCATCATAAGTGAACTTGGTTACAGAGTTTGAGACCATTTCAATACAAACTAAGAGTTGCATTGTGTTCCTGGGATATCATACAAGCTAAAGAGATCATTTGTTATCACTAAAAATTCTTGAAGAAGGCATTGGATCTTGATCCAATAGGTGAGTTTTTGAACAAGCATCATTTAGAACATTTATTGATATTATTCTGTGTGTTTAATTGCCATGAATGAAAGTACCATGAAAATAAGCATTGGTTGAGCTTGTTTGTCATTTAATTTAACTTTGAAGAAACTTAAGGTTTCTGGTTTTGTTTAAAATTGAGCTACAGACAATATCAATTTGTGATGTGTACATTTTTAAATTCATTGTAAAATTCTGAGCAAGTTTGGTTTTTACATCTTTTGATTTGGTTGAGAAATAAGGAAATTTGAAAGTTTACCATTGTTGTTGTTGTTGTTTTCACAAAGAAGACGAAGATGGTGTTGGCTCCATTTTTCATTTTTAAATGATAGTTTATAATATATTTAGTTGAACACGTTTTATAAACGAATTGGCATTGCGCCCCAGTGGTCATGCGCTTGTTTGTGTTTGTGTGTGAAGTGAAGGTTCTGGAGTTTGAGTTCCCCTCGTACCAGACCTTTTTGTGTTATTTTTTTATTTCCACTTGATAACTTGTTTCATATATAATTCAATGGGTGTGTTACAATATCACCATGCATGCAGTGGCCCAGTGGCTAAGTGTTTTAGCTTGTAAACACAAGGGCGTGGGTTGAAGACCCTTGGATAACACCCCTTTATTTTTTAGCACTTTTTTATTTTACTTATTTTTAATATTTCTTTTCAACTTTCCATTTGATTTTTTATATGCAAATTATTTTTTCCTGGCTTGATCTTTTGTATGCTTCTTTGTTTGTCTATGTATTTTATTAATCCATGAAAAAATACAAAAAGTAATATTTATTTTGACTATTTTTGTGTAGTAGAAAATCAAGTCTTTTTAGTTGTTCTTTTAAGTTTTTTCTTTGATCTCTTTGTTGGTTTTTTTACCAAATGGAATGATCATAACATGCCATGTATTGATTATTGCTTGATAACATGATCCTTGTGAATTTATACCATGATCAACTTGACTTTCATTTTATGGTTTAACATGATTTTGATGCATGAAACCTTTCGTCACTTGTTCTTGATTGATCCATGATTGCATATTTTTATCAAAGTATGTTTCTATCCTCCATCTTCTGTCACAACTTTTAATTGATAAAAATGTTAACTTTCCTTTAATCCTAATGTGAATATTGATTTAATCATGTGTTCATACATGCACCTAAAACCTTCTATACCATGACACCCACTTTGTATTTAATGATTCACCTTTATTTACTTTAACCTTAGAACTTATGCTTAATGCTTGTTCATCTCTCGTTTAATATTTTTCTTAAATGACTCTCTTCAAAACCATGTTACTTTGTGATTTTGTCTTTAACATTTGTTGCATGTATGATTGCTTTTTGTTCCATTAGTGATCTTAACCTTCATGTACTAGTAATTAATGTTTATCCTTTATTAGGTTAATGTTTGTGTTTTAAATCCAAGGAAAGGGATTGTAGTGTTGACTTGATAGTCATGTACTTGTTTTTCTATTGTGATCATCTTCATATGTCTACCCTTTGTATAATATCCTTGTGAATGTTTGTCTTGTGTGTTCTTGTGTACTTTAACCCTAATCTCATTTCAAAATTTCACACTTTCAATTAAAAAACCTTGACTTTGTCATATCATTTTAAAGCTTTCTTTCTTTAATAAATGCTTTAATACACTTAAGCTTATTAAAAATTTAAAAAGACTAAAAGAGATTTAACCTCACCCAAACCCTTTTTCCACTTTGGCTTTTCAATTTAAAAATCATTTTTCAAAGAGATTATACACGAGTCATCTTTATAATTAAGATGTAATCCTCCTATCCCCATAGTAATGTTGAAGTAAATGTTGATTATTTCCACTTGAGGGAGCCAGTGGCAACTTGTTGATCTTATATATAAGTTAAGAAAAACTCTTGAATTGCTCAAGGAAGTCCAAGGGTTGACAAGACAAGCTCCCTCCAAAGGCAGTCTACCTCAAATTAGGGTTTCATGTTGCATCAAGATCCTTGAGTCCAAGGGATCCCAAATTCTCACCATTGTCCTAATATGTTCTAAAGATCATCCATGTCAATTTTCTATCCCTACAGAGAAAGTTTGCTTAGTCAATTGCTCAAAAGCCTGAAAATCGACTATTCTAGGGCAAAAGTCAACTGTGGCCCACATACAGTCAAACTTCAAGATTTTTGGTCAACATTCTAATTTTTAAGTATAATTCATCATTTTATCAAGGGTTGATCATGATTCATCAAGGATTGCTCATGATTCATCAAGAACCAAAAGTTGCTAAATTAGGATTTTGTAGGAAAAGTCAACTCAACTTTGACCAAGCATAACTTTATCATACTTTATTAGAAATGACCCATCCAAAGCTCATTTTTAAGAGGATGCCATGCTCTAAAATCCATCTTCATCTCCAAAGTTCAAAATATGCACTCACAAGATGTTATGAATTTGGACATTATAGGTCATTTTAAAAAGTCAACAAAAACACCTCTTTGTCAAAGCTTCATACATGAGCATGGAATATCAAATTGAGATGAGACCAAAAGGGTTGCTTAGAGGACATCTCAAGCTTGCTAAAAAGTCCAAGAAAACCTTCAAAGAGTCAAAATTGAGGAATTTATGCATTGGTGAAGTTGACCCTTTTTGCAAAATGGTCAAAAGTCAACTATGCCTAAAACTTCAATTTTTGCCAAATGGGCCCAATCTTTTGCACTTGTTTTGAGTTGGCAACATGGTCCACGAGCCCTAGCCTTTTCCACTTGTCATTATATTGTTTTTATTATTTATTTTGATTTTGATTTGAATTTAATCAATTTAAATCAAAACAAATCATAGAAAAATCTAAAGCATTGAAACCCAAGATTTTTTACATGTTTCAGGTCTTAATATCCAGCTAGCATAAGGTCAAATTCGTGTAAAGGCATGAGGTGCAAAACAATATTGGTTTTAGGCTATTTTTGGAATGATTTTAAAGTGAATCAAATCAAGATCGAGTACATTGATGGAGGAAGATTGAGGCCAGGTTTTCAACCCTAATTCATTCCTTAGTACATAAGGATGATGTGCATACCTAAAGCAAGGCTAGAGAGAGGCGTATGAACCAGAACCAAATTTGAAAAAATACCAAAAAAGTGCAAACACGAAATGATACTTCTAGGCATCCTCAAGGCCTTCTAGCTGTCCTAATCGCTTCCTGGGAGTGTAAGCAAGCCCTGAAACTCGCTGTAAGGCATTCACGATATTGCACTTTTCTTGAATTCGGTTTGCATAATTCTTGCATATTCATCAAATTCTAATTGTATATTATTGTTCACCATCATATTTGCAAGCTTTCTGTAATATTCAATTGTGTTTTCATGGCCTATATTGTATTTCACCATTATTAGGGTTTCTTGCTTCGATTTGGGATCTTCGTTTACAGGCAAAATTGGACCATGAAAGGGTCACCATTATACTCAGATGGTCCAGACGAATTGATTGGTGGCCCTAATTTTTATTTATCTTGCTCATGGTTGATTTTAAGAATTTGCAGATTTGTAGTGAAGGACAAACGTCCGTAGGTAAAAGTCTGGGACTTTTACCAACGGAACAAGGTTGAAGATGACTAGCTGGTAAGCAACCATTGGTCCATTCAAACTTCTGGCGCGCGTTTTTTTATTATTCTCCACTAATTCTTGTTTTTGTATATTATTATTGTTTATTTTATGTACAAATCAGAAGCGTAGCTCAGCTGGTGGCCAAGCGTTGGAAAGTCCCATGGGGCCTGGGTTCGAATCCTAGGTCCCCCAAATTGCTTCATATTATTTTCCTTTTCAGGATCCAGCGCATACACAAGGGTAATGACCACCATAGTCCTTCATAATCCAGCTTGCCAAGTTGCCAGATGGCCATATCTAAGGGCCATCAATGAAGGAGCACCATGAAGCATAGTCAATGCAACGTATTGGATCCAAAAATGTCAAGCGTGGGCCAATTTCTTCTTGGGCCATATTGCTTCTCACACTCCGCCAAATTGTTGTTTTCAGGCCCAATCTCTTTACCTTTTTTTTTAATATTTTATTTCATTTAATTTATTTATTCTTTTACTAACAAAATAAATAATTTCTTTTTATCAAAAAAATCATAAAAATAATAACTTTTCATCCAATTAAATTTAGGACATTTTTTTTAATCAAAAATTAAATTAATTTAATTAGGTTGTTAGTATTAGATAACTTTAATCCCTTTTGTAAATAATTAAAATTAATTAGAACAAATAGGTTTTTATTTCTAATTTAATTATATTCTATTTTTCCTAAAATAACAAAAACACAAAAAATAGGCCATGTAATTATTTTCATCAATTAATTTAATTAGCTAATTAATTTGTATATTTAATTTTAAAACCTAATCCTATTTATAAAAACAACAAAAACAAATTTTCTTTTAATTAGGTTAGAAAGGGTCAAAACCCTAGTTCGCCCTCGTTCTAAATTTCATCGCGCGCGCTTCGTTATTTATTTTTATCCTATTTTTGTAATTGCTCACAAGGTTGTAATAGTTAATTAGGACTTTTACTTTTCATTTATCGCTTTACTTTTACGGGTTTGTTTTTGGCTATGTAAATACCCGAAGCCTTTTAATAGCGTAGTTTAATTTCTGCACTTTAAAATTCCGCAAAATATTTAACTGTTAGATGTATGATATTAGGATGCATGACAAGAATGTATGATTAACTTTAAAACGGTTAGATAACCCTAAAATGTGCAAAGATAAATAAACTTAAAATTGAATCACTCGCACATGCGCACTCCTAGGGTACACTCCCACTTGGTTGCCTTCGGTAAACAGTCATTGAGTATAGGATGCTTTAGTGGTCGTCCTTTTGTCCAAAGATCAAAGTTGCCTCGGAAAGGTTGCCTCAGATACTGTCACCTCAGATAATTGATCTAAGACATTAGGTTTATTACTAAGACGTCCTAACATTGCTTTAGTGACCGTACGTCCCTTTCGAATTGACCCACAAAACTCCAATGATGGTGCTACGTACTCACTAATAGTGGGATAGTGTTGTCTAAAGGAAATGAACATGGAACGATTCTTTTTTTCGAGTAGGTAGATTAGTTCTCAAGTACTTGCTCAATCAAAACAAACTTTTTTTTCACACTTACACTCCTTTACAAACAAAGTTTTAAAAAACACTTCGTAACACTCTTGAAGACAGAAGCAAGAGTTAAATCGAAGTCAAAACAAAAACTTTTCAAATCACACAAACACAAAGAAGCAATTTTGAAAATGATGAGCAAGTACCTAAGAGCTCGTAGATAACTACAAATAGAAAGGGTGCTAATACCTTCCCTTTCTATAATCTACCCCCCGTACTCAGAAATATCTCAAAAAAGGAATTTTTCTGTGCTTTTTCCTTTCCTTGTTGGATAAAATAAAAGTCGATGGCGACTCTTGCTTACCGCGACATTTTGCAAACACAAACGCAAAACACAAACCAGCATTCCTAAAAACAGTCCTGGTTCTGGCCACCGTATCCCAGAACTGGCGACTCTGCTGGGGACTTAATAAGTGGGGTGTACCTTAGGAATAATTCATCATTTTGTTTTCAATTGTTTGATTTGATTGCTTTATTTTTGTGGGCTTTGTATCGGAGTTACTATAGATCCTAACCCGGATCTGGGGAACACCTTTTAGGTAAGTAGCAATAGACTGTGAGGGAACTGTACGGCGTAGACCGATACGGTTGAAGCAGTAGCTACGTTGATGTGGCACATTAGTTGGTACCGATATCCCTTGTGGAGAAACAAGGAGAGTATGGGGCTGCTATATGGGTCATTAAGCATCAACTGACCTTAGAACCTATAATTGACCAACTTGGCCATAGAAAGTAGCTATATGCTACACTCATTGAGATCATACTCTCGAGATGGTTCCGGCTGCAAGAAAAGATTGCGTGAGCTGAAACTATGACCGATGGAGGATGGTCAGTGATATTGAGAACCTCTAGAACCCAGTTACTATTATTAGGATAGGTTGAACCAACTAAACTTCAAGAGGGTAGTACCTAGACTCCATGCAAGCCTAAACTTAAGGGATATTGTGTGACTTGTTTGCCCTTACCATGTTTTCCATCTGTGATACCTGTGGTGTGTTTTTATCATGACATAATACATCATGACATCGCATGCATATTTCATTAGACTAACCATTTCAAAGACCGAAGGGATTCATCTTTGTTCTGTTTTTGCAGATTATGGCTTCTATGCGCAGAAATACCATTCGAGTTAACTTCGTGCAAGTCCCTGCTCAGCTTAGAGAGTTGGTTTCAAAAGTTCCTGATACTTATTCCTTTGTTAGAAGACATGGTCATCTCCTTAGCCTGGTCACTTCAAAGTTAGATGAGCAAACGATGAGCGTGTTGTTCCAGTTCTTTGACCCGTTGCAGCATTGTTTCACCTTCCTGGACTATCAGTTAGTCCCTAATTTGGAGGAGTTTTCTGACTTACTGGGCATATCTATTCTAGAGCAGACACCCTTTACAGGTTTGGAGATAGCTCCTAGGCTAGAGGATATTTCTTCAGCCCTACATATAAAAATGGTTGATGTAGTATCTAACTGGGAGACTCAGAGTGGGGTTAAAGGTTTCTTAGCTAAGTTTTTGATCGATCAAGCTCAACAGTTCTGGGATAACTTGGACTTTCAAGCATTTGAAGACATCCTGGCTCTCCTCATCTACAGCTTGGTTCTTTTCCCAAATTTGGATGCCTTCATAGATGTGAATGCAGTCAAGATCTTCATGTCTCATAACCCGGTGCCTACTCTTTTAGGTGACATTCTGCATGCTCTTTATACCCGTACTGTGCGGAGAAGGGGAACTCTCATGTGTTGTACACCGCTGCTGGCGAGGTGGTTTATTTCGAACCTCCCCAAATCTGTATTGAAGAATGAGGAAGGTGTAGGTTGGGCTTACATAATCATGTTCCTTGCTCATATGGACATCCTTTGGAGTTCTAAAGATATGGAAAGGGTAGCTGTCATTGATTGATGTGGGGAATACCCCAATGTTCCATTACTCGGAATTAGAGGGGGAATAACCTACAATCCTTGTTTGGCTTTACGACAGTTTGGACGCGCTTGGAGAGATGGTCCCCATGAGATACTGCTTACAGACATTGTCTTTGACTACAAGGGGGATGTTGAGGGACATCGACGAAGGTTTATACGAGCTTGGGACATGGTGAATAGGTCTGACCCACATGAGCTAGGATTGAAGACTTCCCTCCCGATGCAACCTTATCTCCAGTGGGTTCGAGCCCGTGCTCAAAAGCTAGGGATGCCGTATGAAGTTGTTTTGCCAGTGATTGTAGAGCATACTAATGAAGAAGGTGTTCCTTATACAGTCCTCCATCCCTACATGCCTACTGATCTGGGGGCATTGAAGAGATCTTGGATCCAGTTAAAGGAAGAAAGGGATACCTACAGGGAGAAGTATCATGAGCAGGAACAGAAGATCTTGAGGCTTACAAGGCATCTTGAGAATGAGAGGACAATCAACGATTATGTCAGCACGAAGGGAAAACGACCATGGGATTTCTGATGTATTTTATTGTTTCTAGTTTATATTTTCTTTTCATTATTTCTTTTGTAACGCCTTAAAGGCATTTGTTAAACATTGTTACCATCTAATAAAGTGTGTTTTATTTTGGTTTACAAATTTAAATCTCCCAAAGTCTTTGAAATCATTTCATACACATTCTATTCCCATGTACCTCATTACAGGTATCATTATAGGTTTCTCATCATCTTCGCTGTTTATTTCAGTAATCATGTCTTCTGAAACAACTACCGATCAAGCCATTAAGGCTCTTCAAGCACAAAATGCTCAGTTCTAGGAGATGTTCCTGAACCTGGCCAAAGGGCAGCAAGATTTGAAGTCTCTCATCTTGAAGGAAAAGAAGAAAAAGAAGAAGAAGGTGGTCCTTCTGAATATGGGTCGCAGATTCGGGAACAATTTGCAACAGGAAACTGATTTGTCCCATTCATCCGGAGGGGGAGAGAATCAAGAAGAAAGAAAGGGACATAGTCCTGTGGTTTCTGACAATGACACTGATTTTGATGAAGACCAGTATCCTCCTACCGAGGATAGGTATAAGAAACTCGAAGATCGGCTCAGTGCAATGGAGATCCAGAAGGTACCTGGGTTGGACTTTGGAGATTTGAGGTTGGCATCTGGGGTGGTAATCCCTCACAAGTTTGAAGCTCATGTCTTTGCTAAGTACAATGGGGTATCCTTCCCGAAGCTACCCCTCCACTCATATGTCAGAAAGGTTCAACCCTATACTGCTGATAGGAACCTTTGGGTACATTTCTTTCAAGATAGTCTGTCAGGGACTCATCTTGAATGGTTCTATCAACTGGAAGGAGCTAATGTCCGCAACTGGGAGGACCTTGCTGCTGCTTTTTAC
Organism: Vicia faba; assembly: GCA_948472305.1. Lineage (NCBI taxonomy): Eukaryota > Viridiplantae > Streptophyta > Magnoliopsida > Fabales > Fabaceae > Vicia > Vicia faba. The sequence continues at coordinate 805,843,706 of OX451738.1, read as the reverse complement.
AAGCAATACCAGTATAATTCCAACCTTGCTCCCACGCGTACTCAACTTCAAGGTATGTCTAGGGGTGCGAGTGAAGGTTTTAAGGACTACGATCAGAAGTGGGGAGATCTAGCTGGAAGGGTCGAACCCCCTCTGTCTGATAGGGAGTTGGTGGATATGTTTCTTGGGACTTTGTCTGGTCCATACTTCAATCATTTGATAGGTAGTTCATCGTATGGGTTCACTGAATTGATTATGACTGGGGAGAGACTAAAGGCTGTTATCAGAAGTGGCAAGATACAGAAAGGTTCTTCATCAAGTACCGAGAAGAAGCCTTTCAAGAAAGAATCTAGTGGAGTTTACATCTCGAGGAGCCAAAACCGACCTGAACGCCGCCAAGCAGTGAATGCGGTGGTAATTTCAAGACCCACTGTTGCCCCAGAACGCAACAATCAACAAAGAGTAGAGAGACCACAAAGACAATATACTCGGCTCAGTATGACCTTATCTCAAATTTTGCCGCAGTTATTGAAGACCAACTTAGTAACTCTAAGGGAAGCTCCAAAGAATCCCAGTACTTCATCACCACTGTATAACCCAAACGCCCGATGTGCTTATCACTCCGATAGCCCAGGGAATGATACAAACAACTGTTGGGCCTTGAGGAATAAGGTGCAATATTTGATTGAAGCTAAAGAAATTGAGTTTGACGCACCGGAAAAGCCCAATGTCATAACTGCTCCAATGCCGAAACATGATCAGGGAGTGAATGAAATTGGGGATGATGAAGAAGAGTCAAATATTGACAACTGGATTTACCCGACTACCGACAGTGGTTTGAACAATTGGACGGAGAAGGACTTCGTGCCCATTTCTTTTATTACACAGTAATAGAATTTTGTTTTGAGACTTGTAACAGACAATTTGAAACTTTTACGGCCCGGAGCCTTGCCCGAGACACATTGGCTCTATTTGTGAGGGTTTATTATGTGTCATTTCCATATATCATCAATAAAGCATTGGACATTTTCTTGCATTACAAATTTTGCGTTCCTTGTTTTTTTTCTTTTTTCTATCTTACAATTTATGAAAACGGCTATTTGTCTTACACACACTCACGTATACAGGTCCATATCCACCATGGATCCTACTGATAACGACTCTGCTACTGCCAGTTATGACTTTGAAAGTCCGATCAACCAAGTCGAGGACGAAGGTGAGGATGATTGTGAAGTATCGGGTGAACTTTCTAGACTGTTACTTCAAGAAGAGAGGGCCATACAGCCGCATGAAGAGCCAGTGGAATCAGTGAATCTGGGTACGGAAGAAGACTAGAAAGAGGTCAAGATCGGTGCAAATCTGGAGTCTAGTGTTAAGCAACAGTTGATTCAGATGCTGCGTGACTATGTTGATATCTTTGCCTGGTCTTATAAAGATATGCCTGGGTTGGATACCGATATTGTGGTTCATCGCTTGCCAACCAAAGGAGACTGTCCTGCTGTGAAGCACAAAGTTCGCCGAATGCGCCCCGAGATGTCTGAGAAAATCAAAGCTGAGGTTATGAAACAATTTGATGCCAGTTTTCTAGCAGTTACTTCTTACCCGCAGTGGGTTTCCAACGTGGTTCCAGGGCCCAAGAAAGATGGTAAAGTTCGGATGTGTGTGGACTATAGGGATCTGAATAGGGCAAGTCCCAAGGATGATTTCCCTCTGCCACATATTGATGTTCTGGTTGATAACACCGCACAGCATAAGGTCCTCTCCTTTATGGATGGTTTTTCTGGTTACAATCAAATTAAGATGGCTCTCGAGGATATGGAGAAGACAACCTTCGTTACGTAGTGGGGTACCTTTTTCTACAAGGTAATGCCTTTCGGGTTAAAGAATGCTGGGGTAACGTATCAGCGCGCCATGGTCGCTTTGTTTCACGACATGATTCATCATGAGATTGAGGTATACATTGATGACATGATCGCAAGGTCCCAGACTGAGGAAGAACATCTTGACCATCTTCAGAAGCTATTTGACAGGTTGAAGTTGTACAAGCTGAGATTAAACCCGAACAAGTGCACCTTCGGGGTAAGGTCTGGTAAACTGCTAGGTTTCGTCGTTATTGATAAAGGTATTCAAGTGGATCCTGCAAAGGTGAAGGCTATACAGGAAATTCCAGCTCCTCGAACTGAAAAGGAAGTCAGAGGCTTTTTGGGACGTCTGAACTATATTGCCTAATTCATTTCACATTTGACTGCTACTTGTGAGCCAATCTTCAAGCTGCTGAAGAAAGATCAAGTGGTACAATGGAATGATGAATGTCAGACCGCTTTCGAAAGGACCAAGGAATATCTCCAAGAACCTCCTATTATGATGCCTCCACTTGAAGGGAGACCTTTGATCTTATACTTGACAGTACTCGACAATTCAATGGGGTGCGTGTTGGGGCAGCATGACGAGTCTGGTCGAAAAGAGCATGCTATTTATTACCTTAGGAAAAATTTTACCGACTGTGACACCCTATACTCACTGCTTGAGAAAACTTGTTGCGCTTTGGCATGGGCTTCTTGCTGGCTGAGACAATATATGCTGACTCACACTACTCTATTGATATCAAAGATGGACCCAATCAAGTATATCTTCGAAAAGCCTGCCTTGTCCGGAAGAATAGCAAGATGGCAGATGATCTTGACTGAGTATGACATCCAATACATGACCTAAAAAGCAATCAAGGGAAGTGTACTGGCAGATCATTTGGCACATGAGGCAGTGGATGATTACCAGTCTATGAATTTCGAGTTCCCGGATGAGAACATCTTGTTGGTAACTGACTGTGAGACACTTGGACCGGATGAAGGACCTGAGGAAGGATCCCGATGGTCTATGTACTTTGATGGAGCCTCAAACACTTTGGGTAATGGCATTGGTACAATGATTATATCTCCTGAAGGCTGTCATACTCCGTTCACCGCCTGACTATGTTTTAACTGCACCAACAACATGGCGGAGTATGAAGCATGCATCATGGGACTTCGAGAAGCTATTGACCCAAGGATTAAGTTCTTGAGTGTATTCGGAGATTCCTCTCTCGTGATCATCCAGATCAAAGGTGAGTGGGATACAAAGCACCCAAATCTTATTCCTTACAAGGAGTATGTACTGACGTTGCTTCCACACTTGGAGGAGATAAGCTTTGAACACTTCCCAAGAGAGGAGAATCAGTTAGAGGACACACTAGCTACTATGTCTTCTATGTTCAAGGTAAGGTGGGACAATGAAGCTCCCCAGATTACCATTGAGAGGTTGGACGAACCTGCACATTGCTGTGATATTGAGACGGAAGAGGTAACAGATAAACCCTGGTTCCACGAGGTGAAAAGGTATCTTGAAGCTCAGGAATACCCCGAGGGTGCATATGTTAATGATAAGAAATTCTTGAGGAGGTTCGCTGTGAAGTTCTTCATCAGTAATGGTATCCTTTACAAGCGTAACCATGATCTGAACTTACTGCGATGTGTGGATAAGAACAAGGCAGAAAGGATTATGGCAGAGTTACATGAAGGTACCTTCGGGCAGGATACTATTGGTCTACTATGGAAGTCGACTGTTATCAGCATTCTCGGACCTGTCATAAGTGCCAAGTCTATGCTGATAAGGTGCATATACCTCCAGTTCCTCTGAATGTCTTGACAACTCCTTGGCCTTTTGCAATATGGGGCATCAACATGATTGGTGAGATCAGACCTACTGCGTCCAACAGGCATCGTTTCATCCTGGTAGTTATTGACTATTTTACAAAGTGGGTTGAAGTAGCTTCCTTTGCTACAGTAACCAAGAACGTCGTGGCACGGTTTATTTGGCACAATTTGATCTGTCGATACGGTGTACCAGAGAGGATCATTACGAACAATGGTACAAATCTCAGCAATACAATGATCATCGCGCTCTACAAGCAGTTCAAGATACAGCATCACAACTCTTCTCCTTACCGGCCGAAGATGAATGTGGCTGTGGAAGTGGCTAATAAGAACATCAAAAAAATCGTGATGAAGATGACAGTGACATACAAAGACTGGCATGAGATGTTACCATTCGCTCTTCATGGGTACCGTACCTCAGCACAGACATCAACAGGGGCAACTCCCTATTCTTTGGTGTATGGCATGGAAACAGTCTTACCCATTGAGGTCCAGATACCCTCTCTTCAGATTATGAAAGATGCAGGTTTGAGCGAGGATGACTGGATCCAGACCCGGCTTGATCAGCTGAACTTAATTGACGAAAAGATACTTACTGCTATTTGTCATGGTCAGACGTATCAAAAGCGAATGGTCAAGGTATTTAACAAGAAAGTTAGATGACAAGAATATCAAGTCAGAGATATGGTGATCAAACACATCATACTACCTCAAGGTGATCCCAGGGGCAAATGGACCCCTACGTACGAAGGGCCATTTGTGGTTAAGAACATTTTCTCGGGAGGAGCTATGATTCTAACCACCATGGATGGTGACGACCTTCCTCACCCCGTCAATGCAGACATAGTGAAAAAATACTACACATAATTAAAGACATGCTAGGTTGAATGGCCTAGGCAAAAATAAGGGATGAAAATGAAAAAATCTGTACACCCGGCAAGTCGAAAACCTGAAAAGGCGGCTTGGGCAAAAAAGGGTATCCCGGTGGACTGAAAACATGAAAGGGTGGTCCAGGCAAAAATTAGGGATTAAAGCGTAACACTATGTCTCGTTTGATCACCTTGCAACCAGACTTCGGTATCGACTATCAAGCTCGGACGACACTAATCAGTTTGATCCACCTTCAACCAAGTAGGAAAGTGATGAGATGCTCGAAGATATACGGGAAATAGCAGAGTTGGAACCCAATGGGACTATTCATATAGCGGTTTTTCTTTGTTTTACACAAATTGTATAAACTCTATTGTTCGATGGAGTTCTCTTACTAGGACGTCAGTCTCTTGTACAAAAACGCCTATTCACAGGTCAACTTCAAAAATCAATACAGTTCATTTTACAAAGAAATTTCAAATTGTTTTTCTTTTTCTGTTTTGTTTTGCAAAAACGTCCAATGTTCATTTTTGATATATGCATTTGACATTAGTTTCTGCTCATAAATATTTACATGCGAAACAAAAGACGATTACTCGTAATATCAGAAACAGGGGCAAATAAGAAATGTCCAAACCGTACAGTTGCTCTATCCACTAGGTATAAGGATAAACCTAGTTGGAGAAAACTATTAAAGGTACATTCACACCCCTCGGAGTAAGAAAAGGACAGTGATGTTATCAGTCCCAGACAGGACACCACTCTCCCCAGTTGAGGCTCTTAACCGCGAATGAGTCGGTAAGATTCTCCCCAAGCAGAGTTTATCTATCACCAGCACTAGAAGATTATCCCCAGTGGAGTCTGGAGGATTATCCCCAGTAGAGTCTGGAAGATTATCCCCAGTGAAGTCGCCATGAAAAGACCATCCCCAGCGGAGTTCATTTCTTCCACAAACAGAAACTCAATCCCCAACAGGTTTCATTATCGCCAACAACGGTATTTCATCCCCAGCTGAGGTTATTCTTCCAAATCAACAGATTCTCCGATAGAGTATGTCCTCCCCACAGAGTCATTTCCTCGTCAGTTTATTCCCCAGTGAAGTTGTTCTCTCCTGCAGGAATATGCTCACAATCATCTTCATTCACTATCCCCAGCGGAAACGAAGAATTCAACTTCTTGCACTCTCCAGCAGCAACCCGGGATTTATTTTCCCCAGCTAGAGATTATTATAAAAACATTGCATATCCATAAATCATGGCATGTGCATACACATCAGACAAAACATTCTCATTTATTTTGAGAACATCATTGCTTGATACATATCATGCATTACATACGACTAAACTTTACCTTTCAGGAAAGATACAATCAAATTCTCACAAACTTCAAGCTATGAAGCCCGGATCCGACCGGATAGTATCTTGATTTCTACAACATATTGTGAAGCCCAGAGAACGACCAGATAACAGTATCAGAATGCCGCGAATCCTGGATTACAACCAGATAGTGGTATCTCTTAAAAGCAAGCTATGAAGCCCGGATTCGACCGGATAATAGTTTAATCCCCAGCAAGCCGTGAAGCCTGGATTATGACCGGATAGAAGCTTAGCAAGTTACCATGAAGCCTGGATTCAACCATATAGTGGTATATCTTTAATACAAGTTATGAAGCCTGGATTACGACCAGATAGTATCTTGATTCCTCCAAACACCATAAAGCCTGGATTTCGACCAGATAGTGGTATGATACATCGTGAAGCCTGGATTACGACCAGATAGCGGAAAGGGACACTGTGAAACTTGGATTTCGACCAAATAGCAGTTTACTCGGCCAATTACTATGAAGCCCATATTCGACCGGATATTAGTAGGCCCAACAGTCAAAGGGAAGCCCGGATGCGACCGAATAACCACTTGATTTCTTCTGAAGCCTGGATTTCGACCAGATAAGAAGTAAGGTGTTGTGAAGCCTGGATTCGACCAAATAGAAGTACAGAATTCCATGAAGCCTGGATTCAACCAAATAATTGTATAACACATTGTGAAGCCTGGATTACGACCAGATAGTGATACAAGACACTGTGAAGCTTGGATTTCGACCAAATAGCAATTTTACCTAGACAATTACTAAGAAGCCCAGAGTCGACCGGATATTAGTGTGCCCTAAATTCAAGTTAAAGCCCGGATGCGACCGGATAGCATTTGAATTCATTCTGAAGCCTGGATCACGACCAAATAAGAATCGAGAAATTGCGAAACCTGATTACGACCGGATAGCAAGTATAATCTCATCTCCCCAGTAAGTAACTGTAAAGCCTGGATTACGATCAGATAGCAGTCGGTCATATCACTATGAAGCCTGGACCACAACCAGATAGTAGTTCATTTTCACCTCTTCGACAAAGAGGCGATTTCTCAACAAGAATAACGGACCACCAAAGTTCCTAAAATTCAACAGAGATGATTCCCCAGTAGAATAACGGATGACCGAAGCTCCTAAAATTTTATTTCTCTCAAGACAGAGATCTACATTCCCAAGCGGAATCTTCCTCAATAACAGGTATACAAGCTCTCGCTAAGGAATCTCTTATGCGATCGACACTCCTTCGGACGGCATCTTTAAGCCCATTCCCCGTCGGCATTTTCCAAATGGAATCTGTAAGCCCATTCCCGACATCACAAGACAAGTAACACTTCATGCGAGTGCAAATTTCTAGGCACTCTAGTGTTCAATCATCTTCCACCTTTGGATCACGAAAGGCACGCAAGCCAATCTACATCCTCAGGTTTAAGAAGATTGAATAGGGGCAGCTATTGTACTCAAAATTTTCCCTCCCATATTTCTTAAAACATTTCAAGAAAAACTCTCAAATTGCTCAAGGAAGTCCAAGGGTTGACCAGACAAGCTCCCTTCTAAGGCAGGCTACCTCAAATTAGGGTTTCATGTTGCATCAAGATACTTGAGTCCAAGGGATCCCAAATGCTCACCATTTTCCTAATATGTTCTCAAGATCATCCATGTCAAGTTTCAATCCCTACAGAGGAAGTTTGCTTAGTCAATTGCTCAAAAGCTTGAAAATCGACAGTGCTAGGGCAAAAGTCAACTGTGGCCCTCATACAATCAAACTTCAAGATTTTTGGTCAACATTCTCATTTTGAATTATATTTCATCATTTGATCAAGGTTTGATCATGATTCATCAAGGATTGCTCATGATTCATCAAGAACCAAATGTTGCTAAATTAGGGTTTTACAAGAAAAGTTAACTTAACTTTGACCAAGAATAACCTTCTCATACTTTATGAGAAATGACCCATCCAAAGCTCATTTTGAATAGGATGCCATGCTCTACAATCCATCTTCAGCTCCCAAGTTCAAAATATGCACTCACAAGAAGTTATGAATTTGGACATTATAGGTCATTTTGAAAAGTCAACAAAAACACCTCTTTGTCAAAGCTTCATACATGAGCATGGAATATCAAATTGAGATGACACCAAAAGGGTTGCTTAGAGAACATCTCAAGCTTTCTAAAAAGTCCAAGAACACCTCCAAAGAGTCAAAATTGAGGAAGTTATGCATTGGTGAAGTTGACCCTCTTTGCAAAATGATCAAAAGGCAACTATGCCTAAAACTTCAATTTTTGCCAAATGGGCCCAATATTTTGCACTTCTTTTGAGTTGGAAACATGGTACACGAGCCATAGCCTTTTCCAATTTTCATTATCTTGTTTTTATTATTTATTTTAATTTTTATTTGAATTTAATCAATTTAAATCAAAACAAATCATAGAAAAATCTAAAGCATTGAAACCCAAGATTTTTTACATGTTTCAGGTCTTAATATCCAGCTAGCATAAGATCAAATTCATGTAAAGGCATGAGGTGCACAAAAAGATTGGTTTTAGGCTATTTTTGGAATGATTTTAAAGTGAATCAAATCAAGATTAAGGACATTGATGGAGGAAGATTGAGGCCAGGTTTTCAACCCTAATTCATTCCTCAGTATATAAGGATGATGTGCAGACCTAAAGCAAGTCTAGAGAGAGGCGTATGAACCAGAACCAAATTTGAAAAAATACCAAAAAAGTGAAAACACAAATTGATACTTCCAGTGATCCTCAAGGCCTTCTAGCTGTCCCAATCGCTTCCTGGGAGTGTAAGCAAGCGAAAGCAATCAAGAACAAGCGTTCCCAATGCCTGAAACTCGTTGTAAGGCATTCACGAAATTGCACTTTTCTTGAATTCAGTTTGCATAATTCTTGCATATTCATCAAATTCTAATTGTATATTATTGTTCACCATCATATTTGCAAGCTTTCTGTAATATTCAATTGTGTTTTCATGGCCTATATTGGATTTCACCATTATTTGGGTTTCTTGCTTCGATTTGGGATCTTTGTGTACAGGCAAAATTGGGCCATGAAAGGGCCACCATTATACTCAAAAGGTCCAGACGAATTGATTGGTGGCCCTAGTTTTTATTTATCTTGCTCATGGTTGATTTTAAGAATTTGCAAATTTGTAGTGAAGGACAAACGTCCTTAGGTAAAAGTCAGGGACTTTTACCAACAGAACAAGGTTGAAGATGACTAGCTGGCAAGCAACCATTGGTCCATTCAAACTTTTGGCGTGTGTTTTTTTATTATTCTCTACTAATTCTTGTTTTTTTATATTATTATTATTGTTTATTTTATGTACAAATCAGAAGCGTAGCTCAGCTGGTGGCCAAGCGTTGGAAAGTCCCATGGGGCCTGAGTTCAAATCCCAGGTCCCCCAAATTGCTTCATATTATTTTCCTTTTCAGGATCCAGCGCATACACAAGGGCAATGACCACCATAGTCCTTCATAATCCAGCTTGCCAAGTGGCCAGATGGCCAGATCTAAGGGCCATCAGTGAAGGAGCACCATGAAGCTTAGTCAATGCAACGTATTGGATCCAAAAAAGTCAAGCGTGGGCCAATTTCTTCTTGGGCCAGATTGCTTCTCACACCCCCCCAAATTGTTGTTTTCAGGCAAAATCTCTTTACCTTTTTTTTATATATTTTATGTCATTTAATTTATTTATTCTTTTACTAACAAAATAAATAATTTATTTTTATCCAAAAAATGATAAAAATAATAACTTTTCATCCAATTAAATTTAGGACATTTTTTTAATCAAAAATTAAATTAATTTAATTAGGTTGTTAATATTAGATAACTTTAATCCCTTTTGTAAATAATTAAAATTAATTAGAACATATAGGTTTTTATTTCTAATTTAATTATATTCTACTTTTCCTAAAATAACAAAAACACAAAAAATAGTCCATGTAATTATTTTCATCAATTAATTTAATTAGCTAATTAATTTGTATATTTAATTTTAAAACCTAATCCTTTTTATAAAAACAACAAAAACAATTTTTCTTTTAATTAGGTTAGAAAGGGTCAAAACCCTAATTCGCCCTCGTTCTAAATTTCATCGCACGCGCTTCGTTATTTATTTTTATCCTATTATTGTAATTGCTCACAAGGTTGTAATAGTTAATTAGGACTTTTACTTTTCATTTATCGATTTACTTTTAAGGTTTTGTTTTTGGCTATGTAAATACCCGAAGCCTTGTAATAGCATAGTTTACTTTCCGCACTTTAAAATTCCGCAAAATATTTAACTGTTAGATGTATGATATTAGGATGCATGACAAGAATGTATGATTAACTTTAAAACGGTTAGATAACCCTAAAATATGAAAAGATAAATAAACTTGAAATTGAATCACTCGCACATGGGCACTCCTAGGGTACACTCCCACTTGGTTGCCTTCGGTAAACGGTCATTGAGTATATGGTGCTTTAGTGGTCTTCCTTTTGTCCAAAGATCAAAGTTGCCTCGAAAAGGTTACCTCGGATACTGTTGCCTCAGATAATTGATCTTAGACATTAGTGTTATTACTAAGACGTCCTAACATTACTTTAGTGACTGTACGTCCCTTTCAAATTGACCCTCAAAACTCCAACAACGGTGCTACCTACTCACTAATAGTGGGATAGCGCTGTCTAAAGGAAATGAACATGCAACCCTTTTTTTTCCAAGTAGGTAGATTAGTTCTTAAGTACTTGCTCAATCAAAACAAACTTTTTTTTCACTCTTACACTCCTTTACAAACAAAGTTTTCAAAAAAACTTCGTAACACTCTTGAAGACAGAAGCAAGAGTTAAATCGAAGTCAAAAAAAAACTTTTCAAATCACACAAACACAAAGAAGCAAGTTTGTAAATGATGAGCAAGTACCTAAGAGCCCGTAGATAACTACAGATAGAAAGGGTGTGTGATCGGTGGATCTGGAACTGACTGTTTAACGCTGGTTCGCGAAATGTCGCGGAAGCAAGAGTCGCCACCGTCTTTTATTTTCTCCAAATGGAAAGGACAAAAGCACAGAAAAATTCCTTATAGAGATTGCTCTCGGTTCGGGAGGTAGGTTATAGAAAGGGAAGGTGTTAGCACCCTTTCTATCCATGGTTATCCATGGGCTCTTAGATACTTGCTCACTTGTGTTTTCAAAAATGGTTTGTTTGCTTTTCAATGTGGGTTTTAAAAAAGGTTTCTTTGAAAAATTCAGTTCGACTCGTACGTCAGAGTGTTTGAAAAATTCGCTTTGAAAGCTTTTGAAAAGTGTCGGTGTGAAAAGTCTTTTTGAGTTTGTTTTGAGATTAGAGCAAGTATCCTTGAGAACCTACCTACCCTAAGGAATTCGTCTGTGTAAATGTCCTTGAAGTAGTGCCATCCCACCATTGAGAGGTAGGTAGCACCACCGTTGGAGGTATTCGGGTCAATTCGAGTTTTAGGGACATGGTGATCACCAGAGCAATAGGAAGACACCTTAGAAGCTACCCTCATGCCAGGTTCCCGGATCATGAGGACTTACTAAGACATCCTCTACTCGACGATCACCTTTCGAAAGGCAACAGTGAGGCGTACCCTAGGGGTGGTGTGTGCGAATTGTGTGTTATTTTCATTTGCATTTGTCTTTTGTCAAGTTCGTTGTGATCTAACGTTTTGTTTTTATTTTTGTCATTCATTCTTGCATGCATTTATTTAACAGTTAAAAAGTGCGGAAAGATAAAATTCCTAAACTATTACAAAGGCGCGAGTCCACATCGCCAAATTAAACCAGGACCCGATTTGACATAAAATAAAGAAATAAAATGCGGGAAATATAAAATGTCCGAGTTACATGGCTTGAGCAATTACATAATATTTGAAAGAAAATAAATGTGCGAAAGAAATAAAAATAGAACGTTCGAGGGCGTTGGACCCTTTAAAGAAATTAAATGAAATTAAAAATTAATTAATTATTTATTGAAATAAAAGAAGTGTTTTTTAGGTTTTTTTTTGTATTTATGAAATAAGAAAATTAAAATTAAAATTAAAAGAAACCCTAATTCTAAGTTATTTTTAATTATTTGAGAAAAATGTTAAAGTTTAACTTGATTTACTAAAGAATTTATGTACATGTTTATTTACAAAATAAATTAGTAATTAATAATAATAATAATGATGAGAGAATTATTTATTAAAAAAAATGATGAAAAAGTTAAAAAAACCTAATTTCTACATATTTAATTTATTAAGAAAAATATTAAAGTTTTGAAACCTAAATTAATCTAATTAATTGTTTAAAGTTTATTTACAAAAATAATAATAGTAAAATTAATATTAATAAAATAAACATTTTTTTGATTTTCTGTATTTTATATTTATTATGAAAATTATTTTATGGAATTAAAAGAAAACAATTAAAAAACAATTAAAAGAATAAAAAGGAAAAACAAATAAAAATTAAAAATTGAGCAAACCATAGGGGGTGTCTGGCCCAAGGGGAGGTTTTTTGAAGTATTGACTCCTGAGTACCGTGGTCTGCATTCTTTGGCCATTGGATTGAGTTTCATGCATAAGTTGTTCTACTTTGGCCATTTGGCTTTTGGCTTTTGACCATTTGTGTTCTGGCTTCAACGTTCCCTTAATCTCTGGCTTAATGTCTGCCTCGCCATGTATTGGGGTCATGTGTAAAATGTTCTGTTTTGGCCATTTGGCTTTTGGCTTTTGGCCATTTGGCTTTTGGCCTCAACGTTCCTTAATGAACCTGCATGGGATCCTGTCTAAATCTGCAACCTCATGAACACATTAAATAAAATCATAAAAATTCAAATAAAACCAACATATGAAGAAATTTAATGTTTAGGCACAATATGGCATGTATGAATGATTATACCCTTTTGATCATGGAGATCAAATCAACCTTACCCTTACTGGAAAAGTAGTGACATGAATACTTTTATGCCCTTTGGATCATGGAGATCAAGCCAGCCTTACCCTTACTGAAGAAGTAATGAGATGTTGGTTTGTAACTGAGATGACTTGTTTGTAGTGAGAGAGAGGTTTGTAATAAGGATTTCAAGGTTTTAGGGTTCTTGAAAGAGTTTGATATTCCAACAGTGTTGTGGCAAGGTTTTTTTTTTCTCTCTTTTTCTCTTCCCTCTCTTTCTCCTCCTCTTTTTTTTCTCTTTTGGTTTGTGTGACAAGAAGGTGATTATATAGTGGAAATTAGGGTAAAGAAAATGGGCTTTGAATGTGCAATTGGGCCTCCAATATTCACTTGAATTCGTCACTTTCCAAGCTAAATCGCAGGGACTTAAGTGCATTTTTTGAAGTTGAAGTGTGAAAACAAAATGTAGCCGACATCGAGAACTAACTCCTGTCCGAAAATCGACTCAATCGGATAAACGGTGAATTAGTTATGAATTTTTGAAGTTTCAGCTCAGACATGCTTATTTTGGGCTCCAGTGTCGACTCTGACACGTTCTTCAATAAAAAACTGGTATTGATCGGTGCATAATTTGGTCTCGACTTTTGAAGCAAAGTTGTAGATCTATGAGTCAGGGAACTTGTGTAAAAATATGAGCCCAATCCGATAAAAATTGACCGAGTTATGAATTTTCGAAGTTTCGGCCCAGCTGAAATAATATTCAGCATTCAGGATTTTCAGCGTGTCACGCACTCTGAGCAAAAAACGAAGGCCTTTTGAATACCGTTTGAACTCAATTCCTTCTGTGAAAATGTAGTCAACTCAATTTGTGAAATTTTGGCGCCGGAACCAGCTCGATACGATGAAAATCGACCAAGTTATGATTTTTTGAACATGACGCAAATAAACTTCTGTCACAAATTTTCTGTGCAAAAATACTTGATAAATCCACATTTTTGAAGACCTTCTGATCGAAATTGGCTTCCAGCCGTGAGAGATGAAAACGTAGATAATGTCAAGACGGAATTTTGGCCACCGGAACGGGTTCAAAACGAGCCACGATCTTCAAGTTATGAATTTTTTAGCGCGTAAAAACTGCACTTTCAGCACACTTTTTCACCATATTTCTTTAAGAAAACTCGCACATTCGGATACCTTCTTTAAAGAATTGACGCTTGAGCCGAACCTGAATTTGAGAATACGTTATCAGAGATATCTTGGCGAAAGAATACCTGAATATGACGCGCCGGGTTGGACTTGTGAATTTTTCTTGAAATATTTTGAGAAATATGGGAGGGCAAATTTTGGGGTACAACAGTTGCCCCTGTTCAATCTTCTTAGACCTGAGGATGCAGATTGGCTGACGTGCCTTTCGTAATCCGAGGGTGGAAGATGATTGAACACTAGAGTGCCCAGAAATTTGCGCTTACATAGTAGCAGTGTGATGGTGGAATGGGCTTATAGATGCCATTTGGAGATTGATGAATAGGATGATGGGCTTATAGATGCCATGCTAGGAGATGATGGAAGGTGGATGGGCTTATAGATGCCATCTGGGTGTTGATCGCGTAAGAGATTCCTTAGTGAGAACCTGCGTACCTGCAAAAGAAAAAATGATTACCTGGCCTGTTACAGGAGTTGATTTCAGATGCTTGGCATAGATATGTCCTGACTGGTGACGAGAGCTGGATCTGGAGCTTCACAAGACGATGAATGAACCAGGGATGGTTACTACCTTAGCATGAACGGTAAGAGAACCTTGGACGATTACTACCCCAACAGGAACGCTGAGAGAATCTTGGGTGTCTTCTACTGGGATAAGAATCAGGGAGATCTTAGGGTCGATCTGACTGAACCAGAGAATGCCTTTGACTGGATAAGCATCAGGAAAATCTTAGGGTCGATTTAATTGAACCGGACAAGGTCTTGGAATATCTTCAACTGGATAAGCATCAGGGAGATCTTAGGGTCGATCTGACTGAACCAGAGAAGGCCTTTGACTGGATAAGCATCAGGAAAATCTTAGGGTCGATTTAACTGAACCGGACAAGGTCTTGGAATATCTTCAACTGGATAAGCATCAGGGAGATCTTAGGGTCGATCTGACTGAACCAGAGAAGGCCTTTGACTGGATAAGCATCAGGAAAATCTTAGGGTCGATTTAACTGAACCGGACAAGGTCTTGAAATGTCTTTAACTGGAATAAGAATCAGGGAGATCTTAGGGCCGATCTGACTGAACCAGAGGAGGTTTTTTTTGATAAGGATGTGATGAAGGAATCTGAGACGATTGCTACTCCAAATATATGATGAAGGAATCTGGGACGATTACTACCTCAGCAGGACGGTGAAGGAATCGGAGACGATTGCTACCTCAAATATATGATGAAGGAATCTGGGACGATTACTACCTCAGCAGGACGATGAAGGAATCTGGGACGATTACTACCTCAGCAGGACAATGAAGGAATCTGAGACGATTGCTACTCCAAATATATGATGAAGGAATCTGGGACGATTACTACCTCAGCAGGACGATGAAGGAATCTGGGACGATTACTACCTCAGCGGAATGATGAAGGAATCTGGGACGATTACTACCTCAGCAGAATGATGAAGGAATCTGGGACGATTACTACCTCAGCAGGATGATGAAGGAATCTGGGACGATTACTACCTCAGCAGAATGATGAAGGAATCTGGGACGATTACTACCTCAGCAGGACGATGAAGGAATCTGGGACGATTGCTACTCCAAATATATGATGAAGGAATCTGGGACGATTACTACCTCAACGGGTGATGAAGGAATCTGGGACGATTACTACCTCAGCAGGACGATGAAGGAATCTGGGACGATTACTACCTCAGCGGAATGATGAAGGAATCTGGGACGATTACTACCTCAGCAGAATGATGAAGGAATCTGGGACGATTACTACCTCAGCAGGACGATGAAGGAATCTGGGACGATTGCTACTCCAAATATATGATGAAGGAATCTGGGACGATTACTACCTCAACGGGTGATGAAGGAATCTGGGACGATTACTACCTCAGCAGGACGATGAAGGAATCTGGGACGATTACTACCTCAGCGGAATGATGAAGGAATCTGGGACGATTACTACCTCAGCAGAATGATGAAGGAATCTGGGACGATTACTACCTCAGCAGGACGATGAAGGAATCTGGGACGATTGCTACTCCAAATATATGATGAAGGAATCTGGGACGATTACTACCTCAGTAGATGATGAAGGAATCTGGGACGATTACTACCTCAGCAGGACGATGAAGGAATCTGAGACGATTGCTACTCCAAATATATGATGAAGGAATCTAGGACGATTACTACCTCAGCAGGACGATGAAGGAATCTGGGACGATTACTACCTCAGCGGAATGATGAAGGAATCTGGGACGATTACTACCTCAGCAGAATGATGAAGGAATCTGGGACGATTACTACCTCAGCAGGATGATGAAGGAATCTGGGACGATTACTACCTCAGCAGAATGATGAAGGAATCTGGGACGATTACTACCTCAGCAGGACGATGAAGGAATCTGGGACGATTGCTACTCCAAATATATGATGAAGGAATCTGGGACGATTACTACCTCAACGGGTGATGAAGGAATCTGGGACGATTACTACCTCAGTAGGACGATGAAGGAATCTGGGACGATTACTACCTCAGCGGAATGATGAAGGAATCTGGGACGATTACTACCTCAGCAGAATGATGAAGGAATCTGGGACGATTACTACCTCAGCAGGACGATGAAGGAATCTGGGACGATTGCTACTCCAAATATATGATGAAGGAATCTGGGACGATTACTACCTCAACGGGTGATGAAGGAATCTGGGACGATTACTACCTCAGCAGGACGATGAAGGAATCTGGGACGATTACTACCTCAGCGGAATGATGAAGGAATCTGGGACGATTACTACCTCAGCAGAATGATGAAGGAATCTGGGACGATTACTACCTCAGCAGGACGATGAAGGAATCTGGGACGATTGCTACTCCAAATATATGATGAAGGAATCTGGGACGATTACTACCTCAACGGGTGATGAAGGAATCTGGGACGATTACTACCTCAACGGGAAAAGACTTTTGTCTGTTGATCGTTCTTTCCTGAAAAAGTAACGAATTAGTTGTATGCAATGTCATAATGCATGAATTGCCTGATTTTAAGATGTTCTCAAAAATAAATGAGATTGGGGTGATATGATGCGTCTATGCATGCTATAATGATGTATGTGACGTTTTATGAATGTGTTTTTCGTCTAGGAAAGTAAATCCTTGTCGGGTGCCGGGAAGTCGTATCCTGGGCTGATGTTGAGGAATAGATTTTGCTTCCGCTGGGGATGATAGTTGCAAGAATACCGGTAGGAGAAGATGACTCCGTTGCGGAATAAACTTGGCGAATGGAAGATTCTGCGGGGATAAAAGATACTCTAGCGACCGTGCTGGGAAGCAACACTCTGTGGGGAGAGAGGTGCTTTGCTGAATGTTGATAGTAACTTGCTGAGGATGTCTTGTTGTTGGAAGACTTTGTCGACGACGCTCTTTCTGTGGCTTTTGGCTGAGGATAACCCAGTTATATCCTGTTGAGGAAATAACTCTTTAAATCAAGCCGGGAGACGCGTTCGTGCTTCGCGAAGGATAAGCTTCCAGAATTTACTGGGGATAAGCTTACTGCTTGGGGATATGAATTCCAACTTTCCTGGGGAAACTGGATTGGACTCTTCTGGGGAGTTTTGAACTATGTCGGGGAAGGAATTCCTTTGAATGCTGGTATGCCGCCGGGGAACAATCTTTAGGTCAAGACTGCCAGGGATGCTTGTATTGCTGCTGGGGAATGTTGATATCTGCTGGAGGATACCCAACTTCCTTTTTGATAATTTTGCTTGGAGAGAAATGTACTGTTTGGCTTACTCTCTGGGGAATTAAGATGTACTGGTCGTGTTCTTCAGCTGAACCTACCTTGGAACCTTGGAAGATAGAACAATCAGATTGCTTAGACCACCCATTATTGCCCCTGTTTCTATGGGGGAGGCACTTGTGGGGTCCTGATAGTTGTTGATGGACAAACCTTCTTCTGGTAGACAGATGACAGGACATAGTCGTACGCTTTAATCCCTAACTTTTGCCTGGACCGCCCTTTCGGGTTTTCAGTCCACCGGGATACCCATTTTTGCTCAAGCCGCCCTTTCAGGTTTTCGACTTGCCGGGTGTACAATTTTTTTCATTTCATCCCTTCATTTTGCCCGAACCCTTTTGGTTCGCCGGGAAGCCCTTATTTTTGCCTAGGTGTGTCAACCTAGCGGGTCTTTGATTATGCGTAGTATTTTTCCGACTATGTCTATTCTCAGAAAGTAGGGAGTGCCCCTGGCTGCTCGTGTTGCCATATTACCAGAAGGTGTCTGATCGTGCAAGATTCGTTGCTGGAGTGCCCCAAGCTACTCAGGTGGAGATTTGCCCCAGGCTGATTGGCCTTTGAAAGATTCTCCGAATCTTGATTGGACTGCCCCAGATGATGGACCATGATCATGTCTGCCCCTTGATTGGAAGTACTTCTGTTCATTAGGCATTCGTCGTGCGAATCTCTGTGCTGTTCAAACAAAAAGTCATATGCAAACAAAGTTATGTTAAAAATGCAAAGCTCATGTCTGTCTTGAAGATTTTGAAAATGCATTCTTTTTCATAAAACAAGTGAATGTTTGTAAAAACATGATGTCAACCCCGTATTTACCGTAGGCCTTAAGGAGTCAGGATACCTTTCGTAACAGTATGCTTTCGAACTATCCCATGCTTCAGCTAGGACTTTTAAGGGTTGTAACGTGGCCTGGTTCACGGTTTAAGAAACAAAGGATAAAGGCTCAAATTATTTGTACCCATCCGCTCTTCGTGATGTTCTCCAAACCTAAACTCAGTTGATCGTGCGTTAGACCTTGCTTGAGTCTTTGCTTTGATGTTCCAATAATGGTTCAGATGTTGATGATTTCTTTTGAATAGGCAGTCATTTTTTGCTTTGGTTGAGGGTTTGTGAGACCTCTTTCTTGATTTTTGTTATCCCTTTCTTTTTTGCCTGAACTGTTTCCTTTTTTGGAATTACAGTCAGCGGGATGCCCCAGTTTCGTAAGTCTCCTTCGTAGGTTTTAACTTGTAGGGCTTTTCATTTATGATTTTGATGATGACTGCCTGTCCTTATGATTGTTCGGAACCATCATTGTATTTCTTTGTTTTGTAAAGACTTTTTGGTGCCATTCGTTATACACTTGGATCAACTGAGAGACTACCCTGCCCCAGGTTATGATTAAGGGTTTTAAATTTCGAAAAGAAAAACTCCTACTTCTTTGGCTCAGAGGGGTTGACGAGGGATTATCATCCTTATAACTCCAGTGTTTGGGAATTGAAACAATGCCTGTACCTCATCAGCGGGGTCTGTTCAAAAGCATACTGTAATGATTGCGGTATCGTTTTCGTCATCCTCCCTCAAGAGGCTTAGAATTAACGAGAGTTGACATCAGAAAAAATATGAAAACAATTTGCATATAGTGAATGCGAATATATTGATTCAAAATAGACATAAGCGATGCATTAATGGAATAACAATGTTTTAACATGAATAAATGCTTGAACGGTCAAAAGAAAAACACAACTTGAACATTCGAATGAACAAAAGTTTCCTAGTCTCGGAGCTTGTCACTTCAACTGGTGAGCCTTGGAGGAACGGTAGAAAAATTCAGCCTGTCCATCTTGTGTGAACTCCAATGCCCCTTCATCGATCAGGTCCTGGATTTTGTTCCTCAGATCCCAACATTCATTGGTATCATGTCCTGGGCTAGCAGAGTGGTAGGCACACCTCTTATTGGGATCATAGGCAGGAGATGCTGTGTTGGGATTCCGGGGATGAGCCCTTAATGTGATCAGATTCAACCTCAATAGGCGTTGCAAAGCTTGATACAGCGATATGTTGAGCGGGGTGAATTGCCTTCTGGGCTTGTCTGGCTGAAGCTGGTGAGGTTGATGCTGAATTTGTGGCACTGGAGCCATTTGAGGAGCTTTCCCCTTATCCTCTTGTCTCGAGGATGATTGGATGATGAATGGCTTTTTACCCTTAGACTTTTGCCCCAGTTGGTTACCCTGAAGCAGTTGGTTGACAAGAAACCGGAGCTCATCTTGTCTTTGTGCTAGACCTTGAATGGCATTCCTCTGCCCCAGCATTTGAGCTTTCATAGCATCCATCTCAGATTGTAGGTGTTTCAGCCTTTCATCCTCAGCACTGTCCCTGACAAAGGTCCCCATGAGGAGTGTCCTTAGTTCCTCCTGCCCCTTAGATAGATTCAGGAGGACTTCCCCGAACCGAGTCTCTTGAGCAAGAAGGTCCTGGTTGTCTGGTTGGAAAGCCATTGCTGAAATAAACAGCGGGAAAGGTAAGTAACCTGCAACAAGGGTACCTGTTAAGCAACGATGTGTATGATATGCATGCAATGATTTCAAGGACCTCGCGGGGTAAACAGAGAAACTTGTTAGAGTTGGAAACTGGCAACTTGATTGAAGGAACTTCCTGTTGTAGAGAGCCCTTCTTCAAGGGTCAAAGGCTCACCATATCCAGTGGGTCATAGCCCCTGACAACCTTGGCTAGAGGAAAATAAATCCTCTTTGCCCCTTGCTGGGATAATTGATTCACCATGACCTGCATCACAAGCCCTTGAGCTCCTTGAAATGGGTTAGGATGTATGCAATGGTATGATGTCATGCTATGCATGGGGTGATGTAGGTAAACCCTGTTATGAGTCCCAATTAAGGACTATAAACAGACCCTGCAAGAAATTCAGTATACTTTGTTATGAGTCCCAACTAAGGGCTATAAACAAAACCTGCAAGAGATCTAGTAAACCCTGTTATGAGTCCCAGTTAAGGACTATAAACAAAACCTGCAAGAAATTTGGTAAACCCTGTCATGAGTCCTAGTTAAGGACTATAAACAAAACCTGCAAGTAGTTCATGTGTCAGCTAACAAGCATGCAAATAGGCAAGTACAAAGGCACACAAGTCACACAAGAGAAACCCTTAGGGTTTAGGCCAGCATGGGGTCTGGGTAGTACCCTCTTGAAGTTGGTGGGTTCAACCTGTCCTAATCAAAGTAACCGGGTTCTAAGGTTCCCAATATCACGGGGTTGCTTTCATTGTTCATCGTTTCGATTTAGCCACTGAACTGGCGACCGAAATATTCCAGGAAAGCAACCCTCAATTGAGCGTAGTATCGAGTATCAACCAACCTCAGACTGCACCAAAGTCAGTTATCTCACTACCCTAAAGAGGCCAAGATAGTTCAATTAAGGTTCCTAAGGTCAGTTGATGCTTCACGACACCATGCGGAGGCCCCGTACTCTCCTTGACTGAACTCAAGGGTTACCGGTACACACCAAAGTGCCACATCAACGTAGCAGACTGTTTCAACCATGTCGGTATACCCCGCACAGTTCCCTCACAGCCTTGTTGCTACTTTCTAAGAAAGGTATCCCCCAGATCCGGGTTTAGGATCTATAGAACTCCCAAGCAACCCACAATAATAAAGCAAGCAAAGAAGACAATTGAAAACATAGTTATGACCTAGCCCTAAGGTACACCCCACTTTAAGTTTAAGTCCCCAGCAGAGTCGCCAGTTCTGTGATCGGTGGATCTGGAACTGACTGTTTAACGCTGGTTCGCGAAATGTCGCGGAAGCAAGAGTCGCCACCGTCTTTTATTTTCTCCAAATGGAAAGGACAAAAGCACAGAAAAATTCCTTATAGAGATTGCTCTCGGTTCGGGAGGTAGGTTATAGAAAGGGAAGGTGTTAGCACCCTTTCTATCCATGGTTATCCATGGGCTCTTAGATACTTGCTCACTTGTGTTTTCAAAAATGGTTTGTTTGCTTTTCAATGTGGGTTTTAAAAAAGGTTTCTTTGAAAAATTCAGTTCGACTCGTACGTCAGAGTGTTTGAAAAATTCGCTTTGAAAGCTTTTGAAAAGTGTCGGTGTGAAAAGTCTTTTTGAGTTTGTTTTGAGATTAGAGCAAGTATCCTTGAGAACCTACCTACCCTAAGGAATTCGTCTGTGTAAATGTCCTTGAAGTAGTGCCATCCCACCATTGAGAGGTAGGTAGCACCACCGTTGGAGGTATTCGGGTCAATTCGAGTTTTAGGGACATGGTGATCACCAGAGCAATAGGAAGACACCTTAGAAGCTACCCTCATGCCAGGTTCCCGGATCATGAGGACTTACTAAGACATCCTCTACTCGACGATCACCTTTCGAAAGGCAACAGTGAGGCGTACCCTAGGGGTGGTGTGTGCGAATTGTGTGTTATTTTCATTTGCATTTGTCTTTTGTCAAGTTCGTTGTGATCTAACGTTTTGTTTTTATTTTTGTCATTCATTCTTGCATGCATTTATTTAACAGTTAAAAAGTGCGGAAAGATAAAATTCCTAAACTATTACAAAGGCGCGAGTCCACATCGCCAAATTAAACCAGGACCCGATTTGACATAAAATAAAGAAATAAAATGCGGGAAATATAAAATGTCCGAGTTACATGGCTTGAGCAATTACATAATATTTGAAAGAAAATAAATGTGCGAAAGAAATAAAAATAGAACGTTCGAGGGCGTTGGACCCTTTAAAGAAATTAAATGAAATTAAAAATTAATTAATTATTTATTGAAATAAAAGAAGTGTTTTTTAGGTTTTTTTTGTATTTATGAAATAAGAAAATTAAAATTAAAATTAAAAGAAACCCTAATTCTAAGTTATTTTTAATTATTTGAGAAAAATGTTAAAGTTTAACTTGATTTACTAAAGAATTTATGTACATGTTTATTTACAAAATAAATTAGTAATTAATAATAATAATAATGATGAGAGAATTATTTATTAAAAAAAATGATGAAAAAGTTAAAAAAACCTAATTTCTACATATTTAATTTATTAAGAAAAATATTAAAGTTTTGAAACCTAAATTAATCTAATTAATTGTTTAAAGTTTATTTACAAAAATAATAATAGTAAAATTAATATTAATAAAATAAACATTTTTTTGATTTTCTGTATTTTATATTTATTATGAAAATTATTTTATGGAATTAAAAGAAAACAATTAAAAAACAATTAAAAGAATAAAAAGGAAAAACAAATAAAAATTAAAAATTGAGCAAACCATAGGGGGTGTCTGGCCCAAGGGGAGGTTTTTTGAAGTATTGACTCCTGAGTACCGTGGTCTGCATTCTTTGGCCATTGGATTGAGTTTCATGCATAAGTTGTTCTACTTTGGCCATTTGGCTTTTGGCTTTTGGCCATTTGTGTTCTGGCTTCAACGTTCCCTTAATCTCTGGCTTAATGTCTGCCTCGCCATGTATTGGGGTCATGTGTAAAATGTTCTGTTTTGGCCATTTGGCTTTTGGCTTTTGGCCATTTGGCTTTTGGCCTCAACGTTCCTTAATGAACCTGCATGGGATCCTGTCTAAATCTGCAACCTCATGAACACATTAAATAAAATCATAAAAATTCAAATAAAACCAACATATGAAGAAATTTAATGTTTAGGCACAATATGGCATGTATGAATGATTATACCCTTTTGATCATGGAGATCAAATCAACCTTACCCTTACTGGAAAAGTAGTGACATGAATACTTTTATGCCCTTTGGATCATGGAGATCAAGCCAGCCTTACCCTTACTGAAGAAGTAATGAGATGTTGGTTTGTAACTGAGATGACTTGTTTGTAGTGAGAGAGAGGTTTGTAATAAGGATTTCAAGGTTTTAGGGTTCTTGAAAGAGTTTGATATTCCAACAGTGTTGTGGCAAGGTTTTTTTTTCCTCTCTTTTTCTCTTCCCTCTCTTTCTCCTCCTCTTTTTTTTCTCTTTTGGTTTGTGTGACAAGAAGGTGATTATATAGTGGAAATTAGGGTAAAGAAAATGGGCTTTGAATGTGCAATTGGGCCTCCAATATTCACTTGAATTCGTCACTTTCCAAGCTAAATCGCAGGGACTTAAGTGCATTTTTTGAAGTTGAAGTGTGAAAACAAAATGTAGCCGACATCGAGAACTAACTCCTGTCCGAAAATCGACTCAATCGGATAAACGGTGAATTAGTTATGAATTTTTGAAGTTTCAGCTCAGACATGCTTATTTTGGGCTCCAGTGTCGACTCTGACACGTTCTTCAATAAAAAACTGGTATTGATCGGTGCATAATTTGGTCTCGACTTTTGAAGCAAAGTTGTAGATCTATGAGTCAGGGAACTTGTGTAAAAATATGAGCCCAATCCGATAAAAATTGACCGAGTTATGAATTTTCGAAGTTTCGGCCCAGCTGAAATAATATTCAGCATTCAGGATTTTCAGCGTGTCACGCACTCTGAGCAAAAAACGAAGGCCTTTTGAATACCGTTTGAACTCAATTCCTTCTGTGAAAATGTAGTCAACTCAATTTGTGAAATTTTGGCGCCGGAACCAGCTCGATACGATGAAAATCGACCAAGTTATGATTTTTTGAACATGACGCAAATAAACTTCTGTCACAAATTTTCTGTGCAAAAATACTTGATAAATCCACATTTTTGAAGACCTTCTGATCGAAATTGGCTTCCAGCCGTGAGAGATGAAAACGTAGATAATGTCAAGACGGAATTTTGGCCACCGGAACGGGTTCAAAACGAGCCACGATCTTCAAGTTATGAATTTTTTAGCGCGTAAAAACTGCACTTTCAGCACACTTTTTCACCATATTTCTTTAAGAAAACTCGCACATTCGGATACCTTCTTTAAAGAATTGACGCTTGAGCCGAACCTGAATTTGAGAATACGTTATCAGAGATATCTTGGCGAAAGAATACCTGAATATGACGCGCCGGGTTGGACTTGTGAATTTTTCTTGAAATATTTTGAGAAATATGGGAGGGCAAATTTTGGGGTACAACAGTTGCCCCTGTTCAATCTTCTTAGACCTGAGGATGCAGATTGGCTGACGTGCCTTTCGTAATCCGAGGGTGGAAGATGATTGAACACTAGAGTGCCCAGAAATTTGCGCTTACATAGTAGCAGTGTGATGGTGGAATGGGCTTATAGATGCCATTTGGAGATTGATGAATAGGATGATGGGCTTATAGATGCCATGCTAGGAGATGATGGAAGGTGGATGGGCTTATAGATGCCATCTGGGTGTTGATCGCGTAAGAGATTCCTTAGTGAGAACCTGCGTACCTGCAAAAGAAAAAATGATTACCTGGCCTGTTACAGGAGTTGATTTCAGATGCTTGGCATAGATATGTCCTGACTGGTGACGAGAGCTGGATCTGGAGCTTCACAAGACGATGAATGAACCAGGGATGGTTACTACCTTAGCATGAACGGTAAGAGAACCTTGGACGATTACTACCCCAACAGGAACGCTGAGAGAATCTTGGGTGTCTTCTACTGGGATAAGAATCAGGGAGATCTTAGGGTCGATCTGACTGAACCAGAGAATGCCTTTGACTGGATAAGCATCAGGAAAATCTTAGGGTCGATTTAATTGAACCGGACAAGGTCTTGGAATATCTTCAACTGGATAAGCATCAGGGAGATCTTAGGGTCGATCTGACTGAACCAGAGAAGGCCTTTGACTGGATAAGCATCAGGAAAATCTTAGGGTCGATTTAACTGAACCGGACAAGGTCTTGGAATATCTTCAACTGGATAAGCATCAGGGAGATCTTAGGGTCGATCTGACTGAACCAGAGAAGGCCTTTGACTGGATAAGCATCAGGAAAATCTTAGGGTCGATTTAACTGAACCGGACAAGGTCTTGAAATGTCTTTAACTGGAATAAGAATCAGGGAGATCTTAGGGCCGATCTGACTGAACCAGAGGAGGTTTTTTTTGATAAGGATGTGATGAAGGAATCTGAGACGATTGCTACTCCAAATATATGATGAAGGAATCTGGGACGATTACTACCTCAGCAGGACGGTGAAGGAATCGGAGACGATTGCTACCTCAAATATATGATGAAGGAATCTGGGACGATTACTACCTCAGCAGGACGATGAAGGAATCTGGGACGATTACTACCTCAGCAGGACAATGAAGGAATCTGAGACGATTGCTACTCCAAATATATGATGAAGGAATCTGGGACGATTACTACCTCAGCAGGACGATGAAGGAATCTGGGACGATTACTACCTCAGCGGAATGATGAAGGAATCTGGGACGATTACTACCTCAGCAGAATGATGAAGGAATCTGGGACGATTACTACCTCAGCAGGATGATGAAGGAATCTGGGACGATTACTACCTCAGCAGAATGATGAAGGAATCTGGGACGATTACTACCTCAGCAGGACGATGAAGGAATCTGGGACGATTGCTACTCCAAATATATGATGAAGGAATCTGGGACGATTACTACCTCAACGGGTGATGAAGGAATCTGGGACGATTACTACCTCAGCAGGACGATGAAGGAATCTGGGACGATTACTACCTCAGCGGAATGATGAAGGAATCTGGGACGATTACTACCTCAGCAGAATGATGAAGGAATCTGGGACGATTACTACCTCAGCAGGACGATGAAGGAATCTGGGACGATTGCTACTCCAAATATATGATGAAGGAATCTGGGACGATTACTACCTCAACGGGTGATGAAGGAATCTGGGACGATTACTACCTCAGCAGGACGATGAAGGAATCTGGGACGATTACTACCTCAGCGGAATGATGAAGGAATCTGGGACGATTACTACCTCAGCAGAATGATGAAGGAATCTGGGACGATTACTACCTCAGCAGGACGATGAAGGAATCTGGGACGATTGCTACTCCAAATATATGATGAAGGAATCTGGGACGATTACTACCTCAGCAGATGATGAAGGAATCTGGGACGATTACTACCTCAGCAGGACGATGAAGGAATCTGAGACGATTGCTACTCCAAATATATGATGAAGGAATCTAGGACGATTACTACCTCAGCAGGACGATGAAGGAATCTGGGACGATTACTACCTCAGCGGAATGATGAAGGAATCTGGGACGATTACTACCTCAGCAGAATGATGAAGGAATCTGGGACGATTACTACCTCAGCAGGATGATGAAGGAATCTGGGACGATTACTACCTCAGCAGAATGATGAAGGAATCTGGGACGATTACTACCTCAGCAGGACGATGAAGGAATCTGGGACGATTGCTACTCCAAATATATGATGAAGGAATCTGGGACGATTACTACCTCAACGGGTGATGAAGGAATCTGGGACGATTACTACCTCAGCAGGACGATGAAGGAATCTGGGACGATTACTACCTCAGCGGAATGATGAAGGAATCTGGGACGATTACTACCTCAGCAGAATGATGAAGGAATCTGGGACGATTACTACCTCAGCAGGACGATGAAGGAATCTGGGACGATTGCTACTCCAAATATATGATGAAGGAATCTGGGACGATTACTACCTCAACGGGTGATGAAGGAATCTGGGACGATTACTACCTCAGCAGGACGATGAAGGAATCTGGGACGATTACTACCTCAGCGGAATGATGAAGGAATCTGGGACGATTACTACCTCAGCAGAATGATGAAGGAATCTGGGACGATTACTACCTCAGCAGGACGATGAAGGAATCTGGGACGATTGCTACTCCAAATATATGATGAAGGAATCTGGGACGATTACTACCTCAACGGGTGATGAAGGAATCTGGGACGATTACTACCTCAACGGGAAAAGACTTTTGTCTGTTGATCGTTCTTTCCTGAAAAAGTAACGAATTAGTTGTATGCAATGTCATAATGCATGAATTGCCTGATTTTAAGATGTTCTCAAAAATAAATGAGATTGGGGTGATATGATACGTCTATGCATGCTATAATGATGTATGTGACGTTTTATGAATGTGTTTTTCGTCTAGGAAAGTAAATCCTTGACGGGTGCCGGGAAGTCGTATCCTGGGCTGATGTTGAGGAATAGATTTTGCTTCCGCTGGGGATGATAGTTGCAAGAATACCGGTAGGAGAAGATGACTCCGTTGCGGAATAAACTTGGCGAATGGAAGATTCTGCGGGGATAAAAGATACTCTAGCGACCGTGCTGGGAAGCAACACTCTGTGGGGAGAGAGGTGCTTTGCTGAATGTTGATAGTAACTTGCTGAGGATGTCTTGTTGTTGGAAGACTTTGTCGACGACGCTCTTTCTGTGGCTTTTGGCTGAGGATAACCCAGTTATATCCTGTTGAGGAAATAACTCTTTAAATCAAGCCGGGAGACGCGTTCGTGCTTCGCGAAGGATAAGCTTCCAGAATTTACTGGGGATAAGCTTACTGCTTGGGGATATGAATTCCAACTTTCCTGGGGAAACTGGATTGGACTCTTCTGGGGAGTTTTGAACTATGTCGGGGAAGGAATTCCTTTGAATGCTGGTATGCCGCCGGGGAACAATCTTTAGGTCAAGACTGCCAGGGATGCTTGTATTGCTGCTGGGGAATGTTGATATCTGCTGGAGGATACCCAACTTCCTTTTTGATAATTTTGCTTGGAGAGAAATGTACTGTTTGGCTTACTCTCTGGGGAATTAAGATGTACTGGTCGTGTTCTTCAGCTGAACCTACCTTGGAACCTTGGAAGATAGAACAATCAGATTGCTTAGACCACCCATTATTGCCCCTGTTTCTATGGGGGAGGCACTTGTGGGGTCCTGATAGTTGTTGATGGACAAACCTTCTTCTGGTAGACAGATGACAGGACATAGTCGTACGCTTTAATCCCTAACTTTTGCCTGGACCGCCCTTTCGGGTTTTCAGTCCACCGGGATACCCATTTTTGCTCAAGCCGCCCTTTCAGGTTTTCGACTTGCCGGGTGTACAATTTTTTTCATTTCATCCCTTCATTTTGCCCGAACCCTTTTGGTTCGCCGGGAAGCCCTTATTTTTGCCTAGGTGTGTCAACCTAGCGGGTCTTTGATTATGCGTAGTATTTTTCCGACTATGTCTATTCTCAGAAAGTAGGGAGTGCCCCTGGCTGCTCGTGTTGCCATATTACCAGAAGGTGTCTGATCGTGCAAGATTCGTTGCTGGAGTGCCCCAAGCTACTCAGGTGGAGATTTGCCCCAGGCTGATTGGCCTTTGAAAGATTCTCCGAATCTTGATTGGACTGCCCCAGATGATGGACCATGATCATGTCTGCCCCTTGATTGGAAGTACTTCTGTTCATTAGGCATTCGTCGTGCGAATCTCTGTGCTGTTCAAACAAAAAGTCATATGCAAACAAAGTTATGTTAAAAATGCAAAGCTCATGTCTGTCTTGAAGATTTTGAAAATGCATTCTTTTTCATAAAACAAGTGAATGTTTGTAAAAACATGATGTCAACCCCGTATTTACCGTAGGCCTTAAGGAGTCAGGATACCTTTCGTAACAGTATGCTTTCGAACTATCCCATGCTTCAGCTAGGACTTTTAAGGGTTGTAACGTGGCCTGGTTCACGGTTTAAGAAACAAAGGATAAAGGCTCAAATTATTTGTACCCATCCGCTCTTCGTGATGTTCTCCAAACCTAAACTCAGTTGATCGTGCGTTAGACCTTGCTTGAGTCTTTGCTTTGATGTTCCAATAATGGTTCAGATGTTGATGATTTCTTTTGAATAGGCAGTCATTTTTTGCTTTGGTTGAGGGTTTGTGAGACCTCTTTCTTGATTTTTGTTATCCCTTTCTTTTTTGCCTGAACTGTTTCCTTTTTTGGAATTACAGTCAGCGGGATGCCCCAGTTTCGTAAGTCTCCTTCGTAGGTTTTAACTTGTAGGGCTTTTCATTTATGATTTTGATGATGACTGCCTGTCCTTATGATTGTTCGGAACCATCATTGTATTTCTTTGTTTTGTAAAGACTTTTTGGTGCCATTCGTTATACACTTGGATCAACTGAGAGACTACCCTGCCCCAGGTTATGATTAAGGGTTTTAAATTTCGAAAAGAAAAACTCCTACTTCTTTGGCTCAGAGGGGTTGACGAGGGATTATCATCCTTATAACTCCAGTGTTTGGGAATTGAAACAATGCCTGTACCTCATCAGCGGGGTCTGTTCAAAAGCATACTGTAATGATTGCGGTATCGTTTTCGTCATCCTCCCTCAAGAGGCTTAGAATTAACGAGAGTTGACATCAGAAAAAATATGAAAACAATTTGCATATAGTGAATGCGAATATATTGATTCAAAATAGACATAAGCGATGCATTAATGGAATAACAATGTTTTAACATGAATAAATGCTTGAACGGTCAAAAGAAAAACACAACTTGAACATTCGAATGAACAAAAGTTTCCTAGTCTCGGAGCTTGTCACTTCAACTGGTGAGCCTTGGAGGAACGGTAGAAAAATTCAGCCTGTCCATCTTGTGTGAACTCCAATGCCCCTTCATCGATCAGGTCCTGGATTTTGTTCCTCAGATCCCAACATTCATTGGTATCATGTCCTGGGCTAGCAGAGTGGTAGGCACACCTCTTATTGGGATCATAGGCAGGAGATGCTGTGTTGGGATTCCGGGGATGAGCCCTTAATGTGATCAGATTCAACCTCAATAGGCGTTGCAAAGCTTGATACAGCGATATGTTGAGCGGGGTGAATTGCCTTCTGGGCTTGTCTGGCTGAAGCTGGTGAGGTTGATGCTGAATTTGTGGCACTGGAGCCATTTGAGGAGCTTTCCCCTTATCCTCTTGTCTCGAGGATGATTGGATGATGAATGGCTTTTTACCCTTAGACTTTTGCCCCAGTTGGTTACCCTGAAGCAGTTGGTTGACAAGAAACCGGAGCTCATCTTGTCTTTGTGCTAGACCTTGAATGGCATTCCTCTGCCCCAGCATTTGAGCTTTCATAGCATCCATCTCAGATTGTAGGTGTTTCAGCCTTTCATCCTCAGCACTGTCCCTGACAAAGGTCCCCATGAGGAGTGTCCTTAGTTCCTCCTGCCCCTTAGATAGATTCAGGAGGACTTCCCCGAACCGAGTCTCTTGAGCAAGAAGGTCCTGGTTGTCTGGTTGGAAAGCCATTGCTGAAATAAACAGCGGGAAAGGTAAGTAACCTGCAACAAGGGTACCTGTTAAGCAACGATGTGTATGATATGCATGCAATGATTTCAAGGACCTCGCGGGGTAAACAGAGAAACTTGTTAGAGTTGGAAACTGGCAACTTGATTGAAGGAACTTCCTGTTGTAGAGAGCCCTTCTTCAAGGGTCAAAGGCTCACCATATCCAGTGGGTCATAGCCCCTGACAACCTTGGCTAGAGGAAAATAAATCCTCTTTGCCCCTTGCTGGGATAATTGATTCACCATGACCTGCATCACAAGCCCTTGAGCTCCTTGAAATGGGTTAGGATGTATGCAATGGTATGATGTCATGCTATGCATGGGGTGATGTAGGTAAACCCTGTTATGAGTCCCAATTAAGGACTATAAACAGACCCTGCAAGAAATTCAGTATACTTTGTTATGAGTCCCAACTAAGGGCTATAAACAAAACCTGCAAGAGATCTAGTAAACCCTGTTATGAGTCCCAGTTAAGGACTATAAACAAAACCTGCAAGAAATTTGGTAAACCCTGTCATGAGTCCTAGTTAAGGACTATAAACAAAACCTGCAAGTAGTTCATGTGTCAGCTAACAAGCATGCAAATAGGCAAGTACAAAGGCACACAAGTCACACAAGAGAAACCCTTAGGGTTTAGGCCAGCATGGGGTCTGGGTAGTACCCTCTTGAAGTTGGTGGGTTCAACCTGTCCTAATCAAAGTAACCGGGTTCTAAGGTTCCCAATATCACGGGGTTGCTTTCATTGTTCATCGTTTCGATTTAGCCACTGAACTGGCGACCGAAATATTCCAGGAAAGCAACCCTCAATTGAGCGTAGTATCGAGTATCAACCAACCTCAGACTGCACCAAAGTCAGTTATCTCACTACCCTAAAGAGGCCAAGATAGTTCAATTAAGGTTCCTAAGGTCAGTTGATGCTTCACGACACCATGCGGAGGCCCCGTACTCTCCTTGACTGAACTCAAGGGTTACCGGTACACACCAAAGTGCCACATCAACGTAGCAGACTGTTTCAACCATGTCGGTATACCCCGCACAGTTCCCTCACAGCCTTGTTGCTACTTTCTAAGAAAGGTATCCCCCAGATCCGGGTTTAGGATCTATAGAACTCCCAAGCAACCCACAATAATAAAGCAAGCAAAGAAGACAATTGAAAACATAGTTATGACCTAGCCCTAAGGTACACCCCACTTTAAGTTTAAGTCCCCAGCAGAGTCGCCAGTTCTGTGATCGGTGGATCTGGAACTGACTGTTTAACGCTGGTTCGCGAAATGTCGCGGAAGCAAGAGTCGCCACCGTCTTTTATTTTCTCCAAATGGAAAGGACAAAAGCACAGAAAAATTCCTTATAGAGATTGCTCTCGGTTCGGGAGGTAGGTTATAGAAAGGGAAGGTGTTAGCACCCTTTCTATCCATGGTTATCCATGGGCTCTTAGATACTTGCTCACTTGTGTTTTCAAAAATGGTTTGTTTGCTTTTCAATGTGGGTTTTAAAAAAGGTTTCTTTGAAAAATTCAGTTCGACTCGTACGTCAGAGTGTTTGAAAAATTCGCTTTGAAAGCTTTTGAAAAGTGTCGGTGTGAAAAGTCTTTTTGAGTTTGTTTTGAGATTAGAGCAAGTATCCTTGAGAACCTACCTACCCTAAGGAATTCGTCTGTGTAAATGTCCTTGAAGTAGTGCCATCCCACCATTGAGAGGTAGGTAGCACCACCGTTGGAGGTATTCGGGTCAATTCGAGTTTTAGGGACATGGTGATCACCAGAGCAATAGGAAGACACCTTAGAAGCTACCCTCATGCCAGGTTCCCGGATCATGAGGACTTACTAAGACATCCTCTACTCGACGATCACCTTTCGAAAGGCAACAGTGAGGCGTACCCTAGGGGTGGTGTGTGCGAATTGTGTGTTATTTTCATTTGCATTTGTCTTTTGTCAAGTTCGTTGTGATCTAACGTTTTGTTTTTATTTTTGTCATTCATTCTTGCATGCATTTATTTAACAGTTAAAAAGTGCGGAAAGATAAAATTCCTAAACTATTACAAAGGCGCGAGTCCACATCGCCAAATTAAACCAGGACCCGATTTGACATAAAATAAAGAAATAAAATGCGGGAAATATAAAATGTCCGAGTTACATGGCTTGAGCAATTACATAATATTTGAAAGAAAATAAATGTGCGAAAGAAATAAAAATAGAACGTTCGAGGGCGTTGGACCCTTTAAAGAAATTAAATGAAATTAAAAATTAATT
Source organism: Vicia faba (assembly GCA_948472305.1). Classification (NCBI taxonomy): domain Eukaryota; kingdom Viridiplantae; phylum Streptophyta; class Magnoliopsida; order Fabales; family Fabaceae; genus Vicia; species Vicia faba. Next base: position 805,810,484 of record OX451738.1, on the reverse strand, counting down.
AATTATTTATTGAAATAAAAGAAGTGTTTTTTAGGTTTTTTTTGTATTTATGAAATAAGAAAATTAAAATTAAAATTAAAAGAAACCCTAATTCTAAGTTATTTTTAATTATTTGAGAAAAATGTTAAAGTTTAACTTGATTTACTAAAGAATTTATGTACATGTTTATTTACAAAATAAATTAGTAATTAATAATAATAATAATGATGAGAGAATTATTTATTAAAAAAAATGATGAAAAAGTTAAAAAAACCTAATTTCTACATATTTAATTTATTAAGAAAAATATTAAAGTTTTGAAACCTAAATTAATCTAATTAATTGTTTAAAGTTTATTTACAAAAATAATAATAGTAAAATTAATATTAATAAAATAAACATTTTTTTGATTTTCTGTATTTTATATTTATTATGAAAATTATTTTATGGAATTAAAAGAAAACAATTAAAAAACAATTAAAAGAATAAAAAGGAAAAACAAATAAAAATTAAAAATTGAGCAAACCATAGGGGGTGTCTGGCCCAAGGGGAGGTTTTTTGAAGTATTGACTCCTGAGTACCGTGGTCTGCATTCTTTGGCCATTGGATTGAGTTTCATGCATAAGTTGTTCTACTTTGGCCATTTGGCTTTTGGCTTTTGGCCATTTGTGTTCTGGCTTCAACGTTCCCTTAATCTCTGGCTTAATGTCTGCCTCGCCATGTATTGGGGTCATGTGTAAAATGTTCTGTTTTGGCCATTTGGCTTTTGGCTTTTGGCCATTTGGCTTTTGGCCTCAACGTTCTTTAATGAACCTGCATGGGATCCTGTCTAAATCTGCAACCTCATGAACACATTAAATAAAATCATAAAAATTCAAATAAAACCAACATATGAAGAAATTTAATGTTTAGGCACAATATGGCATGTATGAATGATTATACCCTTTTGATCATGGAGATCAAATCAACCTTACCCTTACTGGAAAAGTAGTGACATGAATACTTTTATGCCCTTTGGATCATGGAGATCAAGCCAGCCTTACCCTTACTGAAGAAGTAATGAGATGTTGGTTTGTAACTGAGATGACTTGTTTGTAGTGAGAGAGAGGTTTGTAATAAGGATTTCAAGGTTTTAGGGTTCTTGAAAGAGTTTGATATTCCAACAGTGTTGTGGCAAGGTTTTTTTTTTTCTCTCTTTTTCTCTTCCCTCTCTTTCTCCTCCTCTTTTTTTTCTCTTTTGGTTTGTGTGACAAGAAGGTGATTATATAGTGGAAATTAGGGTAAAGAAAATGGGCTTTGAATGTGCAATTGGGCCTCCAATATTCACTTGAATTCGTCACTTTCCAAGCTAAATCGCAGGGACTTAAGTGCATTTTTTGAAGTTGAAGTGTGAAAACAAAATGTAGCCGACATCGAGAACTAACTCCTGTCCGAAAATCGACTCAATCGGATAAACGGTGAATTAGTTATGAATTTTTGAAGTTTCAGCTCAGACATGCTTATTTTGGGCTCCAGTGTCGACTCTGACACGTTCTTCAATAAAAAACTGGTATTGATCGGTGCATAATTTGGTCTCGACTTTTGAAGCAAAGTTGTAGATCTATGAGTCAGGGAACTTGTGTAAAAATATGAGCCCAATCCGATAAAAATTGACCGAGTTATGAATTTTCGAAGTTTCGGCCCAGCTGAAATAATATTCAGCATTCAGGATTTTCAGCGTGTCACGCACTCTGAGCAAAAAACGAAGGCCTTTTGAATACCGTTTGAACTTAATTCCTTCTGTGAAAATGTATTCAACTCAATTTGTGAAATTTTGGCGCCGGAACCAGCTCGATACGATGAAAATCGACCAAGTTATGATTTTTTGAACATGACGCAAATAAACTTCTGTCACAAATTTTCTGTGCAAAAATACTTGATAAATCCACATTTTTGAAGACCTTCTGATCGAAATTGGCTTCCAGCCGTGAGAGATGAAAACGTAGATAATGTCAAGACGGAATTTTGGCCACCGGAACGGGTTCAAAACGAGCCACGATCTTCAAGTTATGAATTTTTTAGCGCGTAAAAACTGCACTTTCAGCACACTTTTTCACCATATTTCTTTAAGAAAACTCGCACATTCGGATACCTTCTTTAAAGAATTGACGCTTGAGCCGAACCTGAATTTGAGAATACGTTATCAGAGATATCTTGGCGAAAGAATACCTGAATATGACGCGCCGGGTTGGACTTGTGAATTTTTCTTGAAATATTTTGAGAAATATGGGAGGGCAAATTTTGGGGTACAACAGGGTGCTAATACCTTCCCTTTCTATAATCTACCCCGTACTCAGAAATATATCGAAAAAGGAATTTTTCTGTGCTTTTTTCCTTTCCTTGTTGGATAAAATAAAAGTCGGTGGCGACTCTTGCTTACCGCGATATTTTGCAAACACAAACGCAAAACGTAAACCATCATTCCTAAAAACAGTCCCGGTTCTGGCCACCGTATCACACTCTTCCTTCATGATGATGCAAGATCCATCTTACGATCCTTGTGGTGGTATTAGTTGATTATTCTCCTTAAGATGACAAAATGTCTCTTCTCCTAAAATCAATAACGGCAAACCTTTTTGTTATTTTTACCACGAACGAAGAGGTTTTAAGCCTTCATTAGTACGTAGGTATAATACTCGGTCTTTCAAAAAAAAAAATAATGAAACATATTTCTTTTCTCATCTCCACACTCTATTAGATAAAAATCAATTTTAACAAAAAAACAGATATTGAAATTCTGATATTCAGATCTCAAATGTCCTAAAAGATGTCGAGACACCTTTCTCTTAACTAACACACAATGACAGGGTATATGATAAAAAAGTGAAGAAAGGTAAAGAACACACATGATTTTTAACCCAGTTCGGTGTACGCCAACACCTACTCTAGGGCTACCAAGCCAGGGATCATGTTAACTACTAATAGTATCAATTCAAAGCTAAACTCCCCCATTTACAACTTCTAAATTAATCGCTACCCTTGCTTAACTTATACCTAAGACTCACCTAGGTATGAGACCCTTCTCAAATCCCTTTCAATCACAGCATGGTGATTGAACAATCCTAAACACTTAGCAAAAAAATACAGTAGTCACACTTCAAAGACACACAATCATTCACTACTTAAAAGCTTTGGAATGACTGACAGAACTTACAACTCAAAAACAACACTACTCGTTCATCAACATGATAATCGAGAGGCTCACAACATACAAACTCTAACACAATACAAAGTAAGTTCGACAACTTGCACTAGGGTTAAAGCCTTCTATTTATAATATTAAATGAACTGGATTTGGGATTCACATATGTAGCTGGATATGGTAGATGTGTTGTAGAATTATCTCCTCAAAGATAGGACACCAATCATTAGTTTCCTTGAAACCAACTTGAATATTTTTAAATCTCCAAGTCGTGCGCCACATAGGATAAATAATATATTACAGAATATTTTGCACCTGTAACAAACTAAAAAAAATCCAACAATCCAACTGTACAAATTCACGATGTCGAAAGAACCAGCATAAGACATCGCATTCAACATGTTGCGCCAATTGATAGAACATATTTATTCATCATGTCTAAGCAAAGTTAGTTTTACCAAACATAATGTCAATCACAACAAACATAGAAATAACAGATATTACAAGAGGTTCCTAAAGAATACTATAGATACATAGTATTCTAATAAATTCCCTTTGTATAATTAACCCCCGTACCTTAGATATCTTTTTTATGCTTTGATTTTAGTTTTTTACTTCTTGCATTACATGTTAAATATAGGGTTTTGATATTTTCCCTTTTCCTTTCAAACAATCAACTTTGGTGGTGACTTATTAATTTTGTGAGTCAAGTTAGTCAATAGCTTGTTCTCCCGACTTTTCACCATGACAATATTATAAACACCATATAGCACGTGGCCCAGTGGTTAGTGTTTTACTCCACTTCAAATATGAACCAATTATTGTCACAAAAACCCCATGAGAATTTCCCTGCAGCCTTAGAACACCAAAAAGGATTCTAACTTGAATGGCCCAAGTTACAAGACCGTGTGACAGAAACATCTTAAATTTGAAGATCATGTGACAGAAAAACACCAGACCATACAAGATGTTAGAACATCTTGAAAAACATCCTATATATAACCACAACATGAGACTCATCAGATGAAGTAATAGAAAACCCTTATCCCAGAAAGTCATACTCCCCCTTAGTTGTTGCACACCAGAAGCAATAACCCTTAACAATAAAAACAAGACTCAGTAATAAAAATAAGATTACTCTCCCCCTTTTTAGCCAAAATTGACACAAATTGAGCTTGAGTATGAAAGAACACACAAATGAACAAAACTAAGGGGAACCACAAAAAAATAACTAATAAAAACTAGTAAGAGGCATTTAAACACCAATGAATTTATTAGAGATTGTATTAATGCCTTGATGTAAAGCAACAATCGGTCAGTGCAATAAATTTCCAAGAAAGATAAGATACTTCTTATTATCAGTGCACCACTAAATTTAAGAGAAAGACAAAAGACTAATCTACCTCTCTCTTTGAACACTGAACAGTTCCAACATTGTTATCTCACATGTCCCTAGATTAAGGAGAAAAGTGGACACAATATTAACAATAGCTTACACACCTTGTTAGAACACGACAACAATATATAGAGGGGGTGCATAAATACCCATTTTAAAATATCCAAATAAAATTTATTTTTGAAAAAGTTTTATCAAAGTGCGACGCAGAAGCTTTTTCTAAATTGTCGTCTATACGAACATTATCGAGAAGCTCGGATATGAAAACTGTAATTAAAAAAGATATGGAATGAAAACGATAATGTGAATTAATAATCTTGAATCACTTTGCAACTTATTTACCGTCTAATCAATTTAGCTTAGCAAGGCTATTTCCAATGGTAATATTATTAGAACTATTTAAGTCAATTTATCAAACACTTGGTGTGCAACTGAATTTTCATAATTTTTCCTTTTATTGTGTTGATACACAAACCACTTATTATCAAAAGTTATTATAAGCTATATCAACACTTAAATTAAAAATCAAAATTGATCAGGAAAATTCTTACAATTCAAATGATAATGCAATACTATTTGAGAAATTGAACATTGAATATCAAAGCAAGTAAAAGCAAGAATACAAGCGACATGAGGAATTTTTCCTCATAGTTACCCACTTTCGTCCTCGCGTATGGGTACGTCTGTGCCTAATTCTAATGGAATTAGGATAATTCTTACTATGCAAAAATGTCAATACAAGAGTAGTGTTCAAGAGCAACTCCATAAACCCTAAGCTTGTTATTGATTCAACCCCTTATCTTTCCTTGATATTGAGAGATACCAAGACACAATATATGAGAAATGACTATCTGGATCTTGCTACTCCTTTTCATTCTTTATCTCCAAATCATTCGCGCACCGTCATTGCAAAACTAGACTTCGATTATATTTGGTACTCCAAGTTACTTCCTTGCAAATATTTCAAAGACTCCAAGGTTCCCTGAAAAGCTTTTAAGCAGTCAAAGTTTGTTCAGTTTACCTCAATTACCTCTCAAACTTCTTTCACGAAAACCCCAAATCAACCAATGATCTTGAAGGCAAAACCCAAGGTTTTTCCTAGATGAAAACCCCTACAAAACTCCACCCAATACACAATTGGACACTAGCCATCCTCGTATAGATGGCATCCCAATAGAACATTGTAAAAATGTAATATCAGTGTGTATGCATAGATTGGAGGTTGAAGATGAAGAGAGAAATATGCCAATTTTATGGCTTTCAACAAGTTGGAATGATGCATGAAAGAGTATTTATAGTTTGAAACTTTTAGGGAAAAGAGGGATAATTTCCGAATAAAAGAATTTAAGAAATTGACCAACTAAAATAGTATGTGTTGACTTAAGAGTCGTATGTGTCGACACATATGTGATTTTTGGATAGTATGTGTCGACCTATGAAGGCCCATGTGTCGACCGGAAAGTTACAAACGCTACAGGCTTTAAAACGATAGTAAATGTGTCGACCTGAAAGATGGATGTCTCGACACATAAGATAAGAATTTTTTTATTTTAAGAAATGCTTCAGTATGTATTGTCCTGAAATGATGCATTGTCGACCTGAGACTTACAGAAGCTGCATGCTTTAAAAATGCATTACATGTGTCGACCAAAAATATGCATGTGTCGACACATGCAGTAAAACACATGCAGAAAACTGTTTTTAATGACTCGAATAAATTTTTAAATATTTTCTAATGATTCCTAAGACCCCTAATGCAGAGGAGTGCCACAAGACATAAGGATATCATCCAATACTCAGAGGTGCACGCTTTTCTTAGTTTTGACATCATTGAAAAACATTTGTCGATGATGTTTGTACTCACACACCTACCCTTCAGGCCCCATGTCATACTATCCACTAATCATGAACTAGAAGCCACACAAAATAGTTATTCAAACTCTTAGACTTCATCATACTTGGTCAAGAGTGTTACTCTTAGCATTTTACCAAAGATACAACCACCAAAGTAATAACTATCTGAACAAATGCAAGAGAACTAGATAGTTTTCAAAAAGAAATCCTCCTGATTCCTGGAGATATACTAAACAAGACAAGATGTCCCAACACCAGCTCGAATAATGGTATGATCACACCACTGTACTCACTTCATAGATTTCCATCTATGAACCACCCTATACTCATGGATGACTGTGGTACGGTGGGAGAACTGACTTGAGGTTTTGTGTTTGTGTTCGCAAATGTTTCGGTTTAGCAAGAGTCGCCACCGACTTTTTATTTAATCCAAAGGAAAGGTCAAAAAGCATAGGAAAGACCTTTGAGATGTTTTCTTGGGTTCGGGGGGTAGATTATGAAAAGGGAAGGTGCAAGCACCCTTTTCATCCATGGTTTTCCATGGGCTCTTAGTTACTTGTTTAGATCACTTGCTTTTGCTTTTAAATTGTTGGAAATAGTGCTTTGTGTGTGTTTTTGAAAATATTTTGAAAAGAGGCCTTGTCTAGGTAACCTTTGTAACAATTCTTGTTTGAATGTTTTACATAGGTGTTTGTCTTTTGAAAAGATGTTTCAATGTTTGAAAGTTTGTTTTGGGAAATGTTTTGAAATTGTATTGTGTGTTTTTGAAAATAGCAAGGATGTTTTGCAAGTTTGATCAAGTAACTAAGAGTCATCTACCCTATCTACTCTAAGATCTTTCCTACACATTTTTAACCCTTTCACATTGTTGTTTTACCATTGTATTTGGTAAACAACCTTGTGTTTGGATGTTAAACGGGACAGGTGTGGGTCATCGTATGACCATGATAGCAATTGTGCCAAGTATGTTAGCAAATTTTTTGAGGGACGAGATCATTTTTGTTAGGAAACCAAGATAGCATCATCGAGGGACTATGATCTTTTTGTTTTGATTTGTTTTGCCAAGATACTCAACATGCATACCATGGCCATTTTAAAGGCAACAAGTGGATGAAAACCCTAGGGGTGCATGTGTGCAAAGTGTGCTTTATTGCATGCATTTTGTCTTGTTTTTTATTGTCTATTTTGTTGTTTTTATCTTACCATACACACTTATTTACTAGCAATATATGAAAGCAAGTAAACATGCGGAAAATAAATCCTAAGCTATTACATAACTTTAGGGGGATGGGAGTACAAATTTACAATGGGGATGAGGTGGAGACTGAAATATTACAACCACATCGAATGATAATGCAAGCAATGTAAAATCAATGTAAAATAAAAGGAAAACTGCACTTTGAACTACTATGTGTTAACCCATACAACTATGCATTGACATATAGCTTTTCCCTTCCCCTGCAAAACAAAATAACCCAGTATGTGTCGACACATAAGGGAATGTGTCGACTCATGCCCCCTTCTTTTGTCGACACAAAGCGCGTATGTGTTGATACATAGTCTTTTCCCACTTCTGTTTTGCAACCTGAAATCATTATGAGTCGATGCATGGGGGTTATGTGTCGACTCATACCCTGTTTTTTTCACTAGGATGAGTCGACACATGAGGATATATGTCGATACATGCTGCATTTTCCTGTCTTAAACATTATTTTAATGAATGTACAAGTTAGTTTATGGCATATGATGAATAAACATGAATAAAAAATGATTGAATAAGCCTAAATAAAGTGCAGATGACTAGTTTAAAAAGATATTAAGGTACTACATCTTATCTTCAAAGAACAACAACTTGTTAATGATGTAATGACAAGATATCAAGTCAAGAGGACTTACCTTTGGGCTGCACTGTTATTTTTAGATCTGAATGCTCTTCCAAATGATGTGATAACCTTGTGAGTCTTCAGGTAACTGCTCTGGACTGTTAGAGCTGAGTTGGACTATACTGTAATGTTTTTGGTGTTTTGAAGATGGAGATGAATAGCAACACATGAGCTGTTTTTTGTGATTGGACAAACTTTGTATGAAGTGTTTGGCTTAGGGAGAGTTTGTATGGTGGTGTAAGAGGTTGGGGTTCTGTTTTGAACAAGAACAGATTTGATGTCTTGAAAATGAGTCAAGGTTAACAAGGATACTGTTTTTCTGCTCAATGAGACTCTCTATTCTCTCTCTCTCTCTATGCCTCTTCCAAAAATCCAACCCCCTTGTCTTATGAGACAGTCCTCTTTTGTAGACCCCTTGACCGTGGTTTAAGGGGGAAAACAAATGAGTTGTTTGAATTGTTTTTGCCTACTGATTTGATACTTTCTTCACATAATTTTCCTTTGCCATTTTGGTGCAATTTTGGGACTGTTGTGGTGCAGGTTTGGGCAGACTGCATAGAGCAGTTTTGGACTGTATTGGAAGCATGCATACTTAGAATGTAGCATGGCACAAGCTTTCTTGCAGGGAAACATAGGATGTTGTAGCAATGTGATATATCATATTTTCTTCAACTTTGGACAACATAGTTTGTAGCATGTCACAAATTTAGTCTTGTGCACAATATGTCAAAGGCAAAAATATTGTGACAAGGTTTTAATCAAGACATAGTTTTAGAATTTGTAATTTTGCAAAATGTCACTTTGTAATAACTTGAATTACTTTCATCATCTTGAATTATTTGGAGTTGTAGTAAAATTCCATGAAGCAAATGAAATTAACCAAGTATAGAAAATACTTAGAAAAATCTCAAAGTCTTGCAAAGTTGGATTTTTGATTCTCTTGACTTCTTAATGATCAAGCTTGATATTTTTGAATGTCTTGATGAAATTTGATCTTTGGATTGTAATGTTGACCAAAAAGTCAAAGTTTGATTTTCCAGTATGCAATTGACCATTTTGCCCTTGTGCCAATTTCAAGCCTAAATTGATGTACCAGTGCTGCAAACTTGACATCTTAGAATATTTTGTAAGCAAATACTTGACAAATGAGAGAGCAAATTTTGGGGTACAGCAGCTGCCCCTGTTCAATCTTCTTAAACCTGAAGAGTTAGATTGGCGAGTTTTGCCATTCGTGACCCGAAGGTGGAAGATGATTGGACACTAGAGTGCCCAGAAATTTGTACTCGGCGATGCGATGATAGGAGGAATGGGATTAAAGATGACATTTGGAGACGTGATAGAATCTTGTTGGAGATGGGCTTAAAGATTCCATCCAAGAATGTTTGTTGAAAGTCAGGAGAATGAGCATCAGAATGGTATCCGTGCGTGGGGTATCTCTGAGCTGTTTTCTGAATTTCGAATCTGAATAAGCAATAGAATTGAATCCGTGTCTTGAGCGTCTCTAAGCTATTTTCATGATTGTATGTTGGTAGCTTGTTAATCTGATCCTGAAACAGGTAAAATGTTAGCTGAAACACGAAGTTATGTTGCATGGAATGTATGATGCAATATATGCGCTTTATCAATGTTTATGATATATGAATGTAATGTATGCGCGTGCAAGCTGATTAGCTGTCTTGCTGAGGAAAAACAAATCCTTCATAGCTGGAGATAATAAAAACTTTGACTATTGTCAGGAAAAATAAATCCTTGACCACTGTTGGGGATTCAAAATTTTAGACTGCTGAAGATGAGAAATCCTTGCTGACTGCTTGGGGTTATCAAAACTTTGACAACTTCCGTGGGGATTATACGATGAGAATCCTTACTTGGCTGAGGAATAAGGGAAACTCTGGAGACCTCTACCGGGGATCCAACAAAGGAAAACCTTGATCTGCTGGAGAATAAAGAATTCTCTGATGGCTTCTGTGGGGAACTGAGAATGAGAATCTTCGATCTGCTAGGGGATTAAAAATTCTGACAAATTCATGCTGAGAGTAAAGAAAGCTCTGGAAACTTCACTAGGGAACCAAGAATAAGAATCTTCAATCTGTTGGGGGAGTGAAAAATTCCGTGGAGAGTAGTTGTCCAGTTGGAGAGTAAGCTATCCTGCTGGAGAGTAAGCTCAGGACTCTGGGGAAAAGCTTATTCCTGTTTGGGAGAAGTTCAGGAGTTTGGGTTATATGCCACTTTAAGAATTAGAATCTTCATTCTGTTGGAGATATCAGGAGTTTGGGTGTATGCCAATCTTCTGGGGTTTCAAGAATGACAATCTTCATTCTGTTAAGGGTATCAGGAGTTTGGGTGTATGCCAATCTTCTGGGGTTTCAAGAATGACAATCTTCATTCTGTTAAGGGTATCAGGAGTTTGGGTGTATGCCAATCTTCTGGGGTTTCAAGAATGAAAATCTTCATTCTGTTAAGGATATCAGGAGCTTGGGTGTATGCCAATCTTCTGGGGTTTCAAGAATTAGAATCTTCATTCTATTAAGGATGTTAGGAGTTTGGGTTGTATGCCAATATTCTGGGGTTTCAAGAATGAGAATCTTCATTCTGTTAAGGATGTCAGGAGTTTGGGTTGTATGCCAATCTTCTGGGTTTTCAAGAATGAGAATCTTCATTCTGTTAAGGATGTCAGGAGTTTGGGTGTATGTCAATCTTCTAGGTTTTCAAGAATGAGAGTCTTCATTCTGTTAAGGATGTCAGGAGTTTGGGTTGTATGTCAATCTTCTGGGGTTTCAAGAATGAGAATCTTCATTCTGTTAAGGATGTCAGGAGTTTGGGTGTATGTCAATCTTCTGGGTTTTCAAGAATGAGAGTCTTCATTCTGTTAAGGATGTCAAGAGATTGGGTGTATTCCAATCTTCTGGGTTTTCAAGAATGAGAATCTTCATTTCTGTTAAGGGTATCAGGAGCTTGGGTGCATGCCAATCTTTTGGGGAGTTATCCTTGGTTGGGGATAAAACAAAAGTTAACTGTTATCTGGTTGATTTCCAGACTTTAAGACAACTTGTTGGGGAATCTAGAGAGACCGAATGGTTTCTGCTGTAGATTGATAGTCTTAGCTCCGCTGGGGATCTAGATGACACGCTGATTTGATTGTGTATGGAAATTTGACTCTGTTGGGGAAGAAGGTTTCATCTTCGCTGAGGATCTGTAGTTCGAAGTTTTGCTCCGCTGGGGATTGGGAGTTGGAAAACTTAAGTATGGTGTGGATTTTTGAAATTTGACTCCGTCGGGGATATGTATTTCAAGGTTTTAGGTCCGCTTGGGGATCTAGATGATATAATGCAGGGGATTTCTCCTGGAATAACCGAAAGACGTCTTCCTATACTTTCATCCTATCAGTAATTATTCTTTCCCGTTTCATTTATTTGTAAACATGTGATTATATTCAAATGCATATGCTCATTTAATAAATCATTGGATGTTTTCAAATAAAACACAAGTGTAAAAAGGCAAATACTTTTCTGCACTTTAAAGTATCTTTGTATTAATTTTGTGTAAGTATTTTGTACAAAGGAGACAAACATCCTAGTAAGAGAATGTTGTCATAAAATTGAGAAAAATTTATACAAGGAAAGATGGCTATGAGTAACAATTCCACGGGGTTCCCATTCTGCTATAGCCTTCGTACTCTGAGTATCTTGTCCATTCGTTGCTTCGTCCGCAAATGATTGGATTGATCAGAAGCCTGGAGCTTGTCCGTGAATAGATTGTCCTTAAAGTAATCCGACGAGACATAATCATACGCTTTAATTCCCTAACTTTTGCCTGGACCGCCATTTCGGGTTTTCAATCCACCGAGAAACCCTTTTTCGCCCAAGTCGCCCTTTCGGGTTTTCAACTTGCCGGGTGTACAGATTTTTTTGTTTTATCCCTAATTTTTGCCTGAACCGCCCTTTCGGGTTTTCGACTCACCGGGATGCCCATTTTTGCCCAAGTTGCCCTTTCGGGTTTTCAACTTGCCGAGTCGTTTATGCGTAGTATCTTTTGACTATGTTTGCGTTCGCAGGGTGCGGCAAATCTTCGCCGTCCATGGTGGTTAAGATCATAGCCCCGCCAGAAAAGATGTTTTTGATCACAAATGGTCCTTCGTAAGTAGGAGTCCATTTTCCCCTAGGATCACTTTGCGGCAAGATGATCCGTTTGATTACAAGATCTCCGACTTGATACACTTGTCGTCTGACTTTCTTATTGAAAGCTTTGATCATCCGTTTTTGATACGTCTGACCATGGCAGACAACAGTAAGTCGTTTTTCATCAATCAAGATAAGTTGATCAAGTCGGGTCTGAATCCAATCGTCTTCACACAAACCAGCATCTTTCATGATTCTCAAGGAGGTAATCTGAACCTCCATAGGTAAAACAGCTACCATGCTGTATACCAACGAAAAAGGTGTTGCCCCAGTTGATGTACGCGCCGTGGTGCGGTATCCGTGTAGAGCAAAAGGTAACATCTCATGCCAGTCCTTGTAAGTGACCATCATCTTTTGAATGATCTTCTTGATATTTTTGTTCGCAGCTTCGACATCACCGTTCATCTTTGGCCGATAGGGAGATGAATTGTGATGTTGAATCTTGAACTGCTCACACAGAGCGGTGATCATAGTGTTGTTCAGGTTTGTACCATTGTCCGTGATGATCCAGTCGGGGATACCATACCGGCATATGAGGTTCTTCTTGATGAAGCGGGCAACCACATTCTTTGTAACGGAGGCGAAGGAAGCTGCTTCGACCCACTTGGTAAAGTAATAAATGGCCACCAGGATGAAATGGTGTCCATTGGATGCTGTAGGCTTGATCTCTCCAATCATGTTGATTCCACACATTGCGAATGGCCAGGGAGCTGTTAGGACATTGAGAGAAACTGGAGGAATATGTACCTTGTCAGCATAGATTTGGCATTTGTGACAATTATGGGAATGTTGATGACAGTCAACTTCCATGGTAGAACAGTAATAGCCTGCCCGTAGAATCTTCTTAGCCATCTTATGTCTGCTCGAATGGGTGCCAAACGTACAGTTATGTAGTTCAGCCATGATCTGCTCAGCTTCAACTTTGTCTACACAATGAAGAAGAATGCAATCATGATTACGCTTGTATAGGATACCATTGCTCAGGAAGAACTTGGCAGAAAATCTCCTCAAGAACTTTTTGTCGTTGACTGAAGCTCCTTCAGGGTATTCTTGAGTCTCGAGATACCTTTTGACTTCGTGAAACCAGGGTCGGTCAACTACTTCTTCGGTATTAATCTCGTGACAATGTGCAGGTTCATCCATCCGATCAATGGTAATTTGGGGAGCCTCATTATCCTAGTTAAGTTTAAACATGGAAGACATTGTAGCTAGAGCATCCGCTAGCTGATTTTCTTCTCGCGGGAAGTGCTCAAAGGTAATCTGCTCGAAGTGAGGTAGCAATGTCAAGACATGTTATTTGTATGGGATGAGGTTAGGATGTTTAGTGTCCTACTCTCCTTTGATTTGACTGATAACCAAAGCTGAGTCTCCAAACACAACCAAAGATTTGATTCAAGTCAATAGTAGCCTTGAGACCAAAGATACAAGCTTCATACTCAGGCATGTTATTGGTGCAGCTGAAGTAGAGTCTAGCAGTGAAAGGTGTATGAAAACCCTGTGGAGAAATGAGCCCAACACCAATACCGTTCCCAAGTGCGTTGGAGGCATAATAAAAGTACAGGGTCCATCAGGATCCTTGTTCAGGTCCGTCATACGGTCCGTTACCTTCAATGTTTTCCAATGTCATAATGTCTTCTTCGGGGAAGTCAAACTTCATGGATTGGTAATATTCGACAGCTTGATGAGCTAGATGGTCAGCTAGTACACTCCCCTTTATAGATTTTTGGGTTGTGTACTGTATATTGTACTCGGTCAGGATCATCTACCATCTAGCGATTCTTCCAGATAAAGTAGGCTTTTCGAAGATGTACTTGATCAGATCCATTTTAGAAATCAGAAGAGTGGTATGTGTCAACATATACTGCCTTAGCGGGCGAGCAGCCCATACCAAAGTGCAACAAGTTTTCTCGAGCAGTGAGTAGCAAGTCTCACAGTCGGTAAACTTTTTGCTAAGGTAATAAATGGCATGGTCTTTTCGGCCAGACTCGTCATGTTGGCCCAGTACGCACCCCATTGAATTATCCAAAACAGTCAGATACATGATTAGCGGCCTTCCTTCGACGGGTGGCATCAAGATATGAGGTTTTAGCAAACACTCCTTGATTTTATTGAAAGCAACTTGACAGTCATCGTTCCATTTAACCACCTGATCTTTGTTCAACAGCTTGAAGATTGGCTCATAGGTAGATGTTAGGTGAGAAATGAACCTTGCAATGTAGTTTAGGCATCTAAGAAACCTCTTACCTCCTTTTCAGTGCAAGGGGCAGGAATTTCTTGTATGGCTTTGACTTTGGCAGGATCAACCTCGATGCCTTTGTTACTGAAGATGAATCCTAAGAGTTTACCGGACCTAACTCTGAAAGTTCACTTGTTAGGGTTCAGTCTGAGCTTGTACTCCTTCAACCTGACAAACAGCTTTTGCAAATGGTCGAGGTGTTCTTCTTCTGTTTGTGAACGGGCTATCATGTCGTCTACATAGAATTCAATCTCATGATGTATCATGTCATGAAACAAAGCTATCGTGGCGCGCTGATAGGTTTCCCCGACATTCTTCAGTCCGAATGGCATCACTTTATAGCAGAAGATACCCCAATGTGTCACAAAAGTAGTCTTCTCCATGTCTTCGGGGGCCATTTTGATCTGGTTGTACCCTGAAAATCCATCCATGAAAGAAAATACCTTGTGCTGAGCTGTATTGTCATCCAAGATGTCAATGTGCGGTAATGGAAAGTCATCTTTAGGGATAGCCCTGTTTAAGTCTTTGTAATCCACGCACATTCTCACTTTGTTGTCCTTCTTAGGAACGGGCACAATGTTAGCAACCCATTATGGATAGGAAGTAACAACGAGGAACCCAGCGTTGAACTGCTTCATCACTTCAGCCTTGATCTTTTCAGACATGTCGGGCCTCATACGGTGGACTTTTTATTTAATTGGTGGACAATCTTCTCTTGTAGGGAGACGGTGAACCATAATATCTGTGTCGAGTCCCAGCATGTCTTCGTAGGACCAGGTGTTGTACCCTAATTTTTACCCCTAAGATTCCTCTATCATATCATATCAACTCGATCATAACAAGATCACATTAGGGTTGGTTCTTCTTCTTTTTTCCTATCTTTAAGTTTGCTCTTGAGGAATCTCCAAGCACCTTGGTTGTGTATTTTGTATATGTGTTGTTGACTAACTTCTAATCAAAATACAAAAAAAATATTTGTCTTTGTCTTTGTATATTTTTGTTTTGTAGGTACCAAGTCGAAGCATCTGACAAATAAGGATTTCTGGTATTATTTTTTTAAAATCTCTATTTGCAAAGAAAAAGAATTAAAAAATTTCATTTTTTTCATTGATGCAATCGATTGCTCTTAAAGTGCAATCGATTGCACATAGTGTATTTTGCGCCATTTTTGAAAAAAATACACTGTGCAATCGATTTGCACTGTAGTGCAATCGATTGCACAGCGTGAAAAATTAAAAAAATCAGCATTTTAAACTTGTCAAATTTTGGCTCCAATTTTCCTTCACTTTTGAAAGATGTATCATTAATTCAAATTTTAGTGCCAATCTTTCATTTTTAAAAAAAGAATTATCATTAATTCAAATTTTGGCTCTAATATTTGAAAGAATTATCATTAATTCAAATTTTGGCTCTAATATTTGAAAGAATTATCATTAATTCAAATTTTGGCTCTAATATTTGAAAGAATTATCATTAATTCAAATTTTGGCTCTAATTTTTGAAAGAATTATCATTAATTCAAATTTTGGCTCTAATTTTTGAAAGAGTTATCATTAATTCAAATTTTGGCTCCAAGAATCAATTACCAAATTACCACTAATCCCAATCCTAAAACTCTATAAATAGATCTCTCATTTCATTCAAATTTCAAGCTTTTGATAGCCAAATCCACCTTGCTAAAAAATCTCTCAATTCTCTCCATCTACCAAATTCACTTAAAGCTCCATTTTCAAAAAGTTAGTAAGCTTTGCATTGAAGCTTACTAATCTTTGAGCTAAACCTTCATCCAAACACTTTTTCTCCATCAATTCTCTACATCCAAGCTTGGTCAATTGATTCTTGTTGTTGAATTGAAGTAAATTCTTGAATTTGTTTTGATAATTCTCTAGATCTACCTTTGGTAAGTTGGATAATTCATCTTTCACAATGTGATCTCTTGGTGATCTTTGGGATTGATTCTTTGAGCATTATTTTGTGATTTCAATGGTGTTATTTTCTCATAATTTGATGGAATTTTCGTGCTCAAGTGGATCCATGATCATAAGGTGTTTGATAGAAAGTTTGAACAAGAAATTGCCCTTTTAAAATGCTGTTTTATCTACTGTAACTGTGTGCAATCGATTTGCACTGTAGTGCAATCGATTGCACAGAAGCAATTTTGCATAATTTTTAGAAAACTGTACTGTGTAAATCGATTTACACAATAGTGCAATCGATTTACACAGGGACATAATGCACTTTTTTGCCTTGTTTTGGGGCAGCTTTGATCCAAAATGCTTTTTCTACTCACTCCTTTTTGATTGTTGGTTTGGATTGCAATTTTAAATGTCCAATTTGTCTTTAAACTCAATGGACATTGCGATGTAGATGATGTTAGATAAATGTTCATCAATTCAAATCTACCTAAGAGTGAATTATTTAATTCATTTTTGGTGCTTTGGATTAATGATATGTTTAGTGCTTTAATCCATCTAGAGGAGTGGTTGAATTTAAAGATGAAAGGATTTTGAAATGGTGATCCAAATTAGCCTATCATTCCCCTCCCTCTTCATCTTATCCCTTTCTTTTTTTAATTTTGCTACATGTTAAGAGATGGTGATCTCTATATCATTTATCCAAACATGAATTACATAGATTGCTATTGACCGACCTCAAAATAGGTGTGACTTCTACATAAGTCCACTTACGATTGCTTAACATAGCGCTAAATTTTGTCCCGATTCGAATAAATGATAATTCGTGGCCCAAACTTATGATTGCAAGCCCAAGTATGTTAATTTGATCTCTTTGATCCAATAACTTTGAGATTCATTGTGTGGAGGCTTTGGTTCTACCAATCCTCTACTGGATCTACAACACCTTTGGTCAATGCGGATCACTTAAACATCGTTGATCATTACATGTTGCCTTGTGAGAATTCCAAAATGGATGATATACTTGACAGAAAGAAAATGCAACTTATTGTGTGGAGGCTTTGGTTCTACCAATCCTCTAATGAGTTCCAAATGCAAGTTTCAAGATGGTCATCCAACTAACCACTAATTACTAACAATTAACTTTACTTTACGCTTTTATTTTCATGCTTTATGTACCATTTACTTTTAGCATTTTACATTTCATGCTATTTTCATCTTTGCTCACTTGAGCATTTACTTTTATGTCATTTTTATTTTGCTCACTTGAGCTTTTCTTTCTTTTTAAAAACACCTAATAATCAACATGAACCATAAAAATCATTAATAATACTTGGACTACATGGTTACTATCCTTTGCATTATGGAGTGATGGACTTCTTGGACTTAGGATTAGAGACCTTGGCCTATCTTGGAGACTTTGTGACTTTATTTGATATTTTGTCTGGAGTTCTTGAGGTTTACCTCAAGACATTGGGTTGTTTGTTTGTTTTGTGTGCAGGTTATTGATATTACGATCTTTGTTTGTAATCTGGAATTCACCCGTATACAGCCGTTACTCTGCCCAATTTTTGCGAAGACTTAAAACACTTGAAGTTTGGTTCTCTCAAGAGGTCTAGTATCTTTGCTTGCTTGGTTTCAATCCGAAGAATGGGAATTCTATATTGACTCATAATGTCAAGTATTGGCTTCTTGTTGGTTAGATGGTTCTTATCCTTAGCTTTTACCTTATGCTTTAGGATAGCCTCTTCTTCTCCTCCCATCTTCTTTAATTTCAAAAATCTTCTCCCTCCTTTAAAAAAAACTCTTCTTGTTTTGAAACTTGAAACATTTTCATAATAAACTTGGACTTAGGTCCATGCATCTTCGAAAGATTTTCATAAATAAATTTCAATCAATTTAATAATACCTTGACCTTTTTTTGTGAGAAGACTAAAAGTCAATCAATCTCATTTCAAACCATTTTTGCCACTTTGGCTTTTATCTTTAAACTTTTTTCAAAAGATTAGACTCTTGTCAATCCTTGTAGTGATGCAAACAACTATACTTCTACAATATGTAGTGAAGTGAGATATTTTCCACTTGGGTGTTGAGTGAGGCATTGTTGATTTTAAAATCCAAGCCATATCCTCCACTTTGAGATGATGCAAATTCTCCTTTCTCATGATTGTGGGTAGTAAGTATGTTTTTCACACGGACAATTGCGATGATGTCTTATCTCATAAAATCAACCAACACACTTGTGTTTCAAATTTTTTAAAAGAGGAACTACGTGTACCCTGATCCCCTATTGCACGAAAGGTGGTACGTAGGCACTAAAGGTTCGCAACCGCGGCGGGTGTAAAAATCATAAAAATATTTCTTTTCTCACCTCCACCATCCATTTTATATACAACACATTTTTATAGCCAAAATATACAGATTTTTCAAAGAGGTTCCTGCGGAGTACCGTAGATGTTTAGGGTGCTAATACCTTCCCTTTGCATAACCAACCCCCTTACCTTGAATCTTTCCCCCTCTATTTGGGTTATTCGCTCTTTTCCCATTCCTTTGGAAACAATAAAGCGCGGTGGCAATTTTGATTTTGATTTGTATAAAGTCTAGTCAATCCAATGGTTTAGTCTTGCACATTTCTACCGCCACACCAGGCGAAGATCTCAACATATTCATTCAACAGCTAAACTAAGTGCTCTTTGACATTTAGCTTTAGGTTGGCACCCACTTTAACCTCTTTTATGTCTTCATCAGAACCCAAATTGATCGTCTCTAACAGCTCTTCATGGGCAGAATAACCCTTTCTTCCTGTTGCAGCAGTCTACCCAACTCTCCAGGCACCTCACAGTCTTCATCACCTTCGTATTCGGCATGATTGACTAGATCTTCAGAGTCACTGAAGGCCATAGCAGAATTGTCACCCATGGAATCCGAAATGGAAGGGTACCTGCAGTTTGTGAGTGTGGGTGTGTGTAAGTGATAGCCACCTTTAGACAAATAAAATGTAAAAAGAAAGAAAATGAACATAAAAATTTATATATGAAAACGTCCATGATTCATTAAAAATGGCATATGAAGATGAAAAATCAAGCCCTTACAAATGGACCTATATGCCTCGGGTAAGGCACAAGGAAAAAATGTACGAATTGTTTAAGAATTATTATAGACCAAACAGAAATGTTGGAAAGATAAATTACTGATTTATGAAAGTAATGGGAACAAAATCCTTTGCCTCCCAGTTGTTCAGTCCTCCTTCAATAGTCGGGAAAATCCAGTCTTCGAAGTTGCTCTCATCTTCACCATCCTCCAAAGCATGAACTCCATGATGAGTGAACTTTAATGGTGGCCCTCCAGCCCGGGAGCGACGCACAACCTTTTGAGCAAAAGCAGTGAAACCCAAGCCGAACTTATCTGTCTTAAAAGGAAAATCTGGTAGCTGACCCCACACTGTGCTTCCCCCTTCCTCGATCACAGCCTTCGCATCTTTAAGGGATGACATCCGAGACACAGGTTTGGTAACTATAGGTACAGAAGTCATTGTCTTGGCTGCCGCAACTTCTGGAGAAACCTCTTCAAAGTGTTGGAAAGGGGTTTCTATTAATTCACCATCTAACTCCACATAGCGGAAAGAATTAAGATGGCTTATCATATACTCCTCCTCGCCATGAACTGTTATAATTTTCCCCTGGACTAGGTATTTGAGCATTTGGTGTAGAGAAGAAGTGACGGCCCCAGCATTATGGATCTAGGGTCTTTCCAACAAGCAAGAATATGAAGGACAGATGTCCATCACATAAAATGTAGAGTTGAAAGTTTTCGTTCCCACTTTAATTGGGATGTCCACCTCCCCGTGGACCATCCTCTTAGAACTGTCAAAGGCTCTAACAATGATATTGCTGGGCTTCAGGGTCAAACCTTCACAGTCCAATCTTTCCAATGCTTTCTTCGGCAAGACATTTAAAGATGACATGGTATCAACCAGAACGTGAGCAAGATTAGTCTCTCTGCATTCCACCGAGACATGCAACGCGTCATTATGCTTTCTCCCCTTAGATGTTAGATCGGCATCGGAGAAGCCAAAACCATTGTCAGCTGTTAGGCTGGCTACACACTCCTGGAACTGGTCCGCGGAGGTTTCCCGAGGCACGTGGGCCGTCTTTAAGAATCTGATCAAGGCTTTGGCATGAGCTTCGGAACAGAGCAACAAGGCGAGCATAGTGATTTTTGAAGGGGTTTTCCCCAGTTGTTCTACGACATCATAGTTGCTTTTCTTAATTATTTTTAAAATCTCCTCCATTTCCTTTTGAGTGGTCTCGGGGATGACCAACGGCTGAGCCCTCGTCCGGACGGGCGCTTCTTGGATCCCCTTACCTTTATCAGCAGCAACAACAGAGGGTACAACTACGGGAGTAACAATTTCTTCAATAACTAGAGTCCGCACAGATATGTTGACCGGCACAGGAGTAACCTTTGGAGCATTTGAGGGTCTGAAGATTGCCCTTGGAGGAGCAATCTCCAGAGAGAAAATTCTTCCGCTGCGGGTGATCTTACTCGTCCCAGCAATATTTCCTATGTCAGGAGTCTCTTCATCGGAACTTTCTTCCACTGATTCAATCTGCTTAACACCGTGGTAGAAGATCTCTCCTCCATAACTCCACGGTATTGATTTGTTTGACTTGTTTGGGATAGGCCCCGGCATAGTTATCTTCAGAGGTACAATCTTTGGATCGGATGTAATCTTATAAGGTATTTGGGAGACCTTGGAAAGATTGGCGGAAATGGTAATTATAGCAACATCGTTGACAGGAGTCGGAATAACAGGAGTTTTCTCAAAGAGGATTTCTTGATTATCTATTAGGCGTTGGATGCCTAACTTCAACAACGGACAGTCGAATTGTAAGGACGGACAGAGGTGACAATCTTTTCCACAGCCTGGGAAAATCTCGGCTTTCAACAGATTCATCTTGATTATTGGCAACGGAGTCAACAAATTATCAACAACAGCAACATACAGATCCTCTTCAATAGCATGGGCATTGTGACCATGCTTTGGCATTGGGGTAGAGATCACATTCGGATTTTCAGGCGCGTCGAATTCCACCTCCTTAGCGTCTATTAAATCCTGTATCTTATTCTTGAGGGCCCAACAATTGTTGGTGTCGTGCCCCAGGCTGTCCGAATGATAAGCACATTTGGTGTTGGCATGGTAAAAAGGAGAAGTTGTATTCGGGTTCTTTGGTGCCTCTTTCAAGGTTGTAAGGTTTAACTTCAGGAGATGGGGTAGAACCAGAGCGTGTGTCATATTTATCCGGGTATACTGCCGTTGTGGTCTTTCTACCCTTTGCTGGTTGGTTCTTGGTTGACTGTTTTGAGGCTGATCAGATGCGGACTTCTGAATCAATACGGCCCCCACTTCTGGCGGGCGTTCAACTCTTCCTTGTCCTCTTTGAGAATAGACAGCTGAGACTTCTTTCTTAGCGAGAAAAGTTTTCTTGACGGCAGCGGAAGCAGATGTGTCCTTTTGAATTTTACCGCTCTTGATGCCAGCTTCAACTCTTTCACCAGTCAGAATTAACTCGGTGAAGCCCGCAGATGAACTTCCTATCAAGTGATTAAAGAATGGACCTGACAAAGTCCCAAAAAACATATCAACACGCTCTCTCTCAGACAATGGTGGCTGCACCCTTCCAGCCAAGTCCATCCATTTTGGGCATACTCCTTAAAGCCTTCATTAGAGACCATACCCACACTCTGTAATTGAGTACGAGTAGGTGCTAAATCCGCATTATATTGATATTTTCAGTAGAAAGCAGCAACCAAATCCTCCCAATTGTGCACATCAGACCTCTCGAGCTGGTAGAACCAATCCAATTGCGTACCCGACAAACTATCTTGAAAAAAGTGGACCCACAGGTCCTTATCAGAAGAATGAGGTTGAATTTTTCTGACGTAAGACCGTAGGTGCATCTTCGGGCAAGACACCCCATCTTATTTAGCAACTAGAGGAACTTTAAACTTGGGGGGGAAGACAATCCCATAAACCAACCCTAACTCTTCGAAATCTAGCCCAGGCACCCTCTGTACCTCCATGGCTGCCAGACGCTCTTCCAGATTCTTGTACTTGTCATCTGCAGGAGGGTATTGCTGTTCTGAATAGTCTTCATCCTCCTCCTCTTCTTCTTCAGCCTCAGACTCAGATGGTACTGCAGCTCCCTTTCCTTTACCTACCCCTTCATCAGATGTTGAGGGGAAGTCCATGACCCTTCTAGTTTGACCTTCAAATCTTCTACCCAGAGTAGCCACACCAACTTATTTCTTTTTCTTTTTTTCCTTTTCCTTCTCTAATAGTGCTTTAAGATCCTCCTGACCCTTTGCCAAGGTCATGAGGAGTTGTTATAACTGTGAATTCTACGCTTGTAAGTCTTTGACCGTCTGCTCTATATCCATCTTGCTGAAATAAACAGCAGAGAGATAAGGAAACCTGGTGTGAAGACCTGTTTATGCATATGATGAATGAAATGTATTCATGTAATGCATTCAAGTATTCAGAAATTTGAATTTGTTGTAAACAAAAGGGAACACACGTCATATTAATAAGATAGAATTTTTTAGTACATAAGTTCCCCATGGGCAAAATAAATACAAAATTCTAAGTTAAAAAGACGTTGCGCATCCTCTTTGGTGAAATGTAGGTGTTGAGAGTCTTCTCTTCGTGGAGTTGACGAGTAAGTTCCAAAACCTTTTTCTCACTGGCGTAGAAGTTGGCTTCAAAAGTGTTCCGTTCTTCCTTGAGCTGTATCCAACTCTTTTGCAGATCTTCCAATGATGTCGGCATGTCAGGATGTAGGAGGGTGTATGGAACCTCTCCTTACATAACAGGCTCTTTGATCACAGGGAGAATGTAGGGCTAGGCATTATAAGACTCTGGGCGCGGGTTCGTACCCATTTGAGGTAAGGCTCAAGGAGGATGGAATTCTTGTGTCCCAATGTCTTACTGTCCACTTTGTTGGGCATCCTCCAAGCTCGGATAAACCTTTGTCGAAGTCCTTGAGCATCGTTGTCGAAGTCAAAAACCAAGTTTGGAATCCGCATGTCATATGGGCCATCCCTTAGGGCATACCCAAATTGTCTCAGAGCCAAGCAGGGGTTGTAGGTAATGCCTCCCCTAATGCCAAGTAATGTGACATTAGGGAATTCCCCACAACGGTCAATGATGATGACATTTTCTCTGGACCGAGAACACCAATGAACATCAGAATGTGTAAGAGTCATCAATCGTTGTGACCACCTTAAGCCTTGCTCATTCTTCAAGACTGATTGGGGAAGGTGAGAAATAAACCACCTTGCTAGAAGAGGAGTACAACACATGAGAACACCTCTTTTCTTCATTGTTCGTGTGTGAAATGAGTGTAGGATGTCCCCAAGCAATGTTGACACAGGATTCCGAGATATGAAAATCTTGACAGCATTCACATCTATAAGTTGATCAGGGTTTGGGAACAAGACCAACCCATAGATGAGAAGAGCCACGATCTCCTCAAAAGCTTGCAGATCTAGAGAATTCCAGCAGTCTTGTGCCTTCTCAAACAGAAACTTTGCCAAGAAACCCTTGACACCACTTCTGGTTTCCCAATGACCTTTGATATTAGATGGTTGCAAGTGTAAGGCTTGAGCAACATCTTCATGCTTTGGCTCTCTTTTCGTACCATTGTAGGGTAGTTAATGGAGAATAGGAATCCTCAGGAGTTGAGAAAATTCCTCCAAAGTAGGCACTAGTTGGTAATCAGGAAATGTAAAGCAATGATGTAGGGGCTCAAAGAACTGGAAGAGAACTTTCATCATGTCTTCTTCAATGTTGGAGTTGACCAAGTTGAGAAGTCTACCCTGTCTTTCAATGAAGGGAGAATTCTCTGGAATCTTGGAAGTAAGCTCCTTGAGTTGAGGAGGGATCCTCACAAGGTTGACCTGGATTATTTTCCTGCGAACTGATTCCATAACCTACAAAACAGGAACAAAGATGAAGATCCAAACCCTTGAAATGGTTAGTGGATGCAAATGATGCTTCATGATGTTCATGATGTATGCACAAGTATATGTACAAACAAATCACACAAGTTCCTAGTTTCGGGCTTGCATGGGGTTTCATAGATAAGTACCCTCTTGAAGTTAGTTGGCTTAACCTGTCCTATAAATAGTAACCGGGTTCTAAGGAGCTCAATATCACTGGATTATTTTCTGTGTTCATTATTTCAGTTTAGCCACTTTACTGGCGACCGAAATATTCCAAGAAAACAACCCTTAATGAGTGTAGTATCGAGTATCTACCAACTTTGAACTGTACCAAAGTCGGACATCTCACTACCCCTAATAAGGCCAAGATGGTTAAGTAAAGGTTCTAAAAGTCCATTAGTGCTTCATGACATCACTCAGCGGCCCCGTATTCTCTTTGATTGACTAAAAGGCTACCGGTACCCATATGTCGCACTAATATAGCTATTGCTTCAACCATGTCGGTATACCCCGCACAGTTTCAACAATGTATTGATATTTACCTATGAATGTTTCCCAAACCCGGGTAGAGGATTTCAAAACCAAACAATAGAACCAAATGTAAAGCAATCAAAGAAAACAAGGTAAGCATGTAAAGGTGATCTTAAACCCTAAGGTAACCCCACTTTTAGATAGTTCCCCAGCAGAGTCACCAGTTCTGTGGTACGATGGGAGAACTGACTTGAGGTTTTGCGTTTGTGTTTGCAAATGTTTCGGTTTAGCAAGAGTCGCCACCGACTTTTTATTTTATCAAAAGGAAAGGTCAAAAAGCACAGGAAAGACCTTTGAGATGTTTTCTTGGGTTCGGGGGGTAGATTATGAAAAGGGAAGGTGCAAGCACCCTTTTCATCCATGGTTTTCCATGGGCTCTTAGTTACTTTCTTAGATCACTTGCTTTTGCTTTTCAATTGTTTGAAATGGTGCTTTGTGTGTGGTTTTGAATATATTTTGAAAAGAGGCCTTGTCTAGGAAACCTTTGTAACAATTCTTGTTTGAATGTTTTACATAGGTGTTTGTCTTTTGAAAATATGTTTCAATGTTTGAAAGTTTGTTTTGGGAAATGTTTTGAAATTGTATTGTGTGTTTTTGAAAATAGCAAGGATGTTTTGCAAGTTTGACCAAGTAACTAAGAGTCATCTACCCTATCTACTCAAAGATCTTTCCTACACATTTTTAACCCTTTCACATTGTTGTTTTACCATTGTATTTGGTAAACAACCTTGTGTTTGGATGTTAAACGGGACAGGTGTGGGTCATCGTATGACGATGATAGCAATTGTGCCAAGTATCTTAGCAAATATTTTGAGGAACGAGATCATTTTTGTTAGGAAACCAAGATAGCATCATCGAGGGACTATGATCTTTTTGTTTTGATTTATTTTGCCAAGATACTCAACATGCATACCATGGCCATTTTAAAGGCAACAAGTGGATGAAAACCCTAGGGGTGCATGTGTGCAAAGTGTGCTTTATTGCATGCATTTTGTCTTGTTTTTTATTTTCTATTTTGTTGTTTTTATCTTACCATACACACTTATTTACTAGCAATATATGAAAGCAAGTAAACATGCGGAAAATAAATCCTAAGCTATTACATCACTTTAGGGAGATGGGAGTACAAATTTACAATGGGGATAAGGTGGAGACTGAAATATTACAACCACATTGAATGATAATGCAAGCAATGTAAAATCAGTGTAAAATAAAAGGAAAACTGCACTTTGAACTGCTATGTGTTAACCCATGCAGCTATGCATCGAGACATAGCTTTTCCCTTCCCCTGCAAAACAAAATAACCCAGTATGTGTCGACACATAAGGGAATGTGTCGACTCATGCACCGTTCTTGTGTCGATGCAAAGCGCGTATGTATCGATACATAGTCTTTTCCCACTTCTGTTTTGCAACCTGAAATCATTATGAGTCGATGCATGGGGGTTATGTTCGACTCATACCTTGTTTTTTTCACTAGGATGAGTCGACACATGAGGATATATGTCGATACATGCTGCATTTTCCTGTCTTAAACATTATTTTAATGAATGTACAGGTTAGTTTATGGCATATGATGAATAAACATGAATAAAAAATGATTGAATAAGCCTAAACAAAGTGCAGATGACTAGTTCAAAAAGATATTAAGGTACTACATCTTATCTTCAAAGAACAACAACTTGTTAATGATGTAATGACAAGATATCAAGTCAAGAGGACTTACCTTTGGGTTGCACTGGTTGTTTTAGATCTGAATGCTCTTCGAAATGATGTGATAACCTTGTGAGTCTTCAGGTAACTGCTCTGGACTGTTAGAGCTGAGTTGGACTGTACTATAATGTTTTTGGTGTTTTGAAGATGGAGATGAATAGCAACACAGGAGCTGTTTTTTGTGATTGGACAAACTTTGTATGAAGTGTTTGGCTTAGGGAGAGTTTGTATGGTGGTGTAAGAGGTTGGGGTTCTATTTTGAACAAGAACATATTTGATGTTTTGAAAATGAGTCAAGGTTAACAAGGATACTGTTTTTCTGCTTAATGAGACTCTCTATTCTCTCTCTCTCTCTCTCTCTCTCTATGCCTCTTCCGAAAATCCAACCCCCTTGTCTTATGAGACAGTCCTCTTTTGTAGACCCCTTGATCGTGGTTTAAGGGGGAAAACAAATGAGTTGTTTGAATTGTTTTTTCCTACTGATTTGAGGCTTTCTTCACATAATTTTCCTTTGCCATTTTGGTGCAATTTTGGGGCTGTTGTGGTGCAGGTTTGGGCAGACTGCATAGAGTATTTTTGGACTGTATTGGCAGCATGCATACTTAGAATGTAGCATGGCACAAGCTCTCTTGCAGGGCAACATAGGATGTTGTAGCAATGTGATATATCATATTTTCTTCAACTTTGGACAGCATAGTTTGTAGCATGTCACAAATTTAGTCTTGTGCACATTATGTCAAAGGAAAACATATTGTGACAAGGTTTTAATCAAGACATAGTTTTAGAATTTGTAATTTTGCAAAATGTAACTTTGTAATAACTTGAATTACTTTCATCATCTTGAATTATTTGGAGTTGTAGTAAAACGCCATGAAGAAAATGAAATTAACCAAGTATAGAAAATACTTAGAAAAATCTCAAAGTCTTGCAAAGTTGGATTTTTGATTCTCTTGACTTCTTAATGATCAAGCTTGATATTTTTGAATGTCTTGATGAAATTTTATCTTTGGATTGTAATGTTGACCAAAAAGTCAAAGTTTGACTTTCCAGTATGCAATTGACCATTTTTCCCTTGTGCCAATTTCAAGCCTAAATTGATGTATCAGTGCTGCAAACTTGACGTCTTAGAATATCTTGTGAGCAAATACTTGACAAATGAGAGGGTAAAATTTGGGGTACAACAATGACCTACGCGATTCAATATGAATTCATATATAGTAGAGGTCTTCCTCACACTAGTGATCTACCATTCTCCCATGTTATTCTAGATGATTATTTCCCCCCTCTAAGAGAGAATCAAAAAGCAAAACACCAATAGAAACCTTTCATGATCACACATTAGGACAAATGTCGTAACATTTGATAGGACATCATTCACACGTACCACCTTCAGCAATAGTAGTAAAGGCATACTATAGCTAAGGGTACAAGACAATTTTTATCATCTTCAGGTGATCATCCACCTCTTACCTCTATCAAAGAGCCTTATGCACTCCTTTACTTTATCACTAGTTTTAGGAGTGTCACTACCGACCTTACCTTCCTATAAATTCTTCTCCAGGTCAATCCTTTGCCAAGAGTCTTTGTCCCCCTCTTTAACCGTTGTAACCACATCAACATGGAGGAAGGATATATAATTTATAGCATTGCTCCCCATTAGTAATTTCTATAATTCCTCAACATCTTTATGTTTTCCTTTGATACTGTTCATCCAGGCAGGGTTTTGAAATTGCATCAGCAATTAAACCAACATATTTCTCTTTACCAATACTGTTAACCTTCTTAAATTCCATTAGCACCTATTGTACCCCAAAATTTGACCTCTCACTTATCAAATATGTTCTCATAAAGACCTCTCTTGGTTCAAGACTGCACTAGGGTTGATCAACTCAAGACACCTCCTTAAGCACTGATGACTAAAATTAGGGTTTGAGTTTGCACAAGGATAATTGAGCTTTCGATGCCTCATATGACTTTCATGGATCATTATGTACCCCCAAGATTACCCATGTAAAGTTTCAAGCCTTGGATCACATTTTTGCTCAGTTTATCAAGCAGTTGACCTAAAAATCAGTTGTATAGGGGAAAAAGTCAATTGTGGCCAATTTACGGTCAAACTTCATAATTTTTTATCCACATCAACATTATAAACTCATATGTATCATTTTATCAAGTTTGGACCATAATTCTTCAAGAAATTTAATCAAATCATCAAAAGGGAAAAATGGTCAAAATTAGGGTTTTGACTGAGAAAGGGCAATTCCTAATTTTTTACCTAGAAAATGGTTAATTGGTTTGAGGCATGATCTTAAGATTTAAATTTAATCATTTTGACCTAATGATATGACTGAAAACATTTCTCAAGATCAATTGGATTGATTGTGAATTTTCAGTCAACTGATCAAAAGTCAACTATACACTGAAAAGTCAAACTTTGACTTTTTGGTCAAAATCAAATGTCAAAGATCACAATTCATCAAAACATGTCAAAATATGAAACTTATTCATTAATAAATCCAAAATTCAAGATTTCATTTTGAAAAGTCAAAGTTTTCTAACTTAGAAATTTTTCTAAGTGTTTAAAACTTCATGTTTTTTCACAACTTTTAGTAAATTTTTCACCATGATGCAAGATGATTCAAAAGAAACTTTAAACATGAAAGTTGTAGATATACATGAGATATACAACATTTATTTACACAACTTCTTCTAAAAGTGCTTGGATCTCAAGTTATTATTCCATAAAGTCATGGTCTTGAAATTAAACACTTAGTGAAATTTTGCCCTAGTTTAGGCAGGATTTTGACCTAACTTCTTGGCACTTTTTCATATAGTTCCAAGAGGAATTTTCAAAAGTGATTCAAATAGGGGTTGTAGAGAACATTACAAGCTTTCCAAAATTTCCAATAACTCCTTGAGATCATTCTTGAGCAGGAAGAATTGAAGAAAAGAAGTTCGGGTTTTCAAACTAGAATTACAAGTCATTTTTGATGAACACATGAACCAAATCCATGCTAGGCTGCATAATCTTTGCTTTATAGGCCTCAAACTTGTGTGTCAATCCATAATTAAATATTTACACAACTGTTAGAGCTTTGATCCAAGCAATTGAGCTATTATCCAAGTTGCATTTCCATTAATGGCACAAAGTTAACATTGCCATTCTTGTAAAGTAAGCTTTTTGCATAAAGTCCATTCTTGAGCCTCTAACTTGTTCCCTATGATCACACTCCATCCACAAAGTCAGAAGCAAGTATGTTTAAAGCATAACCACTCTGTCTTAGCAAGTACACAAGGCTTTGAAACTTGAATTTCTCAAAAATCACATGTTATGCATAAACTTGTGATTTTGAATTCTGATCAACAACAAGTCTCCAAACTTGTTGCTTATAAATAGAGTCATTGTTTGTGAGCTAGGACACGAGTTAAAGTACCCTGAAACACTCTCAAACACCCTCTAGCCAGAAATTGAACAAAAAACTCCATTGATACACAGTTTTGACCTTAAACTTGTATCTCTCATTTCCCTCATGCGTTTTCTATCAAATTCATTCCTAAAGCTTCCTTACATCAAATACAAACCATCCCTGGCCCTGTTTCATAACTGTAACTCCATATTCATCAACCTCCGTAACCAAAAGCAGAGCTCTACAAGTTGACTTCTCTAGACCATTTCAGCCACCCATTGCTCAAGCTAATCGTTGCATTAGCTTCCTAGGAACTGGAGGAAGCTAACCTGATCATTACAACACCTTGAATCAAGTTCAAACTCATTTCACGATTTACATTTTTGAGGTACATTTTCTGACTTTTCAACTCATTATTTAGGCATTGTTAGGCTTGCATTTGTGAAGATAAAATGTGGACATCATTGCCCTGAAACTATACATGTCCATAGATTTCATTTATATTGCTTGAGTAGTTAGAATTTTGAGTTTGAACTTGCTGAAATAATTAGGTCAGAATTTGGTACTTTCAAAAATTCTTATTCAACTTTGATTTATAGTTCATGATATTTATATGGTTGGATTCGTATGAAAAAATGAGCAACTTTCATGTTTACATTTTTGCAAATGGTTGAGAAATGAGCAAGTTGCAGGGCTTCTGGCTGGAGGTTGAAGATGAAGTGTATTTAGGGAAAGATTTGTGTTATATATTTATGGTTTTACATAAGTTAATGGATGTATCACCACCCTGGTGGTTAAAGCGCTTGCTTATCACTATGAGGTTCTGGGTTCAAGACCCAACGTGATCTTTTTCCATTTTTTCACTTTTTTGACATTTTTTGTGTTTTGCAGCGCATGGGCTTCCTTAGCATTGGGCCTAGTTATTTTTTTGTTCTTTCTAACCCCTGTTTCATTATTGCACCTGACCTACTTCTTTTATTATTTCATATTATTAGATTTTTATTTTATTTACATTTCATATTTTATTTATTATTTTTATTATTATTATTATTAGTATTATTATTTTTATTAATAAAAAATCCAAAAATATTTTATTTATTATTTACACTTATTTATTTTATTTTCTTATAAAAACAAAAAGACTAAAAACATTTTATTTTAACAAATTAATTTCTTTTTTAATAATCAATATTTAAACTTAAGTTTAATTATTATATTATTTACTTGTAAATTAAAATTAACTTAGAATTTAGGTTTCTGTTAATTAATTAATTTTTTAATTTTTATTCTTATTAATTTAAAGCCTTTTCTTAAAAAACCTAAAAATCATTTTTAAACTTAATTTCTTTCTTAATTAGTTTAAATTTAATTTTGTTTAATTTTCATTAATCACTTTATTTAATTAGGTCAAGACTAAACCCTTTCATAAAACAACAAAAATCATTTCTTTTTCCATTTACATTTTTACATTATTATTTATTCAATTCTTGTACATTTATTTAATATGGTTGTAATAGTTAATTAGGTTTAAATTCTTACAATATTCCCCATTTGTAATTTGTATACCCCCTCCCCTAAATGATGTAATAGCGTAGTAATTTTAAATTCCGCAATTTATCGCTTTATATACAAATGCTAGTAATTAGGGTTTTATATGGAAAGACTAAAACCAATCAATAGAAAACCCTAATCAAAGACAAACCAAGCTTGAAAATCAATACACTTGCACACAAACACCCCTAGGGTAAATCCACTTGGTTGCCTTACAAAATGGCCATATTACGCATGTGAGGTATCTTAGCAAAGACAAGCAAAATACAAGATCATATTGCCTCGATGACGCTATCAAAAGTTGCCTTTCAAAATGATCTTAATCCCTAAATAAAAATGCTAATATATCTTGCAACATTGCTAATCATGGTTATACGATGACCCACACCCGTCCCTTTTACATCCAAAGATAGGGTTACTTGCCAAATCAATGGTAAGATAACAATGTCAAAGGAAAAAGGAAATGAACATGAAAGACTTTTGAGTAGGTAGAATGTTCCTAGTTACTTTCTGAATTTCAAAACAAAAACATCCTTTCTATTTTCAAAAACAAACACCTACACTTTCAAAAAACCTCTTTCAAACTTGAAAACATTTTCAAAAGATCAACACCTTTGTATACATTCTTACAAACGAGAATCATTACAAAAGTTTGCCTAAACAATGGCCTCTTTACAAAATACTTTCAAAAACCACAGAAAGCACATTTTCAAACAAAAGCAAGTGATATAGAAAGTAACTAAGAGCCCATGGAAAACCATGGATAAAAAGGGTGATAATACCTTCCCTTTTTATGATCTACCCCTCGAACTCAAGAAACAATCTCAAAGGTCTTTCCTGTGCTTTTTCACCTTTAGTTTTGGATAAAAGAAAAGTCGGTGGCGACTCTTGCTAAACCGCAACATTTGCGATCAAACTCAAAACACCCAAGTCAGTTCTCCCATCGTATCACAGAACTGGCGACTCTGCTGGGGAGAATTCTTAAAGTGGGGTTACCTTAGGGTTAGATCACATTTACTTGCTTTCATTATTTGACTTGTATGCTTTACATTATGGTTCTTTGTTTGGGTTTGAATCCTCTACCCAGATTTGGGATACCTTATAGGTAAGTAGAAATACGTTGTGGAAACTGTGCGGGGTATACCGACATGGTCTAAGCAATAGCTATGTTAGTGCGACATATTTGTGGGTACCGCTAGCCTTTGAGTAGTCAATGAGAATACGAGGCCGCTGAGTGATGTCATGAAGCACTAATGAAATTTTAGAACCTTTACTTGACTAACTTGGCCATTAGGACATAGTGAGATGATCGTCTTTGGTGCAATTCGAAGTTGGTAGATACTTGATACTACACTCATTGAGGTTTGGTTTTTTGGGATATTTCAGTCGCCATTAAAGAGGATTGCGCTGAAACAATGTCCAAAGAAACAAATCGGTGATATTGAGCTCCTTAGAACCTGGTTACTATTACTAGGATAGGTTTGAGCCAACTAAAATTTAAGAGGGTACTTACCTATGAGACTCCATGCAAGCCTAAACCTAAGGAATTATTTGTTTTGTTTGTATATATTTACTTGCACATAACATCATGAACATCGTAACATCATACTCATATTTACTAACCATTTCAAGGATCTTGGGATTTATCTTTGTTCTGTTTTGTTGGACATGGATTCTATTCGCAGAAAAACCATTTAAGTCAACCTTGTAAGGATCCCTCCTCAACTTAAAGAGCTAGAATGAAGGATTCCTGAAAATTCTCCATTCACCGAAAGACATGGTCGCCTACTAAACTTGGTCACCTCCAACACGGATGAAGATATGATGAAGGTGCTCTTCCAGTTCTTTGATCCTTTACAGTATTGCTTCACATTTCCCGATTATCAACTTGTGCCAACTTTGGAAGAATTCTCCCAGCTCTTGAGGATTCCCATTCTCAATCAACTACCTTTCAACGGTACGGAAAGATATCCAAAGCTAGAAGAGATTGCTCAAGCCCTACACTTGCAATCATCTGATATCACAACTAATTGGGAAACAAGGAGTGGTGTCAAGGGTTTCCTAGCAAAGTTCTTGTTTGAGAAAGCCCAAAACTGTTGGAACTCTTTGGATTTGAAAGCTTTTTAGGAAATTGTGGCTCTCCTCATCTATGGGATGGTTTTGTTTCCAAATCCTGACCAACTCATAGATATGAACATCGTCATGTCTCGTAACCTGGTGCCTACTTTGCTAGGAGACATCCTACATTCTTTTCACACTCGCACTATGAGGAAGAGAGGTATCCTTATGTCCTGTACACCTCTTTTGGCAAGATGGTTTATTTCGCATCTTCCCCAATCTGTATTGAATAACGAGCAAGGTTCAAGGTGGTCACATAGGTTGATGACACTCAAACATTCAGACATTCATCAATGTTCCCGATCTATAGAGAATGTTACTATTGTCGACCGTTGTGGAGAATTACCTAATGTACCCTTACTTGGAATTAGAGGAGGTATCACCTACAAACCCTTCTTAGCCTTAAGACAGTTTGGTTACGACCGAAGGGATGGCCCACATGAGATGCTCATTCAAGTTTTGGTATTTGACTACGAGAACGACGATCAAGGTCATCGCTAGAGATTTATCTGAGCTTGAAGGATGTTGAACAAGGTAGATAGCAAGACATCGGGGCATAAGAATTCCATCCCTCTTGAGCCTTATCTCAAATGGGTACGAGCTCGTTCTCAATGCCTTATAATGCCTTACCCTTCCATTCTCCCGGTAATTGTAGAACCTGTTGCGGAAGGGGGTATTCCATACACTATCCTGCATCCTGACATGCCCACCTCTCTTGAAGACTTACAAAGGGATTAGATACAGCGTAAGGGGGAGCGAGACACTTTCAAGGCCCAAATCTACGCCAGCGAGAAGAAGATTTTGGAACACACTAGGCAACTTCATAAGGAGCGGAGCCTGAACGCCTACATCGCACCAAAGAGGATGCCTAAAACTTTTTTATCTTAGAGTTTTTGTATTTTCTTTGTAAGCCCAAAAGAGGCATGATGTACTCAAGCTTTGATTTATTAATATAACGTGTGTTCCTTTTTGGTCTAAAGCAAATTTAAATCTCTAATTTCCTTGAAATCATTGCATATGCATCTACCATTCATCACAACATAAACAAGTTTCTTACAACGAGTCTCCTCATCTTTCTACTGTTTATTTCAGTAAGATGGATCTCGAGCAGACAGTAAAAGAGCTCCAGGCACATAATGCTCAGTTTCAACAGATGTTCTTGACTCTAGCCAAAGGACAAGAGGATCTGAAAACTTTGCTGGTTGAAGAAAAGAAGAAGAAAGCAAAGAAAGTAATCAGAGTTCTGAATATGGGAAGAAGGTTCCAAGAACAAACCAGACGGACCCTGGACTTTGCAACATCATTTCGTGAAAAGAATAATCAAGAAGTGAAAGGCAAGGAAGCGGTTGTCCTGCTAGAATTTGAAGAGGAAGAAGAAGAAGACTACTCTGAATAGAAATATCCTTCGGCCGACGACAAATACAAACATCTGGCAGAACGCCTAAGCGCAATGGAAATTCAGAAAGTGTCCGGGCTGGACTTTGAAGAGTTGGGTTTGGTGTCTGGGATTGTTATTCGACAAAAGTTCAAGGCACCAATATTTGCTAAGTACGACAGAGTTTCGTGTCCCAAGATGCATCTCCGATCTTATGTGAGGAAGATACAGCCTCACACTACTGACAAAGATTTGTGTGTACACTTCTTTCAAGACAGTCTATCCGGGACTCAGCTAGATTGGTTCTATCAACTGGAAAGGGAAATTATCCATAATTGGGAAGACCTTTCCACCATCTTCTATAAACAATATCAATATAACGCAGACCTTGCTCCCACCCGTACTCAACTCCAGAATATGGCTATGGTTTCAAGTGAAGGTTTCAAAGACTACGCTCAGAAATGGAGGGACTTAGCAGGAAGAGTCCAACCTCCCCTATCCTAAAGAGAGTTAGTAGACATGTTTCTGGGTACCCTGTACGGTCCTTTCTTTAATCATTTATTTGGAAGCTCCTCAACAGGCTTTACTGAATTAATCTTGACCGGAGAAAGAGTGGAAGCTGGGATTAAGAGTGGGAAGATTCAAAAAGATGCATCCTTTACTGTTGTAAGAAAACCATTTATTGGGAAGAAATAAGTTGTTGTTGTGTATCCTCAATGAAATCAAGATAGAACTGTACGCCGTCCAATGGTGGGGGCTGTCATGATCCGAAAGTCTGCACCTATTCAATAAAGAAGCAACCAACCTAGAACAGAAAGACCAGTAAGACAATTTACCCGGATTAATATGACATTATCTGAAGTCCTACCACATTTTTTGAGATCTAATCAGGTAGCTCTAAAAGAACCTCTGAAGAATCCTAACACAACCTCTCCTCATTACCATCCTAATGCTCATTGTGCATACCATTCAGAAAGTCCAGGCCATGATACTAACAATTGTTGGCTTTGAAAAACAAGGTGCAAGACCTTCTTGAAGCCAAAGAAATTGAATTTGATGCTCCTGAGATCCCGAATGTTATCACTGCTCCTATGCCGAAGCATGGTCATGATGTTAACGCTGTTGAAGATGATATGTTTGTTGCTTTTGTTGATGAACTTGTTACTCTTCTCCTAACTATCAAGAGGAACCTGTTGAATGTCGGTTTATTTCTTGGGTGTGACGAAAGTTGCCACCTCTGTTCATCCCAACAACTGGCTGTCATTTATTGAAAGCAGGTGTTCAACGCCTAATGGATGACAAAGAGATTTTGTTTGAAAAGACTCCTGTTCCAACCATTTATTACAATGATGTTTCAATAGTAACCATTTTCGCCAATCCTTCCAGGGTCTCCACCAAAAGAACCGTTAGGATTACTTCAGTTCCTAAAGTAGCTCCACTGATAATCACTATGCCTCGACCAGTCCCGTACTCATCAGATAAACCTGTCCCATGGAATTATGGGGGGGATGTCTACTATCATGGCGTCAATAAGGATTGGCCGGTTGTTGTAGACTTAATTTCTGAGAAGGCTGACCCCAACATCAATAACATTGCAGGAACCAGCAAGATAACCCAGAGTGGCAGAGTATTCTCCCCAGAGATTGCTCCTCTAAAGACTATTATCGGTCTTGTAATCATCCCTGTTTCTGTTCTTGTTAACACTACTACTACTACAATTCCCATAGTTACACCTGCTGATACTCCTACCACAGAGTTGACCGAGACTCGGGGCAAAGGCATTCTGGTTGAGCCTGTCCAGATGAAGGCGTAATCAGTATCTATCCCGAGGCCTCCCAAAAGGAGATGGAAGAAATTTTGAAGATTATAAAGAGAACCAACTACAATGTAGTCGACCAACTAGGGAAGACTTCGTCAAAGATTTCCATGCTGGATTTATTGTTATGCTCTGAGGCTCATGCGCAGGCCTTGGTGAAATTCCTTAAAACTGCCCATGTACCAAAAGAAACCTCTACTAATCAGTTCCAAGACTGCGTGGCCAGTTTAACCGCTGACAATGGTTTAGGTTTTTCTGATGTTGACTTGACATCCAGAGGGAGGAAGCACAGCGAGGCATTGCATGTCTCTGTCGAATGCAGGGGAACAACTTTGGCCCATCTCTTGGTTGATATTGGTTCGTCTTTGAATGTGTTGCCTAAGAAGGATCTTGATAGACTTGACTGTGAAGGATTGACCTTAAAACCCAGCAATATAGTGGTAAGAGCCTTCGATGGTTCAAAGAGAATGATGAATGGGGATGTGGACATCCCCATAAAAGTTGGAACCCAAAACTTTGATTCAACTTTTTATGTAATGGATATTCGCCCTTCCTATTCTTACTTATTGGGCCGACCGTGGATTCACAACGCTGGTGCCGTTACCTCTACATTACATTAAATGCTGAAATATCCAACTGAGGGGAAAATCATTATTGTCCATGGAGAAGAGGAATATATGGTCAGTCACTTAAACTCCTTCAGATACGTGGAATTGGATGGTGAATTCATTGAAACTCCATTTCAGCACTTCGAGGAAGTCCCATAAACCATGGTAGTAACCAAGACTATTTCCCAAGACCCAAATATTACAAGACCTCCGCTAAAGATGTCTTCTTTGAAGGATTCCAGGGTCGTGATCGAAGAAGGTGGGTGTACTATTTGGGGCAAACTCCCGGATATCCCATACAAATATGACAAATTTGGTTTGGGTTTCACCTCAGGAGCCCAGAAAGTTGTACGCCGTGCTCATGTCGGGGGACCACCCTTGAAGATCGGAAACCACAGATAGAACACAGTGGGGGATGATGATGAGGATAGCTATGACCTGGAGAAATGGATTTTCCCAACTGTCAATGGAGGACTCAGAAACTGGGAAGCTAAATATTTTACCCCAATTTCTTTTATCCAACAGTAATTGTCTTTAAATTTTTGTCGGACCTGAAATAATTAAACAATTCAGACTTTTAAAACCTTGTGTCTTACCCGAGGCACAATGGTCCATTTGTAAGGGTTGTTACCTCATTTTCATATGTCATCGATGAATCATGGACGTTTTTGCATACAAAATTTGTGCTCTTTGTCTTTCTTTTTTACATTTTTTTATTTCTTTCAAAGATAGCTATACTCTTACACACACTCACATTCAAAATGCAGATCTACATCCATTCGGGATCCCATGGGTAACGATTCTGCTATGGCCTTCTGTGACTCTAAAAATCTAATCTACCAAGCCGAAGATGAAGGTTAGGAATATTGTGAAGTGCCAGGGGAATTAGCTAGGTTACTACAACAAGAAGAGAGGACCATACAGCCCCACGAAGAACCAGTGGACATAGTTAACCTAGGTACCGAAGAGGACAAGAAAGAAGTCAAGTTGGGTGCCAATCTGGAACCCAGTGTCAAGAAGCATCTGACTTAATTGCTACATGATTATGTCGACGTCTTTTCCTGATCGCACAAAGACATGCCAGGATTGGATGCTGATATCGTGGTACATTGTCTACCAACAAAAGAAGACTGGCCTCTGGTAAAACAAAAGGTCCGTCGCGTGAGACCAGACATGTCAGAGAAGATCAAAGATGAAGTCATGAAACAATTCAACATAGGATTCTTGGCAGTCACCTCCTATCCACAATGGGTTTCCAATGTTGTTCCCGTGCCTAAAAAGGACGACAAAGTGCGAATGTGCATGGACTACAAAGAATTGAATAGGGCAAGCCCTAAGGATGATTTCCCACTTCCCCACATCGATACTTTGGTTGACAATATAGTACAACATAAGGTGTTTTCCTTCATGGATGGATTCTCAGGTTACAATAAAATCAAAATTGCGCCTGAGGACATGGAGAAAACAACCTTCGTCACATAATGGGGCACATTCTGTTACAAGGTTATGCCATTCGGGTTGAAGAATGATGGGGAAACCTATCAACGTGCCATGGTAGCTTTATTTCACGACATGATACATCATGAAATAGAGGTCTATGTGGACGAAATGATAGCCAAATTTCAAATGGAAGAGGAACATATTGACCATTTACAAAAACTCTTTGAGAGACTAAAGAAATACAAGTTGAGGTTGAACCCAGATAAATGCACATTTGGGGTGAGGTCCGGTAAAGTCCTAGGCTTTGTCGTCAATGGTAAGGGTATCGAAGTGGATCCTACCAAGGTGAAAGCAATACAAGAAATGTCTGCTCCTCGTACTGGGAAGGAATTCAGAGGAATCTTGGGACGGCTAAACTACATTGCCAGATTCATTTCTGACCTGAAAGCTACTTGTGAACCAATCTTCAAATTACTGAAGAAAGATCAAGTAGTCAAATGGAATGATGAGTGCCAAACTGCCTTCGACAAGATTAAAGAGTACCTGCAAGAGCCTCCTATTTTGATGCCACCAGTTGAGGGAAGACCATTGATTATGTATCTAACTGTATTGGAAAATTCAATGGGGTGCATGCTGGGGAAGCATGACGAGTCTGGCCGAAAAGAGCATGCTTTTTATTACCTGAGCAAAAAGTTTACCGACTGTGAAACAAGATATTCACTGCTCGAGAAAACTTGCTGCGCTCTGGAATAGGCTACTCGCCGGCTAAGACAGTACATGCTGACCCATACTACCTTATTAATATCCAAGATTGATCCAATAAAATACATATTCGAGAAGCATGCCCTCTCTGGGAGAATAGCGAGATGGCAGATGATCCTGACGAAATATGACATTCAGTACACTACCCAAAAAGCAATAAAGGGCAGTGTACTAGCCGATCACCTAGCTCATCAAGTTGTGGATGACTACCAGTCCATGAAGTTCGATTTCCCGGATGAAGACATCATAATGGTAAACAACTTTGAAGAATTCAGACCATATGATGGACCTGAACAAGGATCCCGATGGACCCTGGTTTTTGAAGGGGAGTCCAACGCACTCAGGAATGGTATAGGTGTTGTACTCATATCCTCTGAAGGATGTCACACTCCCTTTACTGCAAGAATCTACTTCAACTGTACAAATAACATGGCAAAATACAAAGCGTGTATTTTTGGCCTCAAAGCTGCCATAGATTTGGGGATCAAGTCCTTAAGTTTATTCGGAGATTCAGCCTTGGTCATCAATCAGATCAAAAGAGAATGGGACACTAAACACCCAAACCTCATCCCCTACAAAGAACATGTGTTGACATTAATCCCACATTTTGAGAAGATTACCTTTGAGCATTTCCCGCGAGAAGAAAATCAGCTAGCAGATGCGCTAGCCACGATGTCATCCATGTTTAAACTCAAATGGGATGATGAGGCTCCCTAGATCACCATTGAACGAATGGATGAACCAGCTCACTGTCACGAGATCAATACTGAAGAAGTAGTAGACCAGCCTCGGTTCCACGAAGTTAAGAGGTATCTCGAGGCTCAAGAATATCCAGAAGGATCTTCAGTCAATGATAAGAAGTTCTTAAGGAGATTCTCTGCTAAGTTTTTCATCAGTAATGGAATTCTCTACAAACGCAACCACGAATCTGTATTACTTAGTTGCATAGACAAGGTTGCGGCAGAAAAGATCATGGTTGATCTACATGAAGGCACTTTTGGCACCCATTCCAGTGGGCATACGATGGAAAAGAAGATCCTACGGGAAGGTTATTACTGGTCTACCATGGAAGCAGATTTCTATCAACGCTCTCGAACCTGCCACAAGTGTCAGATCTATGCTGACTAGGTGCACATGACTCCGGTCCCTTTGAATGTCTTGATGGCTCCTTGGCCCTTTGCTATGTGGGGCATCGATATGATTTGGAAAATCAAGCCAACAACCTCTAACGGACACCGCTTCATCTTAGTGGCCATTGACTATTTCAGGAAGTGGGTTGAGGCGGCTTCTTTCGCTTCCGTTACCAAGAATGTTGTAGCCCGATTCATCAAACAGAATCTCATCTATCGGCATGGAATCCCGGAGAGGATCATCACATACAATGGTACGAATCTCAACAATACTATGATCACCACACTGTGCATGCAAATCAAGATCTAGCACCATAATTTTTCCCCTTACCAGCCAAAGATGAATGGCACTGTCGAAGCCACAAATAAGAACATTAAGAAGATCATACAAAAAATGATAGTCACATACAAAGACTGGAATGAGATGCTACCATTCTGTCTCCACGGTTACCGTACCACGGAACACACATCAACTGAGGCAACATCTTACTCTCTGGTATACGACATGGAAGTTGTCTTGCCTATTGAGATCCAGATCCCCTCTCTAAGAATCATGAAGGATGCAGGGTTGAATGAAGACGATTAGATCCAAAATCGACTTGATCAACTGAACTTGATTGATGAGAAAAGGCTTACTGCTATCTGACATGCTCAAATGTATCAAAAACAGATGATCAAGGCTTTCAACAAAAAGGTCAGATGCCAAGTGTATCAAGTCGGGGATTTGGTAATCAAGCGCATCATACTGCTGCAAGGTGATCCCAGGGGCAAATGGACTCCTACGTACGAAGCACCGTTTGTGATCAAAAGCATATTCTCTGGTGGAGAAATGATCTTAACCACTATGGATGGTGACGACCTGCCGCACCCTGTAAACGCAGACATAGTCAAAAGATACTACGCATAAGAGACCCGCTAGGTTGACACACCTAGGCAAAACAAGGGCATCCCGGCGAACCAAAAAGGATCAGGCAAAAATTAGGGATAAAACAAAAAAATATGTACACCCGGCAAGTTGAAAACTGGAAAGGGCGATTTGGGAAAAAAAGGGTATCCAGGTGGACTGAAAACCCAAAAGGGCGGTCCAGGAAAAAGTTAGGGATTTAAAGCGTATGACTATGTCCCGTTGGATCACCTTA
Source organism: Vicia faba (assembly GCA_948472305.1). Classification (NCBI taxonomy): domain Eukaryota; kingdom Viridiplantae; phylum Streptophyta; class Magnoliopsida; order Fabales; family Fabaceae; genus Vicia; species Vicia faba. The sequence goes on along the minus strand of OX451738.1, from coordinate 805,768,271 downwards.
CAGACAAACTTTGGCTTTGAATGACAAACTCAATGGGTCTAATCAATCCAATCAACTTCGGACAAGGCAACAAGTGGACAAAACTATCTTCTCTTTGTATCAAATTTTCATTTTTACGGCGACATTCCCTTACTAGAATGTTTGTCTGATTGTACAAAAATACTTGTTCAAGTTAATACAAAGATACCCCTTTGAAAGTGCAAAACTATCTGTTTTTTCTTTATTCCTGTGTTTTGTTTAAAAAAACGTACAATGATTTATTTTTGAACATATGCATTTTAACGTAACTACTGTTTACAAATGAACAAAAAGGAAATAAAATATAAATACAATCGCTAATGGCTTTAAGAAACAGGATAATATCTTTAAACTATTCTATAAATTCCCCCACAGTGTGCAGCTTAATCCCCAGCAGAACAAAACTTCCAGTCATCACTCCCCGGTAGAAGTCGCCAAATTTCTCAAGATTCCCCAACAGGATTTCACAAGCAATACATGGTGTTTCCCTTACAATAGAGTTTATTTCTCTACCGAATAGAAGCTCACCAACTCATAAGGACTTCAAAACATGAAGACTTACTCTCTGCGTCCCCAATAGCAGTTAGAGATTTATTTTCCCTAATCCAACAGTGTTACAGCAGCATAACTTACATTCCCGTACATCACATCCAACATAATCTTATTAATTTCATTGAGAACATCATTATACAATGCATTTCATACATCATGACATTGCATACAACTAATCTTTCATCAATTCAGGAAAGATCGGTCAATAGATGGCTATCATTAACAATTTGCAAAAGGTCAGAGATTGATACCTGAAAACAAGCTAGGAAAATTCTCTACACGACCAACTGAAGCGATCCTGCACGGGTTTATTCTCATTCATCTCTCAGATACAGTTCAGACACGGACGCCATTCTGATACACATTCAGATTCAACTCTCAGATACAGTTCAGATATGCTCCAGACATGGACGCCATTCTGATACTCATTCAGATTCAACTCCCAGATACAGTTCAGATACTCTCCAGATACGAACGCTATTATGATACTCATTCAAATTCAGCTCTCAGATACAGTTCAGATACGCTCCAGATACGGACACCATTCTGATACTCATTCAGATTCAGGTCTCAGATACAGTTTAGATATGCTCCAGATACGGATGCCATTCTGATACTCATTCATATTCATCTCTCAGATACAGTTCAGATACGCTCTAGATATGGGTGCCATCCTGATACTCATTCAGATTCAGCTCTCAAATACAGTTCAGTAACGCTCCAGATACGGATGCCATCCTGATACTCATTCAGATTCTCTCTCAGATACAGTTCAGATATGCTCCAGACACGGATGCCATTATGATACTCATTCAGATTCTCTTTCAGATACAATTCAAATATGCTCCAGATATGGATTCCATCCAGATATTCATTCAGATTCACATTCAGATATGCTCCAGATACGGATGCCATTCTGATACTCATTCAGATTCTCTTTCAGATACAATTCAACAGTCATTTTGGATGGCATCTACAAGCCCATCTCCAAAAAATCTCCATCACCTCTCCAAATGGAATCTTTTAGCCCATTCCCTACACCATCAACCACCACATCCTCGAGTGCAAATTTTTGGGCACTCTAGTGTCCAATCATCTTCCACCTTCAAGTAACGAATTGCAAATCCGCCAATCTAACTCTTCAGGTTTAAGAAAATTGAACAGGGGAAGCTGTTGTACCCAAAAATTTTCCCTATCACTTATCAAATATTTTCTCACAAAGATCTCTCTTGGTTCAAGACTGCACTAGGGTTGATCAACTCAAGACACCTCCTTAAGCATTGATGACTAAAATTAGGGTTTGAGATTGCACAAGGATAATTGAACTTTCAATGCCTCATATAAATTTCATGGATCATTATGGACCCCCAAGATTACTCATGTCATGTTTCAAGCCTTGGATTTTTGCTCAGTCAATCAAGCAGTTGATCTGAAAATCAACTATATTGGGGAAAAAGTCAACTGTCGCTAATTTACAGTCAAAATTCATAATTTTTGAACCACGTCAACATTATAAACTCATACGTATCATTTGATCAAGTTTGGACCACAATTCTTCAAGAAATTTGATCAAATCATCAAAAGGGCAAAATGGTCAAAATTAGGGTTTTGACTGAGAAAGGGCAATTTCTGATTTTTGACCTAGCAAATGGTTAATTGGTTAGAGGCATGATCTTAAGAGTTCAATTTTATAATTTTTACCTAATGACATGACTCAAAACATTGCTCAACATCAATTGGATTTATGGTGAATTTTCAGTCAATTGTACACTGAAAAGTCAAACTTTGACTTTTTGATCAAAATCAAATGTCAAAGATCACAATTATTCAAAACTTGTAAAAATATGAAACTTATTCATCAAGAAATCCAAAAGTCAAGATTTCATTTTGAAAAGTCAAAGTTTTCTAACTTAGAAATTTTTCTAAGTGTTTAAAACTTTACGTTTTTTCACAACTTTGAGTAAAATTTTTCACCATGATGCAAGATGATTCAAAAGAAACTTTCAACATGAAAGTTGTAGATATCCATGATATCTACAACATTTCTTTACACAAATTCTTTTAAAATTGCTTGGATCTCAAGTTATTATTCCATAAAGTCATGGTCTTGAAATTAAACACTTAGTGAAATTTTGCCCTAGTTTAGGCAGGATTTTGACCTAACTTCATGGAACTTTTTCATATATTTCCAAGGGGAATTTTCAAAAGTGATTCAAAGAGGAGTTGTAGAGCACATTACAAGCTTTCTAAAATTTCCAAGAACTCCTTGAGATCATTCTTGAGCAGGGATAATCGAAGAAAGGAAGTTAGGGTTTTCAAACATGAATTACAAGTCATTTTTGATGAACACATGAACCAAATCCATGCTAGGCTGCATAATTTTTGCTTTACAGGCCTCAAACTTGTGTGTCACTCCATAATTAAATATTTACACAACTATTAGAGCTTTGATCCAAGCAATTGAGCTATTATCCAAGTTGCATTTCCATTAATGGCACAAAGTTAACATTGTCATTCTTGTAAAGTAAGCTTTTTGCATAAAGTCCATTCTTGAGCCTCTAACTTGTACCCTCTGATCACACTCCATCCACAAAGTTAGAAGCAAGTATGTTTAAAGCATAACCACTCTATCTTAGCAAGTACACAAGGCTTTGAAACTTGAATTTCTCAAAAATCACATGTTATGCATAAACTTGTGATTTTGAATTCTGATCAACAACAAGTCTCCAAACTTGTTGCTTATAAATATAGTCACTGTTTGTGAGCTAGGACACGAGTTAAAGTACCTTGAAACACTCCCAAACTCCCTCTACCCATAAATTGCACAAAAAACTCCATTGATACACATCTCTGATCTTAAACTTGTATCTCTCATTTCCCTCGTGTGTTTTCTCTCAAATTCATTCATAAAGCTTCCATACATCAAATACAAACTATCCCTGACCCTGTTTCATAACTGTAACTCCATATTTACCAACCTCCATAACCAAAAACAGAGCTCTGCAAGTTGACTTCTCCAGACCATTTCAGCCACCCATTGCTCAAGCTAATCATTGCATTAGCTTCCTAGGAACTGGAGTAAGCTAACCTGATCATTACAACACCTTGAATAAAGTTAAAACTCATTTCACAATTTCCATTTTGAGGTACATTTTCTGACTTTTCATCTCATTATTTAGGCATTGTTAGGCTAACATTTATGAAGATAAAATGTAGACATCAATGAAGAAGTGAAAAACACAAGAAGGGGGGTTGAATTGTAAAACTGAAAATCAATGCAATGAACACGATATTTTTATCCTGGTTCGTTTGATCTAAAACTACTCCATTCCACCCGTCAAGGTGATTTCGCCTCTCTCCAACGAGGTCTTAATCCACTATATTCAACTGAATATTACAATCTGCTTTAACAACTGCTAAAGCCTTCTTGATGCAAACCACAAACCGGTTTGTCAAGGAATCACTTTCTTACAAAGAATTGAAATCTAGGTGTGTGAATGTTTTCTACAAAACAGTTTATCACAACTGTGATGTTACACAACTTAAGCTTATGGAAACTAGATTGCTAAAATAATTGAGTAAGGAGATATGGAGCTTTTAGCAAACTGAGAATAAGAAGATGATGATTAGCTTTTAGGCGTGTGAATTGATGTAGAGCATTAGCCAATTCAATCTTCATTGTCTTGTTTATATAGCATTGAAATTGATGAACGTTGGAGCAATAATCTTGATTCAATGCTAATAACAAACTTTCCTTATTAAGCAGATCTTGTCTGGAATGATGCCGTTGGTAATAACTCGTCTTGAATGCACAGTACCGTTGCTACTTAAAGCGTGTTCTGGCTTTGGCTCATTCTGACGCTGCTTAAGTGCTGATGAACTGTTGTTGTCTTTATCAGAGATCAGAGTGTTGAGCGCAGATCTGTTCATCAAGCTTCAGCATAAACGTGAGTTTTTCTTCTGATTCTGGTATCTGATATAGCATCTTCTAATGCTGATGTTGATATCCAATATTCTGATGCTGATTAAGATGTACTCTTGCTGATACCTATCAGAGTTTCTGCAAAACAAAAATGAATGTTTTTGGTAGCAAATAGTTCTTACATGAATCACATAATTAATATATCTTTTCATTTTGTTATCATCAAAACTTAAACTTAGGGTATTAGATTCAAACTTTGTTCTAACAATCTCCCCCTTTTTGATGATGACAAAAACTAGATATTTTTTAATTGAAGATAGCGTGAAAAAGTATCAGAGATAACTACATGATAAGTTGCATCAGAATTAAATAAGGATTTATCAAAGATAAGGGATAGAGAGATATCAGAGATAGGATCGGAGATACTCCCCCTGAATTTATTACTTCCCTTTTTGATTCTAAGAGTTCTTCAGGATCAGATCTTTATTGAATTTTTGAACATCAGAATGTTAGAGCTTTGACTATCAGAACTTCAGATCAGAATATCAGAGCTTTATCAGAGCTTTGCTTTGGATCAGAGTATCAGGGCTTTGGGCTTCAGTGTATCAGAGAGCATTCTTGTACCTGTAGACTTATGCAAAAACAGAAAACATTCAAGTATATCAGAGTTAGAATGTTTGAGACTTTTTGTCTCAGTAATCCGTTATTGAAAAATATCATTCTTGTTCTCCCCCTTTTTGTCAGCAATCAAAAAGTGTAAGTGATGTGCTAAAACGATCAGAGCAGAAAAACTTGTTATATTAAAATATTCAGAGCCAGACAAAATAGTAAAAAAGATATGCAAAGAAAAACATTGAAAATATCATGAATGAAAAACTAAGGTTGGGGAGGAAAGCGTGTGAACAGAGTCTCCAGCATTGCTTTAATCTGATCAGCAGTTTCAGTCTGCTTGTGCACCATGCTGACTACTGTATCTATCTTGTTGTCCTGTACATCCATCCTTTCCTTCATCTTTTGATCATTTTCATCCATTCTTTGCTGCAGACGAATATCATTCAACTTCAGCTCTTCCAGAGTCTGCCTGTCCAAGGCAGCTTGAGAAACATCAGAAGCAGGAAGCTTCTGAGAGCTTTCTGCAACATCTTCAGCTTGTCTGACTTCAGCTTGAGCTGTCTGATCTTCTTCTGGATGCACTTTTGAAGCTGGACGCTTCTCAGACCATGGCTCACTATCCAGAAGGAGCACGTCTTCCTGTGGCAGCTGACTTTCAACTTCCTTCAGCAGCTTGCTGAAGTTCTGTTGTGCCTGCTCATAGTTGATATCCTGCAACTTGAGGGCTTCAGCACGTACCCATATTCTGAAACGTGACCAGAGCTGGTCTGAGGCAGCAGGATCAATCATTCCAGGATAGACTTGCTTCAGAGAAGCAATCCATTGCTGCAAACCTGTTTCAAAATTCACAATGCCAGAGCCAACATCTGGCTGTTTTGGTTTTGGAATGGCTATTCTATGTTTGAGATCAGCAAGACGGTCAAGGATTGTTAAATCGATAAAGGTCCTGCTGGGGTCATCTGTAGTTTATTTGAGAGATGTTTGTTTGGGAGATGGAGTGGGAGAATCAGAAATAATAATTGGACTGTGTGGGGTTTTTGGAGTATTTGGAGGGGTAGTTTCTGGCGAGGATGGCAGCTGGGCCATGGTTACAGTTGTTCCACATGGCAGCTGAATTACCAGAGGTTGTGGCTCAGAGGATTGAGGAAAATGAGGTTCAGGAGATGGAGTTTCAGAATGATGAAACTCAGGTTGAGGAGGTGATTGAGGTGATGGTGGATGAATTTCTGGTTGAGGAGAGGGAGGAGGAATTTCTGGTTGTTCAGGAATTTGAGGTTCTTCTGGTATGGGTGAGAGAGGATGTTCTGGTTGAGGAGAGTGGTCAATTTCTGGTTCAGTGTTTGGATTATTAGAGAGGTGATCATAAACATGTTGATCAATGTCAGACAGAACTTTGTCAAGTTTTGATGTTGTTGAAGTTGTTGGTTTGGGATGTTTGGTGCGGGGTCTTCTGAGAGTCAGTGACTCAAAAGGGTCATCTTCTGGTTCGGTTTCATCTATTGTTGGTATGGGGATTGGAATTTCATGTGAAGCTGGAGTAGGGATTGATGTTGGAATAGCAGAAGAATTTAAAACAGAAGCAGCAGATAAATTACCTCTTTTCTTGGGAGTCTGCTGAGATGTTCCTTCTGAAGCCTTCCTTTTCTTCGTCTTCTTCAGTGTAACTTCTGGTTGAGGTTGGTGCAGATCTTTGATATTCAGCTTGGGATCTGTACCATCAGCCTTGCACGCATCCAGGTATCTGAGAACCACTACTGGTTTAGATTCTATCTCAGAAAATAAAGGAAAGTCACTCAGTGGAACTCTTCTACTGGTGATGTCAGCAATAGGAGTAACGCTGGGTTCCTTTCTGATATTCTCTATTAATTTCATTTTCTTCAGATTCTTCACGTTCAGAGGCTTGCCAACAGTTGGTTCAATAGTGCTTAACTCCTGAGCTTCTATAAGGTGCTCTATCAGCCTATTCTCAGTCAGAATATCTGATATTAACCTTGCAAAGGGTATCCAATCCCTCTTTGTTCTTTCTTCTTCCCTGGTCTCCTTGACGCTTGTTCTGAGGTGATTAAACAGAAGATGAGCCAAGTTGATTTTTACCTTCTGATTAATAAAGTAGATCAGAAACTGCTGATCTATATTTATATAATCAGGGGAGCTAGTTGGCTTCCTGTGATTAAAACACCCCAGAATGATCTTCGCCCAAACTCTGGTGATCCTTTAAGTCTCTGATCTTGCTGCTGGGCACCCCATGGGTGAAAATCTGTTGTGCTATGACACCAATGTCAGGGCATCTTTTAGCCATATCAACACAGCGGACGCCACCGCCACTCTAACCAATCAATTTTGCTATGTGATCCTCAGTGATCACAATCTTCTTTCCCATTATGTAGGAGGTGACTTGATGCGTTGATGAGGACGCATGAATCCAGAACTCCTTGACCAAAGCTGGGAACGTTGGTTCAACCAACCTGTCAAAATATCTCTCCCATTTTCGTGCCCTAACTTCTTCTGTCAAGTCAAAACCATTCGCTTTCAGACTGTTGAAGTCAATAATCAGTTCAGACAACACTTCCAAATTCTTCACTGGTGTAAGGAGTGTTCTGAATGGAACTTGGTATAGTTCAGAGGAATCCTTCTTCTGAGAACCTGCAGAAGCACTGCTGGAGGTTGCCATGTTCACACTTAGGGTTTTTCTGAGAAAAACTGAGAAAATGGGTTTAAGTTTGAAAGAGATGAACACAGAGAAAATGCAGAAAATATTTGAGAGATTATGAGAAACGGTAAAGGATTAATGTGAGAAGTTAAAGTGCTTAAATAGATTTAAGAAAATTTTTGAAAGTGTAAACGGTTTCAAGAAAGAGAAATAAAATCATGATTACATTTTTAAAACATGATTACTTTCATTTAATGCTTGCTGATTTTGGGGGATTTGAGAAAGATACTTGAAACGGTTACCAGACATGTGTCTCAATGCAACCAATCAGCGTTTTGCCTTCTCAGAAGCGTGCACGTGTTCTGCTTCAGAGATTTGCTGATGATTGGATGACACTTGTTTGATTTAGTGATCAGCACGTCTATCCTTGAGCTGAAACACTCAGATCTTTAAGACTAGCATCTGATACAATCTGCATGTTCTTTCTTTCTGAAAAGAGATTGATCAGAAGTTCACAGTAAAACAAATACATTCTGAAAGATAATATATGGAGTTAAAACATTTTCATTCTGGGCAGATTTTCATGTTGAGATGTTTCAGAATGAAATTGAATCTATCTTCATAAAGGGGTTTAGTGAAGATATCAGCCCATTGATGGTCTGTATCAATAAATTTTAAGTTCAAAATTCCTTTCTGAATGTAGTCCCTAATGAAATGATGTTTTATTTCTATATGCTTAGCTCTAGAATGTAAAATTGGATTCTTACTTAAGCAAATAGCAGAAGTATTGTCACAGAGTATAGGGATGTTACTCTCAAAAATCTGGAAGTCTTCAAGCTGACTTTTCATCCAGAGCATTTGTGTGCTACATCCTGCTGCTGCTATGTACTCAGCTTCTGCTGTTGATAGCGCAATTGTGGATTGACTTTTGCTGGACCAAGAGATCAGATTGTCTCCCAGAAACTGGCAGCTTCCAGAAGTACTTTTACGCTCTACTCTGTCTCCAGCAAAGTCAGCATCGCAGTAGCTTACTAAGCTGTAATCACTAGATTTTTTATAAAACAAACCCAGATTAGTAGTACCTTTCAGATACTTGAAAATTCGCTTAACAGATGTTAAGTGAGATTCTCTAGGATCTTATTGGAATCTAGCACAAATACATACGCTGAATAATATATCAGGTCTTGAAGCTGTCAGATAAAGGAGAGAACCAATCATACCTCTGTAGACTTTCTGTTCTACCTTTTTGCTTACCTCTTCTCTTTCCAGAATGCACGTGGGATGCATTGGAATCTTTGATGGCTTACATTCTGAGAGGTCAAATTTGTTCAGAAGATCTCTGATATATTTGCTCTGATAAATGTAAGTTCCCTCTGGAGTTTGATTGATCTGAATTCCTAGAAAGAATTTCAGTTCCCCCATGAGGCTCATCTCAAATTCTGCCTGCATACATTTAGCAAATTTTCTTCCAAGAGAAGGATTAGTAGATCCAAAAATAATATCATCAACATAAATTTGACAGACTAATATGTCATTCTTAACTGACTTATAGAATAAGGTAGTGTCCACCTTCCCTCTGGTGAATTCATTTTCTAACAGAAAGTTACTTAGTCTTTCATACCAAGCTCTGGGAGCTTGTTTCAGACCATATAGTGACTTCTTTAGTTTGAAAACATGTTCTGGATGTTTTGTATTTTCAAAACCAGGGGGTTGGTGCACATAAACCTCTTCTTTCATATAACCATTTAAGAATGCACTCTTGACATCCATCTGATACATAGTGATGCCTCTATTAACAGCAAATGAAATTAAAAGTCTGATAGATTCTAACCTGGCAACTGGAGAAAATGTTTCTATATAGTCTATCCCCTCTTGCTGACTATAACCTTGTGCAACCAATCGTGCTTTGTTTCTGATGACTTCACCTTGTTCATTTAGCTTGTTTCTGAATACCCATCTTGTTCCAATGACGTTGAATCCTTTTGGTCTGGGAACAAGATCCCATACGTCATTTCTGGTGAATTGATTCAGCTCTTCTTGCATTGCTAGAATCCAGTCGTTGTCCAGAAGTGCTTCATCAATAGAAGAAGGTTCAATCAGAGACACAAGTCCCATGAGGGTTTCTTCAAAGTTTCTGAAGCTTGCTCTTGTTCTGATTGGATCTTCCTTTCTTCCTAAGATAGTTTCTTCTGGGTGATCCAAGCTGCTTCTGGGTAATCTCTTCTGAGGTTGATCAGCAGCTCTTGTAGGATTGCTAGCAGTTCTCCTTTCAGACGTTGAAGGAGTGTCTGTGTTGAGAGCTTCTGATGACTTGTCTTCAGAACCTGTAAATTCAATTTCCATACCTGCAAAAACTTCATTCTGCTTTGACTTTTCAGAGTCAAGCTTATCATCAAAACGAACACTGATTGATTCTTCCACAATCTGTGTTCCTGTATTGTATACTCTCTACCCTCTTGAGCGTTCAGAGTATCCTAACATAATACACTTCTGTGCTTTAGAGTCAAACTTGTTCAAATAATTCTTTGTATTTAACATAAAACAAGTACATCCAAATGGATGAAAATATGAAATGTTGGGCTTTCTGTTCTTTCACAATTCATATGGAGTCTTTTCCAGAATAGGTTTATTGAGATTCTATTCTGAATGTAGCACGTTGTGTTTATTGCCTCTGCCCAAAAGATCTTAGCAAGGTTTGTCTCATTGATCATGGTTCTGGCCATTTCTTGCAATGTTCTGTTCTTTCGTTCTACAACTCCATTTTGTTGGGGAGTTCTAGGACAAGAGAAATCATGCAGAATGCCTCTGTCATTAAAGAATGACTCAAAATCTTTGTTTTTAAACTCTCCACCATGATCACTTCTGACTTTAACGATTCTAAGATCCTTTTCATTCTGAACTTGGTTACAGAAGGTAACAAACATAGAGTGTGACTCGTCCTTGTGTCTTAAGAACTTTACCCATGTCCATCGGCTATAGTCATCTACGATTACTAACCCATACTTCTTGCCACTGACTGAAGCAGTTTTAACTGGTCCAAATAAGTCAATGTGCAGAAATTCTAATGGCTTAGAGGTAGAAACAACATTTTTAGATTTAAAAGAAGATTTTGCAAACTTGCCTTTCTGACATGCTTCACACAGAGCATCTGAATTGAACTTCAAATTAGGAAGTCCTCTGACCAGATTGAGTTTGTTAATCTGAGATATTCTTCTCATACTAACATGCCCCAATCTTCTGTGCCAGATCCACTGCTCGTTGTTAACAGACATAAGACACTTTACATTCTGACTTTTCAGTTCAGAAAGCTTGATTTTGTAAATGTTGTTTTTTCTCTTTCCATTAAACAGGATAGTCCCATCTTTCTGACTAACATCTTTACATGATTTTTGATTAAAGATTATATCATAACCGTTATCACTTAATTGACTTATGGATAACAGATTATGCATTAATCCATCTACTAGCAAAACATTAATAATAGAGGGAAGATTTCCATTACCTACAGTTCCAGAGCCAATTATCTTTCCCCTCTGATTGCCTCCAAAGCCAACGTGGCCTCTAGGCTTAAGTTCCAGGCTTTGGAACATATGCCTTCTTCCCTTCATGTGTCGCGAGCAGCCAGAGTCCAGGTACCATGACTGGTGTTTCTGATTTGCTGCTAAAGATATCTGCAACATGTATTATTTTATCCTTAGGTACCCAGATTTTCTTTGGTCCTGATTTGTTAGAAACTCTGGTTGAATTTTGGTTTCATAGAGTACTTACTGCTAGTGTATTTAATATCATGTGTGTGACCATACACAAAATGTGAATTCAGAGGAGTGTGTTTAATGGTTAAATCCATGACATTCTTTGGTGTAGGAACCTTACCTTGGTATCCTATTCCCTTTCTGCCGTTTCTGCTAACTCCATAGATCATTGAAGCCATTTTGCTTCTATCTATGCTTTTAGCAAGGAACTTCTGGAAACTGTGATCATACTCCTTGATGATCTCATCAGCACTGTTGGGAGTTTCAGAAATTGGTTCCTTCTGAGAGTTTTGTAAAACATTTTCTAACTTTGAAATTTTATTTCTCAGCTCAGAATTTTCCAATTTGAGACTCTCAGTCTTATCAGAGTCAGATTCAAGATTCCTTTTCAGGTTTCTGAATTTAACTCTAATCTGCTGATACCTTTCCAGAATTTCATTAAGGCTTTCAGCAAGTTCAGCCTTGGTAAAATTAACAGCAAAGTCAGGAAATACCTCTTCAGTATCTGATTCTGAGTCTGATTCAGAAGCTTCACTATCTTCTGAAATGTTGGCCATGAGAGCTATGTTGGCTCTCTCATCATCTGATTCTGAGTCAGCTTCAGACGAGTCAGAGTCATCCCATGTAGCCATGAGACTTTTCTTCTTTTCTCTTCCAAACTTCTTTTTGGGCTTTTCCCTCTGAAGGTTTGGGCAGTCACTCTTGTAGTGTCCTTGCTCATTGCACTCATAGCAGATGATGTCCTTGGTGTTTGGCTTTCTGCTTCCTGAGGAGCCTTCAGATCTTCTGTATCCAGAGGAAGAATCTGTCCTTCTGTATCTGGAAGAAGACTCGTTCTGATCAGATCTTCTGGGATTCCTGAACTTCCTTTGTCTCTGCTTCCACAGTTGATTCACTCTTCTGGAGAGGAGAGAAAGTTCATCTTCTTCTGATGAGGATCCATCAGATGTTTCTTCAAATGCCTGCAAAACTTTAGACTCAAATTTTTTGTTAGATTTTAATGCTAAAGGCTTACCTTGCTTCTGGGGTTCATCAGCTTCTAGCTCTATCTCATGACTTCTGAGGGAGCTGATAAGTTCCTCCTGAGAAATTTTGTTGAGATCTTTTGCTAGCTTCAGAGCTGTAACCATTGGCCTCCACTGCTTTGGTAAGCTTCTGATGAGTTTCTTGACGTGATCAGCAATAGAGTAACCTTTGTCCAGAACCTTGAGACCAGCTACCAGAATCTGGAATCATGAGAACATTGTTTCAATGGATTCACTTTCTTCCATTTTGAATGCCTCATACTTCTGAATGAGCGCCAGAGCTTTAGTTTCTTTGACCTGAACGTTGCCCTCATGCGTCATTCTGAGTGAGTCAAACATGTTCTTAGCTGTGTCTCTGTTAGAGATCTTTTCATATTCAGCATAAGAGATGGCGCTGAGAAGGATGGTTCTGGCCTTGTGGTGATTTTTGAAGTCACGCTTTTGTTGGTCAGACATTGCTTTCCTATCAATCTTCTGTCCGCTTGAATTCACAGGGTGCGTGTATCCATCTGTCACCATATCCCACAGATCAGCATCATGTGCCAGAAAGAAGCTTTCAATTCTGTCTTTCCAGTAATCAAAATTTTCTCCATCAAAGACTGGAGGTTTGCCGCTGAATCTGTCTCTGTCCTCATGGTTGTCATTGCTGGTGTGTGAATAAGTTCCTGCCATTGTGTTTTTCTGACGCTGGATCATGTACTGACACAGTTAAGTGTTTTAGCTCAAAACCAGGTGCTCTGATGCCAATTGAAGAAGTGAAAAACACAAGAAGGGGGGTTGAATTGTAAAACTGAAAATCAATGCAATGAACACGATATTTTTATCCTGGTTCGTTTGATCTCAAACTACTCCAGTCCACCCGTCAAGGTGATTTCGCCTCTCTCCAACGAGGTCTTAATCCACTATATTCAACTGAATATTACAATCTGCTTTAACAACTGCTAAAGCCTTCTTAATGCAAACCACAAACCGGTTTGTCAAGGAATCACTTTCTTACAAAGAATTGAAATCTAGGTGTGTGAATATTTTCTACAAAACAGTTTATCACAACTGTGATATTACACAACTTAAGCTTATGGAAACTAGATTGCTAAAAGAATTGAGTAAGGAGATATGTAGCTTTTAGCAAACTGAGAATAAGAAGATGATGATTAGCTTTTAGGCGTGTGAATTGATGTAGAGCATTAGCCAATTCAATCTTCATTGTCTTGTTTATATAGCATTGAAATTGATGAACGTTGGAGCAATAATCTTGATTCAATGCCAATAACAAACTTTCCTTATTAAGCAGATCTTGTCTGGAATGATGTCGTTGGTAATAACTCGTCTTGAATGCACAGTACCGTTGCTACTTAAAGCGTGTTCTGGCTTTGGCTCATTCTGACGCTGCTTAAGTGCTGATGAACTGTTGTTGTCTTTATCAGAGATCAGAGTGTTGAGCGCAGATCTGTTCATCAAGCTTCAGCATAAACGTGAGTTGTTCTTCTGATTTTGGTATCTGATATAGCATCTTCTGATGCTGATGTTGATATCCAATATTCTGATGCTGATTAAGATGTACTCTTGCTGATACCTATCAGAGTTTCTGCAAAACAGAAAGTAATGTTTTAGGTAGAAAATAGTTCTTACATGAATCACATAATTAATATATCTTTTCATTTTGTTATCATCAAAACATAAACTTAGGGTAGTAGATTCAAACTTTGTTCTAACAATCAATGCCCTGAAACTATACATGTCCATAGATTTCATTTATATTGCTTGAGTAGTGAGAATTTTGAGTTTGAACTTGCGGAAATAATTAGGTCAGAATTTGGTACTTTCAAAAATCATCATTCAACTTTGATTTATAGTTCATGATATTTATATGGTTGGATTCATATGAAAAATGGAGCAACTTTCATGTTTACATTTATGCAAATGGTTGAGAAATGAGCAAGTTGCAGGGCCTCTGGCTGGAGGTTGAAGATGAAGTGTATTTAGGGCAAGATTTGTGTTACATATTTATGGTTTTACATAAGTTAATAGATGTATCACCACCCCATTGGTTAAAGCGGGCTCCTGTCACTATGAGGTCCTGGGTTCAAGTCCTAGCGTGACCTTTTTTTTCCATTTTTTTCCACTTTTTTGACATTTTTTGTGTTTTGCAGTGCCTGGGCTTCCTTAGCATTGGGCCTAGTTATTTTTTTGCTCTTTCTAACCCCTATTTCATTATTGCACCTTACCTATTTATTTTAGTATTTCATATTATTAGATTTTTATTTTATTTTCATTTCATATTTTCTTTATTATTTTTATTATTATTATTATTATTATTATTATTAGTATTATTATTTTTATTAATAAAAAATCAAAAAATATTTTATTTATTATTTACACTTATTTATTTTATTTTCTTATAAAAACAAAAAGACTAAAAACATTTTCTTTTAACAAATTAATTTCTTTTTTAATAATCAATATTTAAACTTAAGTTTAATTATTATATTATTTACTTGTAAATTAAAATTAACTTAGAATTTAGGTTTCTCTTAATTAATTAATTTTTTAATTTTTATTTTATTAATTTAAAGCTTTTTTCTTAAAAACCCTAAAAATCATTTTTAAACTTAATTTCTTTCTTAATTAGTTTAAATTTAATTTTGTTTAATTTTCATTAATCACCTTTTTTAGTTAGGTCAAGACTAAACCCTTTCATAAAAACAACAAAAATCATTTCTTTTTCCATTTACATTTGTACATTATTATTTATTCAATTCTTGTACATTTATTCAATATGGTTGTAATAGTTAATTAGGTTTAAATTCTTGCAATATTCCCCATTTGTAATTTGTATACCCCCTCCCCTAAATGATGTAATAGCGTAGTAATTTTAAATTCCGTAATTTATCGCTTTATATACAAATGCTAGTAATTAGGGTTTTGTATGGAAAGACTAAAACCAATCAATAGAAAACCCTAATCAAAGACAAACCAAGAATGAAAATCAATACACTTGCACACAAACACCCCTAGGGTAAATCCACTTGGTTGCCTTACAAAAATGGCCATATTACACATGTGAGGTATCTTAGCAAAGACAAGCAAAATACAAGATCATAGTCCCTCGATGACGCTATCAAAAGTTGCCTTTCAAAATGATCTTAATCCATAAAGAAAAATGCTAAGATATCTTGCAACATTGCTAATCATGGTTATACGATGACCCACGCCCGTCCCTTTTACATCCAAAGATAGGGTTACTTACCAAATCAATGGTAAGATAACAATGTCAAAGGAAAAAGGAAATTAACATGAAAGACTTTTGAGTAGGTAGAATTTTCCTAGTTACTTGATCAATTTCAAAACAAAAACATCCTTGCTATTTTCAAAAACAAACACATACACTTTCAAAAAACCTCTTTCAAACTTGAAAACATTTTCAAAAGATCAACACCTTTGTATACATTCTTACGAACGAGAATCATTACAAAAGTTTGCCTAAACAATAGCCTCTTTACAAAATACTTTCAAAAACCACACAAAGCAGATTTTCAAACAAAAGCAAGTGATCTAGCAAGTAACTAAGATCCCATGAAAAACCATTGATAAAAAGGGTGATAATACCTTCCCTTTTTATAATCTACCCCCCAAACTCAAGAAACGATCTCAAAGGTCTTTCCTATGCTTTTTCACCTTTCCTGTTGGATAAAAGAAAAGTCGATGGCGACTCTTGCTAAACCGCAACATTTGCGATCAAACGGAAAACACCCATGTCAGTTCTCCCACCGTATCACAATGCCATATGGAGAATTTCTAACCTCTTGGAAGTAAATTGATGATGAAACTTTGTGAGTGACATCTTGGTTTGCTTCCTTACTTCATCTTCTCCGTAGATTTTTCTTTTCTCCATGTTTAGCTTAGGAGCACCTATGGCTACTTCCTTTGGTTGGACTTTCTCCATGCCTTTTAGGAGTAATCGGTCTAGTTTCTTTTGAAGCAACTTCATGTCAACCTCTTTTGGCATCAAACATGTGGATGAGCAGTTGTTTTCTTGAGGAATCCATAAGTAACAATTGTCTTTTGATCTGACTCCCTTCATGATGACTTAATTTTTCTCATTAGTTACAAAACATCCAGACGCAATAAAGTTGACTTTGACACTTTGGTCGCACAGTTGACTAATGCTTATCAATTTACCAGTTAGCCCCTCAACAAACAAAACTTTGTTGAGATCTGGAATATCAGAGAATCTCATCTTTCTAACACCCTTTATTTCACCTTTTGACCCATCTCCAAAGGTGACATAACTAGAGGAAAATGGGTAATTTCTACAAGGAATTTCTTGGTGCCAGTCATGTGTCTAGAGCAGCCACTATCAAAAAACTAATCCTCTCTCCTAGAAGCTCTGAGCATGGTGTGAACTACGAGTCCAAGAGTGCCTCTCTTGGGAAACCTTTTAGACTTGGCTTTAACAATGTCCAGTATTCTATTATGCTATGTAACCAAATTGGGATACCCATATAATTTGTAGCAGAAGACTTTTAAATACCCAAACCTTCCATAATAATCACATCTCTATTTCTGATTCTTGCCTCCAATGTACTTATTTTGATGTCTCTATTGATATTCAGACATGTGGTTCAACATCTTCTGCTTTTTTTCTTCTTTGGAGGTACACTCTTAACATTAGGCCTTTCTCCTTGATTAACATAACTAAGATCCTTAATATTGACAATATTATTCCCAATTAGATAGATGTTTCATCCAGAGCGGTAGAGCCATTATTTCCTGAGTGATTCTTCTGTCATCCATGTTGATGTTGGAACATTGTATATGAAATTTTTTGTTCAAGCTCTTTCTTTGGACAAGAAAACTTCACTTCACCCCTTTTACTTTTGTTCTTCATTGATTGGTTGACATATCCAATCCCTCGAACATTTCCAGCATTCTTTCAAGACTTATTAAAATTATCAAGTCTGTCAGAACTGTTGTTGAGCATTCTCATAAACTCCATCATATTATCAAGTTTTGACTTGAGCAAAAGAACTTCATCCTTCAATTTAGCGATGGCATGTATGTGCTCTACTTTTTCAGCTTCGAGACCAGAGATAATAGAAAATTGTTCTTCTTTTTTAGTTTATAGTTGAGCGCTAATAATCTTTTGCCTTTTGATAAACTGACTCCTTTCTTGAATTTCAAGGCATAACTCCCTATAAAAAGTAGTGAGATATTCCAAACTCAAGTCCCCAACAATTATTTCATTATTCGAATCACAAAATCCGGACAGGGCAATCACTTATTTGGTTGATTCCTCTACACTATCACTATTAGAATATTCTTCTGACCAAGACACGAACAAACCATTCTTTTGCTTCTTGAGATAGGTGGGACACTTAGATCTTATGTGACCAAACCCTTCATATTAAAAACATTGAACTCCTCTTCCTTGGCTGGATATGTCACTAGTTCCATATCTTTCACTAAAATCCTAATTCTTGTTGATGTCGAATGACTTATCAAAAGACTTGTTCTTGACATTTGATCTTGATTTCCCATCAACTTTCTTCAACACTTTTTTGAATTGTTTTCCAAGTAACATAATATCATTGTAAATCCCTTCTTCAGTATCCAAGTCACACTCATCTTCTTGATCATCAGTGTTGGAGACAAAGGCTATGTTCTTCTTCTTTTCAGCTTTTTCATTGATCCCTAACTCAAAGGTTTTAAGGGATCCCTTGAGCTCATCAAATTTCATGTTGTTTATATCTAGAGCTTCTTCAATAGCAGTCACCTTCATGTCAAACCTCTTTGGAAGAGATATGAGAATCTTTCTTATCAGTTTGGCTGATGACATATTCTCCCCTAGAGCACCTGAAGCATTGTCTATCTCAAGGATAATCATGTGAAAATCATGAATACTCTCATCCTCCTTCATTCTTAAATTCTCAAACTAAGATGTAAGAAGTTAGAATCTTGACATCTTCACCTTGGAGGTACCTTCATGAGCAGTCTTCAAGATCTCCCAAGCTTCTTTAACAATAGTCCAATTGCTTATTAGCCTGACGATATTCTTGTCCACACTATTGAATATGGAATTCAATGTTTTGGAGTTATCCTCTGAAGCTTTTTCATCTTTATCATCCTAGTCTTCTTCAGCCTTTAACACATTAGTAGCTTTCCCATCAGGACCTACAGTCTTTGTTGGATTCCATCCTTTGACCAGAACTTTCCAAGCCTTGTTGTCCACATATTTGATAAAGGACACCATACGAACTTTTCAATAGTCATAATTGGTTCTATCAAGATTGGGTGGTCTATTCATAAATTCTCCTTCCTTGTCCATTGTACCAGAAAGTATCTTCCATGAACCTCACCCAGAGTCAGAGCAGGATGCCTACTCTGATACCAATTGAAATTTTGGTATTCAGATCTCACATGTCCTAAGAGATGTCGAGACACCTTTCTCTGAACAAACACGCAATTACAGGGTATATGATAAACAAAGTGAAGAAAAGTAAAGAACACACATGGTTTTTAACCCAGTTCGGTGTACACCAATACTTACTTTGGGGCTACCAAGCCAGGGATCATGTTAAATACTAATAGTATCAATTCAAAGCTAAACTCCCCCGTTTACAACTTCTAACTAAATCATTACCCTTGTTTAACTATTACCTATGACTCACCTAGGTATGAGACCCTTCCCAAATCCCTTTCAACCCCAGCACAATGGTTGACCAATCCTAAACACTTAGCAAAATAATACAGTAGTCACACTTCCAAGATACACAGTCATTCACTTCTTAAAAGCTTTGGAATGACTGACAGAACTTACAACTCAAAAACAACCTTACTCGTTCATCAACATGATAACTGAGATGCTTAGAATATATAAACCCTAACACAATACAAAGTAATTTCGACAACTTGCAATATGGTTGAAGCCTTCTATTTATAATATTTAATTAACTGGATTTGGGCTTCACATATGCAGCTGGATATGACTGTGGCGCTGCAGAATTATCTCAAAGATAGGACACTGTAATACGGTGGGAGAACATACTTTTTGGTTTTATCCAAATGTGCGGATAGCAAGAGTCGCCATCGAATTTTCTTTTATCCAACAATTAGGAAAGGTGAAAAGAACAGGAAAGACGTTTGATAGATTTTGAGTTTGGGGGGTAGGTTATGAAAAGGTAAGGTGTTAGCACCCTTTTCATTCGTAGTTATCTACGGGCTCTTAATTGCTTAGCACACTTTAAAACTTGATTTGTATGTGTGTGATTTGTTTGAAAATATTTTGAAATGCCAATGTAAGGATAACTTTCTAATGATTCTTATATCAGTTCTCAAGAATGTATACAAAGTGTTTTTTGAAAGTGTAGTGTGAAAATGTTTTGAGTTGTGGAAAAGGTTGTGGGTAAGCAATTAGGATTTCTTACCCACTAAAGTCTTGCTTGTTATTTTCCTTCTCCTTTAGAGATAGTATTATCCATAAAATGAGTTGGTATGTAATCCTATCTATTGGATGTGAAGGGACAGGCGTATGGTCATCGAAGGCAACATGTAAGGATGCTTTAGCAATTGTATCGAAGGGACTATCATCATTTTGTAGGCAACTCGAAGGGTCGAGGGAATGTGATCTTTTATTCGAAAGGGACTATGATTATTTCATCAAGGTTATTTTGCTATAGTATCCCCACTTTCGAGGGACGTGACCAAGTATTCTAAGGCAACAAAAGTGGTTACCTTAAAGGTGCAAGTGTGAAGAGCGTTTGTTTTCAGTTGTAATAATCTTGAAAATTTGGGGTTTCTAGATTGTTTTTAGTCTTTCCATACAAACCCTAGTTACTGACAGTTAAATATGTACAGAAAATTAAAGTGTGGAATGTAAAAACCAAAGTTATTACATGGCTTTGGGAGAGATACGTAGGTATAAAAATATGCGGGAAAGTAAACCTACACTATTACATCCTTGGAGCAGATACATAATAGGAAAAATGCGAGAATATAAATCTAAGCCATTATATTATTAGTGCGACCTATACATTTTGTCTAAGAAAATTAAATATAAAAAATAAATAAGAAAAATATTAGAAAAATGTTTAAAAACCTAAAGTTCTAAATGTTAATGTTTTTGGTGTTTTGTAGAAAATAATTAAAGTGTTAATAAATAGTTAAAACATAATTGTTTCTAATTAATTTTAATATTAAGAAAAAGTTAATAATTAATTAATTAGAAAATAAAAAATATGTCAAAAAATTTAATTACTAATTAAAAACCATAACCCTAATTTGTTATAATTTTAAAAAAGATTAGGTTAGTTAATGATTAATTAAAAAATAATTAATTAAGAAAAAGAATGAAATTAGGGTTAGTAGAAAATAAGGAAAAAAACAATTGTGTGGGGTGGGTGTTAAACCCACACCCTCAGCCTCACATGATACTCCCTTTACCACTAGATCATGCACTTGTTGGTGTCTAAGTATAGGAATGGATCAATACATTATGAGTATGCGTTAAAATCTTGAAAAAAAGAAAAATAATTGCAAAACGTAGGGATCGAACCCACACCCCTTATGTTACAGGCCTCCGTCTCCAACCATCTGCGCTATGCTGGCTTTTGTGTTATAGAATACAAACAAATAAATATATAATAAAAGCTATATCAGAGAAGCGTCGGAGTCCTAGCTCTGGCCGTCTTCTATGGTGGATCCAAATTTCAACCTACAAAAATAACAAGATTTAAAGATCAAGAGAGATCGTTTCACCCTAATTTGGACCTCCTGAATCCAATAATGGTGTTAGTTTGGCCTGAAAACGCTTGTAACATAAGATACGAAACAAACAAAATTTTGTGCTCTAATAATGGCATCTCATATTCTCTGCGTCAAAGCTTGCATTTTCTTACTCAAACCCGTTCTAAACATTACCATGAATATATATGTATGCATCAAATTATTCAACAACGCGTGTATTAAAAAATTGAAATCCAAGAATTTTACCAAAACGACGATGTTGGGGTATGCTGTTTCTGACGTGCTTCAAGCTTCAAATATGGTTGGGATAAACTCCTATGAACTTCAAGAACACGATAGAATGCTTGGAATGGATTGAAAGTGACTCGAAATAAGGGTTTGAATTTGCCCTAGTTGTTGACAAATTTGAGTTTTTTAGGGTTCTTCTTGAGGCTATTTTTTGTGGTCCTTGATGTCTGAAAATGTTATGTATATATAGAGAAGAAGATTACGTCAAGTGAAGGGCTTGGAATCTCATGCAACTATATCTTTGATTTTGTTTGAAAATAAGTTCAAATCTTTCAAAACTATGAAGATTTGCTTCAAACATAGGCCACACGGTTTCTTGAGCTTCAAGGTAGTTTTTTGGGCCTCCAGTATGATTAGAACAAAAGTCCACACGCCTTGTATCAATGCTTTATATTTTATTTGATTTATTTTGAATTTAATTGAATAAAATAAAAATTAAAAGAAATAAAAATCACAAAAATGCATGAATGGATTCAGAGGTCTCTTATGAGGTTATGATCACGTTTGGACTTGAAAACTTAGTCTCATTAGCCTAAAAAATCAAGTTTGCTCAATTTGAACTTCATGTATTTTCTCAAAATCGCTCAACTTTCAAAACTCATAACTCTCTAGATTTTTATCATATGAAGGTGATCATTGACTTTTTCGAAACCTCAAGATGTATCCTATAACTTTCATGTTGGTCATTTTTTTAATTTGAAGTCTTAATCTTGATGTAAATTGCTTTGACAAAAAATGTCTTTTTGTTGACTTTTAAAATGACATGTAATGTTTTGGCCCATATCTCTCAAATGAATCATTTTTGGCCTTGAGCTTAGAGAGACAAAGTTGTAGAGAATTGAATTTCCTTCAAAATGAACTTTTATTGAGTAATTTATGATGAAGTATGTGAAAGTTATGCATGGTCAAAGTTCAATTGACTTCTCCTTAAGAAAACCCTAATTTAGTAACTTTTGACTTTTGATGATTCTTGAGTTTTCTTGATGAATCATGATCAACCCTTGATCAAATGATGAATATGACTTCAAAATATTGATGTTGACCAAAAATCTTGAAGTTTTACTGTAGTTTGGTCAAAGTTGATTTTTGTCCAATACAATTGATTTTCAATCACCTGGCTAATTGACTGAGCAAACTTGTATTGCAAGGCTTGAAACATGGCATGAGGGTACCTTGAGACATATGAGAAACCATGAAATCCATTTGAGGCATTAGAAGTCAATTTCCTTTGAGAAAAGAAAACCCCTAGTTGTAGGTCAGCTGCTTCGGAGGAGAGACCATATGATCAATCTTTTGAGCAATTGAGAACCCTTTGAGCATGAGGAGACCTATTGAAATATTTATTCTTGAAAATGGAAGGGAAAATTTTGGGGTACATCAACTGCCCCTTTTCAATCTTCTTAAACCTGAAGAATTAGTTTGGAATGCTTGTCTTTCATGATTTGAAGGTGGAAGAGGATTGAACACTTAAGTGCCTAGAAATTTGGACTCGCATGTGCACAAAGTAACACTGTTGGTTGATTATACTGCTTGAACGGGCTTAAAGAAACCGTTTGGAGAAGGTGATAGGATGTCCTCGGAGATGGGCTTATAGATGTCATCCTAAGTGAATGTTGGTAGGAATATCAGAATGAGTCTAAGTCTGACTGTATCTAAAAAGTATACTAGAATGAGTTTTTGTATAACTGTATCTAGCAGATGTGCTGGGGAGTATCAGAATGAATCTTTTTTCTAGATTGTATTTGAATGATGTTCTAGAATGAGTCTATGATTTGACTGTATCTATAAGGGGATCTGAATAATTCCTCGTCCGACTGTATCTGAGAAATGTATTGGAATGAATCTACGCTCGATTGTATCCAAACAATGTATTAGAATGAGTCTACACCCGACTGTATGTAGAAGTGGATCAGAATGAGTCTTTGCCCGACTGTATCTGAAAAATGTACTAGAATGAGTATACGTCTGACCGTATCTAGAAGTGGATTAGAATGAGTCTTTGTCCGACTGTATCTGAAAAATGTAATAGAATGAGTCTACACCTGGTTGTATCCAAAAGAGTATAAGAATGAATATACTCCCTAATTGTTACTGGGAATGAAGAAAGTACGCTTTACTGGGTATTCTTGCTTTCTGTTTGAGGACATTCCACTGTGGATGTTCGACTTTTGTTGGGGATATAAGCACTCAAGGAGAGTCAGTCGGTTGTCGTTCTTTTTATTTAAGGATTTGATTCTTATGTACCCTGGCTGGGGATAAAGAGATGGATATTTCTCTGATGCCCTATCTGAACAAGTTTTGGATGTGGGTATTAGCTCTTCTTGGGAGGATAACGTTGAATGACATCTGGCTGGAGAAGAGGATTTTGTCAGGTAATTTTGCAGTAATGGAGAAATAAACTCCGTTGAGGAATTAAATCCTGTAAGAATGTGTTGAGGAAATAATCTCTGACGAGGATTGGAAATTCATAGACCGCACTGAGAAAGTTTCCATTGTATGCTGCAGAAATGATCAAACTTCCTTATCTGCTAGGGGACCTATTGGGAACGATGATTATGTCAAGCTATCCATCAGGGATATGGAGGTGAACTGCTGGAAGATGCCCCAGTTTCTGTCTGAGGGCATATTAGATTTGTTGGGGAATATATCTCTGTTGGGGATGAGCTTATGAAGATAACTCTGTAGGGATAGATTCATGGAGGTTGCTCTGTGGGGATTTATGGATAAATTAAACATTATTCCAACTCCTAAAGTATTTAATAAATGCTAATACTATTTTCATGCATATGTTTTGTTAATAGTAATCATATTCAAATGCATATGTTCATTCAACATAATCATTGTACGTTTTTTTCCAAACAAAACAAAGAACAATTTTGAAATTTGAAATTTAATTGCATTGATTCTGAAAGTTTTCCTATAAGAAGATATTTTTATACAAGGAGACATAAATCCTAGTGAGGAAATCGTCATAAAAATTGAAAAAGGGTACAAAGTGATACACAAAGAAAAACAGCTATGTGGAAACTATCCCATCAAGTTTCAACTCTGCTATTGCCCCTATGTCTTCAAGTATCTCATCCCTTGCTGTTGGAAGAAGATGATTTGAATTGATATGTACTGCTTGAACTTGACGCTAGTAATAAAGTTGGCTATATGTATGTGGGTGATCCAACAGGATATGGTCGTACGCTTTAATCCCTAAATTTTTCCTGGACTTCCCTTTTGGGTTTTCAGTCCATCGGGATATCCTTTTTTGCCCAAGCCACCTTTTCAGGTTTTCGACTTGTTCGATGTACAATTTTTTTTATATATCCATAATTTTTTCCTGAACCCTTTTGGTTCACTGGGATGCCCTTATTTTTTCCTACGCGTGTCAACCTAGCAGGTCTCTTTTATGCATAGTATTTTTTGATTATGTCCGTGTTCACAGGGTGTAGAAAATCTTTATCGTCCATGGTGGTAAGTATTATAGCACCACGAGAAAATATCTTCTTGATAATATATTACAAAATATTCTGCACTTGTAACAAACTAAAAAAATCCAACTATCCAGTTGTACAAATTCACGATGTTGAAAGAACCAGCATAAGATATCGCATTTGACATGTTGCTCCAGTTGATAGAACATCTTTATTCAACATGTCTAAGCTATGTTAGTTATACCAAACATTATGCCAATCACAACAAATAGAGAAATAACAGATATTACCACAGGCTCCTAAATAATATTATAGATGCATATGGTGCTAATACATTCCCTTTCTATAATCAATCCTCGTACCTTAGATCTCTTCTTTGTGCTTTGCTTTTAGTTTTTTACTTCTTGCATTGCATTATAAATATAGGGTTTTTATTTTTTTCCTTTTCCTTGGAAACAATGAACTTCGATGGTGACTTATTAATTTTGTGAGTCAAGTTAGTCAATATCTTGGTCTCCCGACTTTTCACCATGACAATATTATAAACACCACATAACACGTGGCCCAGTGGTTAGTGTTTTAGGTTGTAAGCACAAGGTTAGGTGTTAAAAACCCCTTGACCATCATCCTTCTTTTTTACCACTTGTTTTCTTTATTTTTCTTTCTATTTCTTTTTCTTTTTGTCTCCTTTTATTTTAGTTTATTTATTTTATTTTCTCTTTTTTTATCAAGTTAATATTTAAGAAACACCAAAATGTTTTTATTTATTTCATCAAGCTTTGATTTTATTATTTTTGTTTAATATGTTAATTAATTAAAAGGAACCAAAAATAGATTATTTGTTCTGACTTGTTTAAATCTTGATGTTTCTTTTAAACTTTTGTAAAATATTTTCTTAAATGATTCTCTTGATGTCATGATGCCTTAATGTGTTTACTTGAGCAAAATTTTATTTTTTTGAAAACTTATAACATGATTAAATGTTGTTCCTTTGAAAAATGTTTTGGTTAGTTGTTTGTTTTGTTGAACTTTAGGATTTTAATTACTTGATCTTTGAAGATGCTTTGATGTTTGTTTCTAAGAGTGTGTAGTTTATCATTGATATATGATAAATCCCTTTTAAGGGTTATGTTTTAAGAATTGTGTGGTTTCTTTGATTGGCTTGTATACACCATGAAGCTCGTGTGAATGCTCTTTTTTATTGTTATTAATATTAATATTTATGTATTAATAAATGTTTATACTTCATTGTGTTAGTAA
The DNA here is from genome assembly GCA_948472305.1 of Vicia faba. Taxonomy (NCBI): domain Eukaryota; kingdom Viridiplantae; phylum Streptophyta; class Magnoliopsida; order Fabales; family Fabaceae; genus Vicia; species Vicia faba. The sequence goes on along the minus strand of OX451738.1, from coordinate 805,742,028 downwards.
TTATGTTAAAATCCAAGGAAAGAGATTGTAGTGTTAACTTGATATTCATGTGCATGTGTTTGTCTTATGTTCATCTTCATATGTTTATCTTTGTATGTTACCTTTGTGAATGTTTTCCTTCTGTTTACCCTTGTGCACCCGAACCCTAATATTTTCTTCAAACTTTGAAACCTTTTTCAATAAAAAACCTTGAATTTGTCATTGAATTTTCAAACTTTCTTTAATGAATGCCTCAATACACTTAAGCATATAAAAAAATTTCAAAGACTTTATACATTTGTCATCTCCATAGATTGAGATATAATTCTCCTATCCCCATAGTATTGATTGAAATCTTGTTGATTCTTTTCCACTTAATGGAGTTAGAGGCATACTTGCTGATTTTATATCTAAGATAGAGCCCTTCCTTAATGATGATGCAAAGATCCATCTTCTCATACTTGTGGGTTGATTAGTTTAGTATTCTCCTTAAGATGACTGTCGTAACCAGCAAAAAATACGAGTCGTCGCCACTACTTTTTTCCCAAGGACAGGAAAAACAGATAACCCTAATTTGGTTTAGAGAATCTAGATTCGAGAGTTGGTTAGACAAAGGGAAGATGTTAGGAACCCTTCATCTCCCTTGTTCTCAAGGGGCTTCCCATTTAGGTTCTATGGTAGATCAGGAATTTTCTATTTAATGTTATTTGTTTCCATATGTATAAGAAAATATATAATTTTTTAATAATGGGACTCGCCTTGGTTTTAACCGCGTGCCTATGTATCTCCTTGTGAAGAAATCATAACCCATTTCGTTGTCAATTATGTGTTTGGTTAGTTTTTTTATAAGATTTCGTAGAATTGCTTTGAGGTTATCCTTGAACCTTGTTTGGGTTTGAAAAATGAGTAAGCGTAGACGTAGTTCGCAATTAATTTTGAAAGTAATCCTATTTAACTATTTTTTTGAAAAAATCTTGGTTTTTTTATTAACTTAGTAAAAAAATAATTTGAAGTTGGTTAGCTATTTTAAATGCATGACTGATAAAAATATTTGAACAAAATAATGTGGAAGTTAGTAAAAAAAATTGAATGAATTGATAAATAACAAGTTAGTAATTTTAGAAAGAATGGTTAATAATATTATAACAATAAGAGGGAGTTTATTATTTTATTATATTTATAAATTAAATATTAAAACTTACTTAATCATTATTTTAATGCACAAAGGAAACTTTAATTTAGAAAAGAAAGAAAATATAAATGAATTAAATGCAAAAATAAATAAATAAATAATGAAATTATTAAATAAAAAATAGGGGATATATTATGTTCAAGATAGTAAATTGATGGTGTTTGAATAACAAGTTAAGCCCAAGTAAGAGTATGAGGGCCAAGCGCAGAGGGGGTGTGATTATAGTTGAAGTGAGTAATTGAGGGAGTGCGAAGAGAATTAGGCTTGTCCCAAGGTAGCTTTTTTACCCTAAAATCCCTCCCATTTTTCTTCATTACATGCTCACAAAGGTCTCAAATACTCAAGGTTACTCAAGAGTTGACCAGTCAAATGCTCCTCCTAAGCAATGGGTCTACAACTAGGGTTTTGAGTTTCTCAAGGAAGATTGGTTTTCAAGGGTCTCAACTGATTTTCATGGTTCTCCATAGGTCTTCAACAATTCTCATGTCAAGTTTCAAGCCTTGCATCATAAGTTTGCTCAGTCAATGGCTCAGATGATTGAAAATCAAATGTATTGAGTAAAAAGTCAACTATGGTCAATATATAGTCAAACTTCAAGATTTTTGGTCAAAATCATCATTTTTGAAGTGGTATTCATCATTTTATCAAGGGTTGATCATGATTCCTCAAGGAAAGCCCTTAAATCATCAAAAGTCAAGAATTGTCAAATTAGGGTTTCCTTAGGAGAAGTCAACTGAACTTTGACCAAGCATAACTTTCACATGCTTCATAAAATTCCCCCCAACCAAATATCATTTTGAAGGAAATTCATTTCTCTACAACTTTTAATTTGTGCTCAAGTCCAAAAAGTGCTTCATTTGAAAGATATGCGCTAATACATTATAGGTCATTTTCAAAAGTCAACAAAAAGACACTATTTTTCAAGGCAACTTACATCAAGGTAAATCTCCAAATGCAAAAATTATCAAAAGAGAAATTGTAGAGGACATCTTGAGATTTTCAAAAAGTTAAATATCGCCTTCAAAGGATGAAAATTGAGCAAGCTATGAGTTCTACAAGTTGGGAAATTTTGAAGAAATGCATGAAATGCAAAATGTGCAAACTTGAAATTTTGGACTTGTGACCTAACCTTTTAGACTTCAAACATATCCCTGACCTTATGAAAGACTCCTAAGATCACTCCTACCTTGACATATATTTTATTATTATTTTATTTACATTTATTTTGTTTTTATTCAAATAAATGCAAAATAAATTAAAAGAAGTATAAGACAAATGGGCCAAGCATATGATGAGTCATTTACAGGCCCATACAACTCATGATAGCCTAGAAAAACATGCCAAATTCGTGCAAGGGTTCAAGAAGGCAAGAAAATATCAAAAATGGAAAGGTTTCAATTTTCTTGATTCTTGTTTAAACATGGCATGCTGACTTGATTTCTTGCCATGTTATTGGAGTCAGTCTCTTCCTCTATATAAGGGTAAGCCTCAAATCAAGAATGGACACGAATGCCTGCCTCAAGAAACTAGCAAAACTCTCCAAATTTTCTCAAAACCCTCGAGCTTCAAAACTCACTCTACAAGCCCTCTCATCCTAAAATTATGATCCTATTCCCTTCCTGGAACATTGAAAGGTAAATTTGGACCAGTTACCATGATACAAAACGCATGAGAATGGCATATCATGCATCTCTGGTCATATAACATTGTGATTTCCATATCTTAAATTTCGTGTTGTTTTAAATCTCGTTGTTATTGCTAACATATTTCTGAGTTTCTTATGAACAGATTTAGATCACCAATATCATCCCATGCATGCAGGTTTAAAAAACACCATGTTTGTTTCCGATTGGTGTAACCTGGTTCAAAACAGGAGATCCAGGGTTTTTTAGCCAAAAATAAGGCTGAATTTGGAATCAGGGGGTTTGAATTAGGGGGTAGCATGTATTTATGCATTTAGATCTTACATTTTTGTAGGTTCTGGATTTTGGTTCGCCGGAGAAGACGACCAAAGCTAATTAGGAGGTAGCATGTATTTCTGCATTTAAATCTAACACTTTTGTAGGTTCTGGATTTTGGTTCGCCGGAGAAGATGACCAGAGCTAGGGCTCTGGCACTTCTCCGGCCATATGCTTCATTATTTCCTTTTGTTATTTTTTTTTGTTTTAGATACCAGATGAAATGACCGCCCCAGTGGCAAGCACATGTGTCTCAAGGATTTGTAGTTCCAGGGAAAGGGTTTGATCCCTGTCCTTGGCATATTATTTTTTTCAATTCTTTCCTTGCAGATCCAATGTTAATCAGTCCAATGCACGCATGGTGTACCCCAACTCCACACCATTAGATCTCAACTGATCTTGATCCAGTGTTCCAAATCAGCACGCCTACGGTGCACTACGAGGAATGGTCTATATTGAATCGAGCACAGTTCTGGGATTTGTCTAGTTTGGGCTTAGCAAAGTGTTTCCGCACCCCCATTCTCTTATTCTATTCCAGACCCATTTAATTTCTTTTTTTGTTTTAATTAACTTTTTCCTTTTTTAATATCTTTTATTTAAATAAAAAATAATCATAAAATTTTTAAAAAAAATAGATTCAAGTTTTTTTAATTAATTAATTTAATTTTCATAAATAGAAATTAATTTAATTTAATCACATCTTGATTCTATTTAATTAATTAAATTGTAAATTAACTAGAATTAGGATTAAACACTAAAAATATTTTTCTAAACCAAAACAAAAACACCAAAAGTATTTTCTTAAAACGCTTAGCAAAATTTTAGGGTTTTTAACATCTTTTCCCTTTTCAATCTCCACGCGATCATTTACTTTTTTCGCTTTATTTTCCAATATTGTAACTGTCAATGGTATGTAATAGATAAACTAAGGTTTATTTACCTTTTCCCCATTTTTAGGGTTTGTAATTATCCTTCCCCGAAGCATTGTAATAGCGTAGGCTCAATTTCCCGCATTTTTACTTTCCGCACTTATGTATGAATGCATGTATATATTTAACTGTTAGTAATAGGATTGTATGGTAAAGACTAAAAGAAAATGTTAGATAACCATAAATCCAAGATTAAAATAACTGATACTGAACATACTTCCCATACGTGCACCTCTAGGGTGACCCTCATTTATTGCCTCAGATATAAACAATCATGCCCCTCAAATGAGGGATGCTTTAGCAAAGATCCTTCGGTTATAAAGATCTTAATCCCTCGATGACCCTTCGATGCTGCCTCGATAAACGATCTTAGTCCCTTACGACAATTGCTAAAGCGTTCTACGATTTTCTTTTATGACTTTACGATAACCCGCGCCCGTCCCTCAAACATCCAATGATAGGGCTTCCTATTAATTAATGGTAGGATAGTACTATCTAAAGGAGAAAAGGAAAAGAACAATGACTTTTGAGTAGGTAGATAGCTCGTAGTCTCTTGCTCACAAACAAACACATTTTTCACGTAAAACACTTATTTTCTAAAATATTTCAAAAAAAAAAAAACAAACACTTTGTATGCGTTCTCAACGATACAAAAATCATTAAAAAGTTTGTAAAACTTAGGCATTTTTTCAAAATATTTTCAAACAGACAAACACAAAGCATTTTCAAAGTGAGCTAGTGATTAAGAGCCTGTAGATAACTACAGATGAAAAGGGTTCTAATACCTTCCCTTTTCATAACCTACCCCCTTACTCAGAAAAATCTCAAAAGTTATTTCCTTTTCTTTTCACCCTTTCCTTTATTGGATAAAAGAAAAGTCGGTGGTGACTCCTGCTATCCGTAACATTTGCGATAAAACGCAAAACCTAAAAGTCAGTTCTTCCACCATATTAAAGAACTAACGACTCTGCTGGGGATAACTAAAAATGGGGTTACCTTAGAACTAGATCACCTTTAATTTTATTTCCTTGTTTGATTTGCCTGATTTATTTTTAAGGCTTGTTTGGATTATTCTTGTAAAGATCCTATACCCAAATCTGGGGCATTTTAGGTAAGTAGCAATAGATCATGAAAATTGTACGACGTATACCGATACGGTTGAAGCGATGGCTACGTTAGTGCGACACATTGGTTGGTGTTGATGTCCATTGAGTTAAGTCAAGGAGAATGTTAGGTTTCCGCATGGTGTCATAAAGGACTAACTGACCGTAGAACCTTAGTTGACACAACTTAGCCATTAGAAAGTAGTGAGATGGTCGGCTTTGGTGCATACTGAAGTTGGTTGATACTCGATGCTACACTCATTGAGATCGGACTCTCGGGATATTTCAATCGCAAATTAGATGCTTGTGCTGAATTAATGCCTGAGAGAAAGATCAGTGATATTGAGGCTTCTAGAACCTGATTACTTGTTTTAAGAGAGGTTGAGCCAACTAAAACTTCAAGAGGGTACTTACCTACAAACTCTATGCAAGCTTAAACCTAAGGCCTTGTGTGTTTTGTTTGTGTATGATTAACTGTTCGAACATGACATCATAACATCATGGCATCATACCATATGCATTTTCCCTAACCATTTCAAGGACCAAGAGATTTATCTTTGTTCTATTTTGCAGGCTATAGCCTCCGCTTGAAGAAACACTATCCGAATCAACTTTGTAAGGGTGCCTCCTCAACTTAAAGAGTTAGTCTCAAGGGTTCCCGAAAGCTCTCCATTTGTCAAATGGCATGGTCGACTACTCAGTCTGGTTAGCTCAGGTTTTAACAAAGATATGATGAGTGTTCTATTCCAATTCTTTGACCCTGCACATCACTGCTTCACCTTTCTTGATTATCAGTTGGTACCCAAAATGAAGGAGTTATCTCAATTACTGAGAGTGCTTGTTCTTAATCATATACCCTTCACCGGTTTAGAGGAAGCTCTGAAACCAGAAGTTATTGCAGCAACTTTACATCTGAAGCCGTCCGACATAATATCCAATTGGGAAACAAGAAGTGGAGTCAAAGGTTTTCTCGCTAAATTTCTGATAGAGAAGGCTCAACTATTTCTGGACTTTATGAGTTTTCAGGCTTTCGAGGAGATCTTGGCTCTTCTAATCTATGGGTTGGTACTTTTGCCTAATCCAGACCAACTTATAGATGTGAACGCCATCAAAATATTTCTTTCTCGTAACCATGTGCCTACTTTGCTCGGAGACATTCTGCATTCTCTTTACACTCGTACTATGAGGAGGAAATGAACTCTCATGTGTTGTATACCACTACTATCCAGGTGGTTTGTTTTGCACCTTCCCCGCTCGTAATGAAGAATGAACAAAGTTTGAGATGGTCGCAAATAATAATGTCACTTTCTCATACATAAATTCACTGGTATTCCCGACCTCATGAGGATATCCTTATCATTGACCGCTGTGGGGAATTACCTAATGTTCCACTACTTGGCATTAGGGGAGGTATTACTTACAACCCTTATCTGGCCCTGCGTTAATTTGGTTATGCTCGAAGAGATGGTCCTCATGACGCACTTATCCAGGGTATTATGTTCGACTATGAAAATGATCCTCAAGGTCATCGGTAAAGGTTTATACATGCTTGGGGCATGGTAAGAAAGATTGATAGTAAGGCTTTAGGAAATATGAACTCCATCCCTCTGGAGCTCTATCTCAAATTGGTACGAGCTCGAGCTCAAAACCTCATGATGCCATACCCAACTGTCTTACCGATGATCATGGAACCTGTTATCTAAGGAGACGTTTCTCACACCATCCTTCATCCAGAGATGCCCACTAACCTTGAAGAATTGCAGAAGTTCTGGATTCAACTCCAGGAAGAATGGGATACCTTTGAGACTCAATTCTATGCAAGTGAAAAGAAAGTGTTCAAGCTCACAAGAAACTTCACGAGGAGCAGAGTCTTAATGCATACATCAACACGAAGAGGAAGCGTCCGTGGGAGACTTGAGTCTTAGGAGTTTATATTGTTGTCTTGTTGAGACCCTCTTTTCATTGTAAGCCTAAGAGGCAATTGCATTTTTGAACTTACGAATAAAATCTTTGTTTCTATTTCCTCTTGGCTATCAAATTTAAATCTCCTAAGGTCCTTGAAAACATTGCATTTACATATCATGCACCATTTCATAACAGGTTTCTCATTTTCTCGCTATTTATTTCAGCAGAAAAATGGCCCTCGAACAAACTGTTAAGGATCTCCAGGATCATCATGCACAATTTTAAGAGACTTTTCTTGATCTAGCACAGGGGAAGAAAGATTTGATGGCGCTCGTCGCCAAGAAAAACAAGACCAAGAAGCCAGCTGCTGTCCTTAATATAGGGAGAAGGTTCAAAGGTCCTGTTCAAGCAGTCCAAGTGGATGATGTTTCCTATGAGGAAGACGACAACTAGGAAGAAGATGGTAGAAGAATCAAGCTTGAAGGAAGGAATAATCAGGGTTATGAGAATATTCATGAAGAAGAAGACTACTCTGATGAACAGTACCCTTCTGCAGATGACAAGTACAAGCAGTTGGGAGACCGATTCAAAGCTATGGAAATCCAAAAGGTACTCGGATTAGATTTTGAAGAACTAGGCTTGGTATCAGGGGTGGTCATCCCTCATAAGTTCAAAGTCCCCGTCTTCACTAAGTATGATGGGGTCTCTTGTCTCAAACTTCACCTGAGGTCGTATGTTCGAAATATTTAACCTCATACTGTTGACTGAAAACTCTGGGTCCATTTCTTTCAAGAAAGCCTGGCTGGAACTCAACTTGAATGGTTCTATCATCTCGAGGGAACCAACATTCATACATGGGAAGACTTGGTTGATGCTTTCCATAAGAAGTATCAATATAATGCTGACCTGGCACCGACTCAGGTGCAATTGCAAAACATGTCCATGGGCTCAAATGAAGGGTTAAAGGAATATGCACAAAAATGGAGGGATTTAGCTGGAAGGGTGCAAGCTCCCTTGACTGACTAGGAACTGGTATATATGTTCATCGGCACCTTGACAGGCCCATTTTTTAATCTGTTGATTGGAAGCTCGTCGTCTGGTTTTACGGAGCTGATTTTGACTAGGGAAAGAGTGGAAAGTGGCATCAAGAGTGGGAAGATTACAATGTCTACATATTCTAATACTGTGAAGAAGCTATTTGGCGGTAAAAAGGAAGCCAATGTTGTTTATAAGGGCCGTAGTAAAAGTGATCTCCATCAGTCTGTGGGAGTGGTATTGATTTCCAATATGGCGCTTGTTCAACAACAACAGGGTAACCGACGAAGGCCAGACGCTCTCTTGAGATAGTTTACCAAGATCGGTATGCCTTTATCTTAGGCATTACAACAATTATTAAAGGTTGAACTCATTTTACTATGGGATTCTTCTCAGAATCCCAACACATCCTCTCCGAAGTGCAATCCAAATGTGAGGTGTGCTTATCATTCGAACAGTCCTGGGCATGACACAAACAATTGCTAGGCCCTGAAGAGCGAGATTCAAGATATGATCAATAATAAGGAAATTGAGTTTGATCCTATGGAGACTCCGAACGTGATTTCTGCACCTATTCCCAAGCATGATAAGGGCATAAGTGCTATTGAATATGTGTTGTATGTTACCATTATAGGTGATGTGGTTACTCCTCTCTCGACAATAAAAAAGAATTTGCTACAAGCCGGTTTATTTTTGGGTTGTGTTAAAGAATGTTATTGTTGTGCAGTCCAACCCAATGGTTGTGGGTTACTGAAGGAAGGCGTTCAACGCCTAATGGATGAACATGTAAATTTGATTGATAAATTTTCGCATGCAGAGAATTTGTGCCAAGATTTGGTTATTGTATTTGGTACTCCTTTCAGGATCACTTCCAAGGGTCCTGTAAGGATTACCGTCAATCTAAAAGCTGCTCCTTTGATTATTACAACACCTGGGCCCATCACATATTCCCTGGAAAAGGCTATTCCAGGGAATTATGGGTATGACACTTATTACCACAGCATTAAACAAGAGTTGTCTGAGGAAGATGATGAAGAGGATGATCAGAGTATTGTCAATATTGTAGGGACCAACAAAATTACTAGAAGCGGAAGGATTTTCTCCCCGGAAATCTCTCCACCTTTTCAAGTCATTGTTACCAAGTCAACTGCCGAGGCTCGAGGTAAAGAGCCAATGATAGAACTTGCCCAGACGGATGCACCAAAAGAAGCTACAGACAAGGACACCTCTAGACAAGAGTTGGAAGAGGTTTTTAAGATCATTCACATTAGTGATTATAAAATCGTTGAACAGCTTGGGAAGACCCTGTCTAAAATTTCCATGTTATCTTTGCTACTGTGTTCAGAAGCCCATGCGCATGCTTTAGTAAAATTCTTGAAAGTTGTTCATGTGCCCCAAGAAATTTCAATTGATCAACTTGGAAGTTACGTGGCAAGTCTGACAATTGATAATGGATTAGGATTTTCTAATGCTGACCTGACTCCAGAGGGGAGAAATCATAATAGGGCCATGTATGCCTCTATTGAATGTAGGGGCACTACAGTGGCACATGTGTTAATTGATAATGGCTCTTCTCTGAATGTTCTTCCAAAAGACGCTCTTAACCGACTGGATTGTGAGGGGGTTATGTTGAAGCCTAGTAATATCATAGTTAGAGCCTTTGACGGGTCCATAAGAATAATGCATGGAGAAGTGGACCACCCAATCAAAGTGGGTTCACAGATATTTGAATCCACTTTATATGTACTGGAAATTCAGCCAGCTTATTCTTGTCTATTGGGACGCCCCTGGATCCACGAGGCAAGTGTTGTAACCTCCACCTTGCACCAGAAACTAAAGTAGCCAGTAAAAGGAATTTTTTTTTCTACGGAGAAGAGGAGTACATGGTCAGCCACCTAAATTCATTCCGGTACATGGAGATGGACGGAGAATTTATCGAAACTCCATGTCTGACCTTCAAAGTGATTTCCCCTGCTGCTATTAAAGATTTTTCTGCCATTCCAAAGACCAGCAGGACTTTGCACAAGATGGCTTCCTTGAAATATGCCAAGCCTACTATAGAAGAAGGTGGTTGTACTATTTGCGGTCAACTTCCTGATATCCCTTATAAACCTGACAAGTTTGGTTTGGGCTTTAGCTGGAAGACCTCCGTTCCGCATCAGCAATAACATTGTCAACGCCATAGAAGACGTCGACAGTGATTATGATTTTGACAACTGGATATTCCCTACCATTAGTGATGGACTTGATAATTGGAGACCGAAAGACATTTTCCCTATCTCCTTTAGACAGGAGTAATAGCTGCATTCCTGTCTTATTGGTTTTAAAAGATTTTAGTTATGTAATAAACAATGACTTTAAACCTTGTGTCTTACCCGGGGCACAATGGTTCATTTGTTAATGGTTGATAATGCATAAACATTGTTCATTCAATAAAAATATTGGACGTTTTGCATGCAAATTTTGTGATCTCTGTTTTTCTCTTATCTTATTGCATTTTCAAATAGCTATGTGTACTTACACACACCCACACACTATATTGCAGATCCTCGTCCACCTTGGATCTCGTTGACAATAATTCTGCTATTTCCTCTTATGACCTCAAAAATCCAATCTACCAAGCCGAGGACAAAGGTGAGGAAGATTGTGAAATACCTGGAGAACTTGCCAGACTCTTAATACAAGAAGAAAAGTTTATCCAAACACATGAAGAGTCGATCGAAGTAGTAAACTTGGTTACCGAGACAAAGAAGAAAGAGGTTTAAATAGGCGCCAACTTAGATAACAGTGTCGAGAACCGGTTAATCCAGATGTTGCATGAATATGTTGAAATCTTTGCTTGGTCATACGAAGACATGCCAGGGCTCGATACTGATATTGTGGTTCACCTTCTACAAATGAAAGAGGGTTGTGCTCCTATTAAACAGAAGGTTCGTCGCATGTGTCCTGAAATGTCAGAAAAGATCAAAGTCGAGGTTATAAGGCAATTCAACGCAGAGTTCCTAACAGTGACGTCATATCCTTAATGGGTTGCTAATGTTATTCCGGTACCAAAGAAAGATGACAAGGTAAGTATGTGCATAGATTACAGGGATCTGAACAGGGTAAGCCCCAAATATGACTTCCCACTGCCACATATTGATGTCTTGGTCGACAACACCTCTCAGCATAAGGTATTCTCCTTCATGGATGTTTTCTCAGGTTATAATCAGATCAAGATGGCGCATGAATACATGGAGAAAACTACCTTCGTCACACAGTGGGGCACTTTCTGTTACAAGGTTATACCTTTTGGGTTGAAGAATGTTGGGGAAACTTATCTGCGTGCTATGATAGCCTTATTTAAGGACATGATTCACCATGAGATAGAGGTCTACATCGACAACATGATAGCAATGTTACAAAATGAAGAAGAGCATCTCGATCATCTGTATAAATTGTTTGAGAGACTGAGGAAGTATAAGCTAAGGTTAAACTCGAACAAGTGCACCTTCGGGGTGATATCTGGTAATCTCCCGGGTTTTGTCGTCAGCGGTAAAGGTATTGAGATTGATCCTACAAAAGTAAAAGCTATCCAAGAAATGCCGACTCTTCGTATTGAGAAGGAAGTCAGAGGTTTCTTAGGACAACTGAATTATATTGCCTGTTTCATTTCTCATTTGACTACTACTTGTGAGCCAATCTTCAAGCTACTGAAGAAAAATCAAGTAGTGAAATGGAACAATGACTGTCAAATAGCCTTTGATAAAATCAAGGATCACCTACAATAACCTTCAATTCGGATGCCATCAGTTGAAGGAAGACCTCTAATCATGTAACTAATAGTACTTGAGAATTTAATGGGGTGTGTACTAGGGCAACATGACGAGTCTGGTCGAAAAGAGCATGTCATATACTACCTTAGAAAAAAGTTTACCGACTACGAAACAAGATATTCACTGCTCGAGAAAACTTGTAGCACTTTGGCATGGGATGATCGCCGACTAAGACAGTATATGTTGCCCATACTAGTTTGTTGATCTCTAAAGTGGATCCTATCAAGTATATATTCGAGAAGCCAGCGCTCTCTGGAAGAATAGCCCGATGGAAAATGGTCCTAGAAGAATATGAAATTCAGTACGCCACTCAAAAAGCAATTAAAGGGAGTGTACTGGCATATCATTTAGCACATCAAGCTGTAGATGACTATCCGTCTATGAATTTCGATTTCTCGGATGAGAACATTATTCTAGTTATAGATTATGAAGAACTTGGACCATATGAAGGACCTGAGCCAGGATCCCGATGGACTATTGTTTTCGACAGACCTTATAACGCGCTTGGCAATGAAATCGAGACTATAATTATCTCTCCTCAGGGTTTCCATACACCCTTCACTGCCAGACTTTGCTTTGACTGCACCAACAATATGGTCGAATATGAAGCGTGCATCATGTGTCTTAAAGCTGCGATTGACGTGAGAATCAAGTTCTTAAGCGTATATGGGGAATTAGCCCTAGTGAATAGTCAGGTCAAGGGATAATGGGATATGAAGCATCTGAATCTTATCCCTTACCGAGAACATGTACTAACCTTGATTGTGTATTTCGAAGAGATTACTTTTGAGCATATACTAAGAGAAGAGAATCAGCTGGCGGATGCATTAGCTACCATGTAATATGTTGTACCCCAAAAGTTTCCCTCTCACTTATCAAGAATTTGCTCACAAGATCTCCTTGGGCTCAAGACTGCACTAGGGTTTGATCAGCTCAAGACACCTCCTTAGGCACTGATGACCAAAATTAGTGTTTGAGTTTGCATAAGGATTTTTGAATTATCAATGATTCATATGAATTTCATGGACCATTATGGACCCCCAGGTTTATTCATGTCAAGTTTCAAGCCTTGGATCACACTTTTGATCAGTCAATTGAATAGTTGACCTAAAAATCAGCTATTTTGGGAAGAAAGTTAACAATGTCATTCTTATAAAGCAAGATTTTTGCATAAAGTTCACATTGAGCCTCTAACTTGTTCCCTCTGATCACACTCCATCCACAAAGTCAGAAGCAAGCTTGTTTAAAGCATAACCACACTACCTTAGAAAGTACACAAGGCATTGAAACTTGTTTTCTAAAAAATCACATGTTATGCATAAACATGTAATTTCAAATCCTGATCAACAACAAGACTCTAAACTTGTTGCTTATAAATAGAAGCACTGTTTGTGAGCTAGGACACGAGCTTCAGGACCCTGAAACTCACTCAAACTCCCTCTAGCCAGAAATTGTGTCAAAAAACCATTGTTGTGCAAGTTCTGACTTTACATACCAAACTCCAAATCCCCTCGTGCGTTCTTTGGCCTTTCACTTCCAAAAGCTTCTAAACATCAAATACAAACCATCCAAAGTCCATTTTCTCAACTGTAACACCTCCATCGTCAAGTTCCATTTTTTAAAAATAGGGGTATGCAACTTGACTTCTCTAGAGCTCCTCACCCACTTTCATCTCAAGCTAATCATTGCATTAGCTTCCTGGGACCTCAAGGAAGCTAACCTGATCCTTGCAGCACTTTGAATCAAGCTCATTTGCATTTCACAATTTCCAGTTTTGAGGTATTTTTATTGACTTCTATCTCATTACTTAGGCATTGTTATGCTTGCATTTATGAAGATAAAATGTAGACCTCATTGCCACGAAGCTGTATATATCCATAGTTTGCATTTACATGGCCTGAGCTTAGAGAATTTTAGAGTTGAAGTTTCTGATATTTCTAGGGTTAAAATTAGGGCCAGAGAAATTCTCATTTATCTTTGACTTTTAGCTTTAGTTATTTACATGGTTAGATTCGTGAGGAAGAATGCAACAACTTTCATTTTGTCATCTTCCATTTTTGTTGAGAAATGAAGAAGTTACAGGTACACCGAATGGAGGTTGAAGATGAAGTCATCAGGACTTGATTTGCCTTACATATTTATTGTTTTGTTTATATAAATAGATGTATAGCCACCCCAGTTGTAAAGTGCGAGCCTGCTAACCTATGGGACCTGGGTTCGAGCCCCAGTGGTACCCTTTTTCATTTTTTCATATTTTTTGATATTTCTGATTTGTTTTGTTTGCAGGCGCCGGGCCCTTTGGGCCTGGCTCTCTTTTTTTGTTTTTGCTGATTAACTCCCTGCCTACTTCATGCACCCCCTGGCCCATTTGTATTTATTTATTGCATTTTTTCTTTTTAAATATATTTTCAAAAATACTAAAAAAATCATAAAAATACTAAAAAAATGATATATTTTATATTTTGACTTATTTTATTTTATTTTTCCATAAACAAAAAATATTTTATTTACTATACTTTATTTATTTTTATTACCTAAATCTTATAGACTTAATTAATATTATATTATTTATATTTCTTCATACTATTTAAAATTATATTATTTAATTACCAATAAAATACTAAAAATATTTTTAATGCCATAAATATTTTCAAGATAAAAAATGCCAAAAAAAAACTTTCCTTAAATTATTTTCTTTGGATTGATTAATAGAATTAGGGTTTTTCCTTTTAAAATCTTTTTCTTAATAAATTCAAATTTAATTAACTATCTTCTTTATTTAAATTAGGTTAACACAAAAATCTTTTTTTTTATAAAAGAAAACAAACAAAATTTATTTTCTTTACATTTTGCGTCCATGTACATTTATTCATTTTTTATACTTGTATATTATATTCATTTCATTCCTTGTATATTTATGCAATTCAATATGGTTGTAATAGATAAATAGATTTATTTTCTTGCAAATCCCCATTTTTAATTTGTATACCCCCTCCCCTAAATGATTTAATAGCATAGTAATTTTAATTCCCGCAATTTATCGCTTTATATAACAAATTCTAGTAATTAGGGTTTTGTATGGAAAGATTAAAACCAACCAAATAGCCAACCCTAATTCAAGACAAAATTAAGCATGAAAACAATACACTTGCACACAAGCACCCCTAGGGTTATCCCATTTGGTTGCCTTATACAAAATGGCCATATTACGCATGTAAGGTATCTTAGAAAAAAATACAAGATCATAGTCCCTCGACGACGCTATCTAAGTTGCCTTACAAATGATCTTAGTCCCTCAAAAAGAATTCTAAGATACCTTGCAACATTGCTAATCATGGTTATACGATGACCCACGCCCGTCCCGTTTACATCCAAAGATAGGGTTGCTTACCAAATCAATGGTAAGACAACAATGTCAAAGGAAAAGAAAATGAACAAGAAAGACATTTGAGTTGGTAGATTGCTCCTAATTACTTGCTCCATTTCAAAACAAACATCCTTGCTATTTTTAAAAGAAAACACATAAACTTTCAAACATCTTACAAAATTGAAAACATTTTCAAAAGATCAAAACGTCTTTGTATATATTCTTACGAACGAGAATCATTACAAAGATTGCCTAAACAATGGCCTCTTTACAAAATACTTTCAAAAACCACACAAAGCACAATTTTCAAACAAAAGCAAGTGATCTAGCAAGTAACTAAGAGCCCATGGAAAACCATGGATGAAAAGGGTGCTAATACCTTCATTTTTCATAATCTACCCCCCGAACTCAAGAAATAATCTCAAAGGTCTTTCCTGTGCTTTTTCACCTTTCCTTTTGGATAAAAGAAAATTCGGTGGCGACTCTTTCTAACTGCAACATTTGCGATCAAACGCAAAACCCTCAAGTCAGTTCTCCCACCGTATCACATCATCCATGTTTAAGGTCTTATGGGACAATGAGGCTCCCAGAATTACCATTGAAATATTCGATGAACCGGTACACTGCTATGAAATTGACATTGATGAAGTAGAGGAAAAATGTTGGTTTCATGAAGTGAAAAGGTACCTTGAGGCTCAAGAATACCCTGAAGGGGCATCCATCAACGACAAGAAGTTCCTACGGAGGTTCTCAGCTAAGTTCTTCTTGAGAAAAGAAATTCTATACAAACACAATCATGACTCAACCCTGCTTCGTTGTGTGGACAAGAAAGAAGCAGAAGAAATTATGCAAGATATGCACGAAGGTATCTTTGGTACTCACTCCAATGGGCATACTATGGCTAAAAAGATTTTGAGAGCTGGTTACTATTGGTCGACTATGGAGACTGACTGTCACCACCACTTGAGAACTTGTCATAAGTGTCAAATCTACGTTGATAAAGTTCATGTGCCTCCAGTACCTCTGAACGTCATGATTGCTCCATGGCCATTCGCAATGTGGGGAATTGATATAATCAGAGAAAACAAGCCTACTTCTTCTAACGGATATGGCTTCATCCTCGTCCTCATTGATTACTTTACAAAGTGGGTAAAAGAAGCTTCGTTCGCCTCTATTACCAAGAATGTGATCGCCCGATTCATCAAGCACAACCTTATATGTCGGTATGGCGTCCCGGAGTGAATCATCACAGATAATGGTACCAATCTCAATAACACCTTGATCATTGAACTATGCACGCAGTTCAAGATCAAGCACCACAACTCTTCTCTGTATCGACCAAAGATGAATGGCACAGTGGAAGCTGCCAACAAAAATATTAAGAAGATTATACAGAAGATGGTTGTGACCTACAAAGATGGGCACGAGATGTTACCATTTACTCTCCATGGCTACCGCACTTCGGCTAGAACATCAACTGGGGAAACCCCATTCTCTCTGGTTTACGGTATGGAAGTTGTCCTACCTGTCGAAGTTCAGATTCCTTCTCTAAGGATCATGAAGGATGCAGACTTAGACAAACATGAGTGGATTTAGACCAGGTTGGATCAGTTAAATCTAATCGACGAAAAAAGGCTAGCTGCTAACTGTCATGGTCAAATGTATCAGAAGCTTGTGATCAAGGCATTCAAGAAGAAAATCAAGCATCGGGTATATCAGGCTGATGACTTGGTAATAAAGCGCATCATTCTACCGCAGGGTGATCCCAGGGGAAAATGGACTCCCACCTACGAATGGGCCATTTGTGATTAAGAAAATATTTTCTGGCGGTGCTATGATATTGACCACCATGGATGGTGAAGATTTCCAGCACCCTGTAAACGCGGACTTAGTCAAAAGATACCACGCATAAAAATGACCCTCTAGGTTGACTGGCCTAGGAAAAAATAAGGGCATCCAGGCGAACCAAAAGGGTCCGGGAAAAAATTAAGGATATATATAAAATATTATACACCCATCAAGTTGAAACCTGAGAAGGCAGCTTGAGAAAAGAAAGGGTATCCTGGTGGACTAAAAATCCAAAAGGGCGGTCCAGGAAAAATTTAGGGATAAAAACGTATGACTATGTCCCCATTGGATCACTTACAACAAGCTTTACTATCAAAGTCAAAGTTCAAGTGGTACAGATAAATTCACTCACTTTCTTTCGACAGCAAGACATGATATGCTTGAAGACATAAAGGCAATAGAAGAGTTGGAACCCGACAAGATCATTTCCACATAGCTATATATCTTGTTTTCGCTATGTACTCTTTTCATTTCACGGCAATTTCCTCTAATTGGGATTTCTGTCTCTTTGTACAAAATCGCCTATTTTTGGGTAAATTATCAATAGAAATACAATTTCAAAATTCAAAACTCTTTGTTTTTACTTTTTCAGTTTTGTTTGCAAGAACGTCCAATGACTAAAATTGAATGAACATATGCATATGAATACGATTAACTGTTAACAAATATATGCATAAAAATATGAATAAGCATTTACTCAGGACCCTAGGAGTGGGGATAACGTTCAAGCTATCCACAAATCCCCACAGAGCCACTTCCATTGGATTCTCCCTACAAAGTATTCTTATCATGCTCACCAGCAAATTCCCCCGACGGTAAAATAAATATGATCTTTTTCCCAGTAATATCACCCTCCCACGGAGTCCAAATTGTTACGGTTTATGGAAAATCTCTACCCCAGGTGAGTTCATTCCTCCAGAACTATAAATCCCCTGCAAATTTCTTTTCTCTAGCATAGCTCATTTCCTCAGCAAGGGTGTTTCCTCAATAGAGTACTTCTCCTCCAATAGAGTTTATTTCCCCAACAAGGTTTACTTCCTCAGGGGAGTTTAATCTTCCAGCTTGAGTATTTTTCACCATAAAACACCGGCAGGATTCCCATCTCCAGCAAGGGACAATCTGGGTTGCTATCCCCAGAGAGTTGCTGCTGAATTTGAAATTGGATCAAATATCATTCAACCTTATTCTCTCCAAACGACTCGGTATCATAAACTCGGTCAAACAGTACCTCGAAAGGATATCCATCTCTTTTATCCCCAGTCAAGGTATACAAGAATTATAATCCACAGTAGAGCGATGAATAACCAATGTTTTTGAACCCTTCTCCCCAAGAAGGAATCAACATTCTCTAGAAATCCATGTCCCCTATTGGAGCTTCCTCAAACAAAAGAGTAGGAGTCCCCGACAGTAACATTCCAGACAAGATCGAAGATACACATATTCTTTATCCCCAACAGTAGTCAGGGATTTATTTTCCAGACAAAGATGTTGTCCGAGTTTACAATTACACTTCAACAACATTTCACATTCATACATCATTTACAAACATCATAGCATGTGCATACGAAATGCATATAGCACAATCTAATTTATTTTGAGAACATTATTAAACAATTCATTATATACATCATGACATTGCATACAACTCACTCTTTACGTTTTCAGGAAATAATCAGTCAACAGACAAACATCACTAACTACTTGTATGGCCATACAGTCTTCTCAAAGGCTACATATGAAAAATGGCTACATGAGCAATTGCCTCAAAAGGTCATTCTTAGAGACGATATCTTCTGGCTCAGTTTAAATCGAGCGTAGATTTATTCTGATACTTCTTCCAGTTGAAGGCGGTCGTGAGCATATTTTGGCTCAGATTAAATCAAGCGTAGATTTATTTTGATACTTCTTCCATTCGAAGACGATCGTAGACATTTTCTGGCTTAGTTTAAATCGAGAATTGATTTATTCTGATACTTCTTCCAGTTGAAGACGATCGTTAACATCTTCTGGCTCAGATTAAATCAAGCATAGATTTATTCTGATACTTCTTCCAGTCGAAGACGATCATAGACATTTTCTAGCTCAATTTAAATCGAGCATAGATTTATTTTGATACTTCTTCCACTTAAAGTTAGACATAAATATCATTTAGCTTAGTTTAAATCGAGTGTAGATTTATTCTGATACTTATTCCAATTAAAGTCAGACGTAAATATCTTCTGGATCAGTTTAAATCGAGCGTAGATTTATTCTGATACTTCTTCCTATTGAAGATGGTCGTGAGCATCTTCTAGCTCAGATTAAATCAAGCATAGCTTTATTATGATACTTCTTATAGTCAAGGACGATCGTAGACATTTTCTGGCTCAACTTAAATCAAGCGTAGGTTTATTCTAATACTTCTTCCAGTTAAATTCGGACGTAAATATCTTCTGGCTTAGTTTAAATCGAGAAAAGATTTATTATAATACTTATTCCAGTTAAAGTCTGACGTAAATATCTTCTGGAACAGTTTAAATCGAACGTATATTTATTCTGATACTTCTTCCAGTTGAAGACGGTCGTGAGCATCTTCTGGCTCAGATTAAATCAAGCACTGATTTATTCTGATACTTCTTCCAGTCGAAGACGATCGTAGACATCTTCTGGCTCAGATTAGATCGATAGTAGATCTATTATGATAGTTCTTCCAGTTGAATACATGCATATACCTCTTCTATCTCGGATTAAATCAAGTATAGATTTATTATGATCCTTCTTCCAGTTGAAGTCAATGGTTTCTTTGGATGGCATCTATAAGCCCATCTTCGACGACTCACCGTCACCTATCCAAATGGCATTTATAAGCCCATTCCCGGTACAATCAACCAACAATGTTACTTCACCCACCGACGAGTGTAAATTTCTGGGCACTTAAGTGTTCAATCATCTACTACCTTCTAGCTACGAAAGGCGGACAAGCCAATCTAACTCTTCAGGTTTAAGAATATTGAATAGGGGAAATTGTTGTACCCAAAAATTTTCTTTCCCATTTTTCTTCAAGACATGCTCACAAAGGTCTCAAATACTCAAGGATACTTAAGGGTTAATGTGATACGGTTGCAGAACCGACTGTTAATACTGGTTTGCGTTTTGTATTCGCAAATGTCGCGGTAAGCAAGAGCCTCCACCGACTTTTCTTTTATCCAACAAAGGAAAGGGTTAAAAGAATAGAAAAAGACCTTTTTCTAGAGTTTCTGAGTAAAGGGTTAGATTATTGAAGGGGAAGGTATTAACACCCTTTCCATCTGTAGTTTTCTACGGGCACTTAGGTACTTGCTCATTTTTGAAAATTGTTTGTGTTTGTGTGTTTTGAAAGATTTTGTTTTCTTTATGATAACTCAAGAGTGTGATAAAGTGTTTTTTGAAAAGAAGTTTGAAAGTGTGTTAGTGTAAAAGAATTATGTTTGAGCAAGTACTTAAGAACTGTCTACTAACTCGAAAAAGGATGTTCCTTTCCTCCTTTCCTTTAGATAGTGTTATCCTACTATTAGTGAGTAGGTAGCCCTATTGACAAATGTTGATAGACTATCGAAAGGGACGTTATGGTCATTGAAGGCAACATGTAAGGATACCTTAGCATTTCGAAGGGACTGTCATCATATAGGCAACAACGAGGGACAAGATCATTTCTCATAGACAACTCGAGGGACAGTAAGGGACCATGATCTTTATGATGACTTTTTAAGTTGAGGGTCATTGCAAAGATATCCCTACTTTCGAGGGACATGACCATTTCCGAAGGCAACAAGTGAGGTATACCCTAGGGGTGCAAGCGTGAGAAATGTGTTCAATTAAGATATTTTATATTATGTTAGTGATCTAATGATTAACTGATTTAATCTTGGCATGCAGGCATAATTACTAGCAATTCATGTACAAGCATATAAGAAATATAAAGCGAGAAATAAAGTCCTACCGCTATTACAAGGCTTTGGTGTAGTTACTGAAAAAATGAACAAAAAGTAAAAATGCAGAAATTGAAAATCCTAATTAACTATTACAAACCGGACGCAGTTAAACAAATGATAAAAAAATAATCGTTATGGAAAAATAATAACGCGCGAAAATTAAGACGGGAAAAAGTTATAAACCCTAAAAAATCTAATTGCCTATTAAAAATATTTTTGGTATTTTATGAAAAAAAATTAGAAGTTTAACCTAATTTCTAACTAATTTTATATTAAAGAAAAAAAGTTATAGTGTAATTAAATTAATTTTCAAAAAATTGATTTTATTAAAAAAACTCTAAGTCCTAAAATTTTTATGATTTTATGATTTTTTATCATTTATTTGATTTAAATTGAATTTTTAATGATTAAAAAAATCTCAATAAATAAAATAAATGAGAAAATAAGGCATGGATGGGCTTAGAGGTCGTGGACCATGTTAGAAACAAGTTTCAAACATAAAAAGGTAGGCCCATTTGGAGAAAATTCAAGTTTGGTCAATATTGGCTTCATGCACATTTCAAAAAATTGATCAATTTTGGCAATGCATATCTCTCTCATTTTTAACCCTAAGGTGTTCTTGGACTTTTTAGAGAGCTTAGGATGTCCTATAGACAACCTTTTCTGTTTCATCTCAATTGGATCTTCCTTGTTCATGTAAGGAGCTTTGACCTAAAAGGTGTTTTTGTTGACTTTCTGAAAGGACCTATAATGTCTGAGTTAGTATCTTTTGATTGGGGCATTTGTTGAACTTGAGGGCTGAATATAAGTTGTAGGGAATTGGACTCTCTTAAAAATGAGCTTTTGTGGAAAAATTTATGATAAAGTATGAGAAAGTTATGCTTCGTCAAAGTTTGGTTGACTTTTCCTATAGAAACCCTAATTTGCCATTTTTGACTTTTGATGAGTTGGGAGAATTTCTTGAAGAATCATGATCAACCCTTGATCAAATGATGAATATTACTTCAAAATGGTTATTTTGACCAAAAACCTTGATGTTTGACTGTATTTGGGTCACAATTGACTTTTGATCTAGTACAGTTGATTTCCAGGCATTTGAGCAGTTGATTGAGCAAACTTATTGTTCAAGGCATGAAATTTGGCATGGATGATCTTGAGGACATATTAGGATAATGGAAAACATTTGGGTTCCTTGGGACTCACATATCTTCCTTAAAATTGAAACCCTAGTTGAGGTTTATTGCTTTAGGAGGAGAATTTGTCTGGTCAATTCTTGGTCATCCTATGGCAAGTTGGGGACCTCTAGAGGAATGTCTTGAGTGAAAATAGGAGGGGAAATTTTGGGGTACAATAATTTCCCCTGTTCAATCTTCTTAAACCTGAGGATGTAGATTGGCTAGTCTGCCTTTCGTGATCTAAAGGTGGAAGATGATTGAACACTAGAGTGCCAAGAAATTTGCACTCGTCTGAAATGATACTTGACTGTGTAGATAATATCGGGAATGGGCTTATAGATGCCATTTGGAGAAGATAACGGAAGTTCATCGGAGATGGGCTTAGAGATGCCATCTAGAGGATATGATAGTGAGTCATCGGAGATGGGCTTAAAGATGCCATCCAGAACAATGTTGATTTCATGAGATATACCCTTGTGGGAG
Organism: Vicia faba; assembly: GCA_948472305.1. Taxonomy (NCBI): domain Eukaryota; kingdom Viridiplantae; phylum Streptophyta; class Magnoliopsida; order Fabales; family Fabaceae; genus Vicia; species Vicia faba. Next base: position 805,719,289 of record OX451738.1, on the reverse strand, counting down.
TTCCTATGCTTGTCTTTGAGGAGGACTCCACTGAGGAATGTTGGTCTTTATTCTGGAAATAGAGTTTTAGGAGCTTCAGTTGTCCATTACCCTACTGGGGAGTCATCTCTTGATTGAAGCGAAGGAAGTGAACTTCTATCTGGCCGGGTTCCAGGCTTCACAGTGACTTGCTGAGGATAATAAGGTTGACTGTTATCGGGTCGTATTCCAGGCTTCACAGTGACTTACTGGGGAAATGAGATTAAACTGTTATCCAGTCGGAATCTAGGCTTTAGTTATTTGAAGAAATTAAGCTGTTATCTGGTCGGATCCAGGCTTCAACTTGAATTTGTGGTATACTACTATCTGGTCGAGTCCAAGCTTCATAGTAATTGACACTCCAGGCTTCACAGTGTCTTGAATTGTTGATTGACTATTATCCGGTCAGATTCTGGGCTTCAGCCATGATGTTAACTGTTATCAGGTCGGGTCCAGGCTTCACAGTATGGTGAACTACTATCTGGTCGTATTCCAGGCTTTGCAGATTCGTTAACTGGAATAGAAATCAGAAAGATCTTAGTATCGATTTAACTGAACTAGAGAAAGGTCTTGAGTTATCTTCAACTAGAATAGAAATCAAGAAAATCTTAGTATCAATTTAGTTGAACCAGAGGAAGGTCTTGAATTAACTTTGATTGGAATGGAAATCAGAAAAAATCTTAGTATCGATTTAACTGAACCATACAAAAGTCTTGGAATATCTTAAACTGGAATAGAAATCAGAGAGATCTTAGTATCGATCTAACTGAACCAGAGAAGGTCTTGAGTTAACTTTTACTGGAATGGAAATCAGGAAAATCTTAGTATCGATTTAACTGAACCAGAAAAATGTCTTGGAATATTTTCAACTGGAATAGAAATCAGAGAGATCTTAGTTTCGATCTAACTGAACCAGAGAAGGTCTTGTGAGGACATCTTTCTGAGGAAAATACTGAAATATCCCTTCATCAGACGTAGCTTTTGAGAAGACTATCAAGTCACATAAGTGGTCAACGGTGTTTGTTGATTTGATCTTTCCTGAAAATGGTAAAGGCTTAGTCATATGCAAGGTCATGATGTATGAAATGCATTGTGATGATGTTCTTAAAATAAATGAGATTATGCTATATTTGATGTGTATGCGCATGCCATGATGTATGAATATGGGATGCTATTGCGATATTTCTTAGTCTGAGAAAGTAAATCCCGGACTGTTGCTGAAGAGTATTATGAAACTGAATCCTTCATTTCCACTGGGGATGATGAATGGATATGATTTGTTGGGGATTTCCTCTTTTTGTTTGAGGATATTCTGCCAGTGATTCTTAACTCATGTTTGGGAATAACTCTGTGGAGAGAGATAATGTTTTGTCAAAAGGTTTTGCCAATGTAGAGAAATAAACTCTATTGGAGCCTGAACTTCCACAGTTAGAGAAATAAACTCTACCCAGAAGGAGGTTTTATAAACAGTTTGGAATTATAAAACTCGGCTGGGGAAATACAGATGTCAGCTCTTTGAAAGAACTTTGCTGGAGAAGGTAACATCTGCTTGGGAAAGAAGAGATCAAAACTTTGGTTGTTTCTACTCTGTGGGGGAACATAGACGTCACACGGTCGTATGTAATGATGATTTCATCTCGAACTGTCTCTGCCCCTGTACCATGTTGGAAAGAGTAATTGTCGGGACTACAAGTTATTTTTTAGACTTTGCCCTGTTCTTAAAGTCATTAGCAACTGTCTTTCTGTTTCTTATGCAAGTATTTATGAACAATGATCATATTTAAATGCATATGTCAAAAATAATCATTGGACGTTTTTCCAAAACAAAATAGAAAAATAAAAAGAGATAGTTTTATAATTTCAAAGAAATGATTTATATTGATTTTTGAAGTTCGCCTATAACATCATTTTGTACAAAGAGAGTGACGTTCTAGTAGGAGAACACCATCGTAAGAAATGAAAACTACAAAATATAGCGTACAAAGAGAAAACAACTATGTGTAACAATCCCATTGAGTTTCAATTCTGCTATTGTCCCTATGTCCTTGAGCGTCTCATCACTTTGCTTCTTGCCTGAAGCTGACTGGATTGATCAGTACCGTTTGAGCTTGATAATTGATACTCAAGTCTGGTCGCAAGGTGATCCAATGGGACATAGTTATACGCTTCAAATCCCTAACGTTTGCCTGGATCTTCCTTTCAGGTTTTCGGTCCACCGGATACCCTTATTTGCCCAAGCCGCCTTTTCAGGTTTTCAACTTGCCGGGTGTACAAACTGTTTTGTATTTATCCCTAATTTTTGCCCGAACCCTTTTGGTTCATTGGGATGCCCTTATTTTTTCCCAGACCAGTCAACCTAGCGGGTCTTCATTTACGCGTAGTATCTTTTTACTATGTCCGCATTAACAGGGTGAGGAAGGTCGTCACCATCCATGGTGGTCAGATCATGGCTCCACCAGAAAATATGCTTTTGATCACAACTGGCCCTTCGTACATGGAGTCCATTTTCCCCTGGGGTCACCTTATGGAAGTATGATGCGCTTGATTACCAGATCACCCACTTGATACACTTGACGTCTGACCTTTTTGTTGAAAGCCTTGATCACTCGCTTTTGATATATCTTACCACGACAGACAGCAGCAAGCCTTTTCTCATCAATCAGATTCAATTGATCATGTTGAGTCTTGATCCAATCATCTTCGTTCAAACGCGCATCCTTCATGATCCTCAAAGAAGGGATCTGGACCTCAATAGGTAAGAGAGCCTCCATACCATATACCAGAGAATAAGGTGTTTCCCCTGTTGACGTACGCGCTGAGGTGCGGTAACCATGGAGAGAAAATGGTAACCTCTCCTCCCAGTCTTTGTATGTCACTGTCATCTTCTGTATAATTTTCTTAATATTCTTGTTAGCAGCCTCCACAACGCCATTCATCTTCGGCCGGTAAGGGGAAGACTTATGATGTTGGATCTTGAATTGTTTACATTGTTCGGTGATCATTGTATTGTTGAGATATGTATCATTTTCTGTCATGATTCTTTATGGCACGTCATACCGATAAATCAAGTTATGCTTGATAAACCGCGCCACCACATTCTTGGTAACAGTAGCAAAAGAGGCAGCCTCGACCCACTTCGTGATGTAATCAATGGCCACTAGGATGAAGTGATACCCATTGGAAACGGCAGGTCTAATCTCTCTGATCATGTCAATACCCCTTATTGCAAAGGGCCAGGGAGCCGTCAAGACATTCAAGGGAACCGGAGGTACGTGTACTTTATCAGCATAAATCTAGCATTTGTGACAAGTTTGGGAATGCTGATAACAGTCTGCTTCCATAGTGGACCAATAGTATCCTGCCCGTAGGATCTTTTTAGCCATGGTATGACCATTAGAATGGGTGCCAAAGGTACCTCTGTGTAGATCTTCCATATTTCTCTCTGCTTCGCTCTTGTCTATACACCAAAGTAAAGTAGAGTCATGGTTGCGCTTGTAGAGGATTCCATTACTGAGGAATAACTTTGTGGAGAACCTTCTCAGAAACTACTTATCATTGACAGAGGCTCCCTTGGGATATTCTTGAGCCTCGAGATACCTTTTCACCTCATGGAACCAAGGTTTGTCTTCTACTTCTTCAGTGTCAATCTCATAGCAGTATGCTGGTTCAATCCATCCTCTCAATAGTGATCCGAGGAGCCTTGTTGTTCCACTTGATTTTGAACATAGATGACATAGTAGCTAGCGCGTCCGCTAACTAGTTCTCTTCTCGTGGAAAATTGTCAAAGGTGACCTCTTGAAAGTGTGGAAGCAATGGCAGCACATGTTCTTTGTAAGGGATGAGATTTGGGTGCTTCGAGTCCCACTCACCTTTGATTTGGCTTATTACCAAGACCGAATCTCCGAAAACACTCAAGATCTTGATCCTCATGTCAATAGCAGCTTTGAGACCCATGATGCATGCTTCACACTCCGCCATATTGTTGGTACAGTTGAAACATAATCTGGCGGTGAAGGGAGTATGACAGCCTTCGGGGTATATGATTACAACACTGATGCCATTGTCGAGTGCGTTGGAAGCTCCGTCAAAAACCATAGTCCATCGAGATCCTTCCTCGGGTCCTTCATCTGGTCCAGGTTCTTCATAATCGGTCACTAGCATAATATTCTCGTCTGGGAACTTAAAATTCATGGACTGGTAGTCATCCACAGCCTGATAAGCCAAATGGTCAGCTAGAACACTTCCCTTGATTTCTTTCTGGGTCTTGTATTGGATATCGTATTCGGTCAGGATCATTTTCCATCTTTTTATTCTTCCAGAGAGAGCAGGCTTCTCAAAGATGTACTTGATCGGATCCATCTTAGATATCAACAAAGTAGTGTGGGTCAGCATATACTGTCTCAGTCGGTGAGAAGCCCATGCCAAAGCACATCAAGTTTTCTCGAGCAGTGAGTATCTTGTTTCACAGTCGGTAAACTTTTTGCTAAGGTAGTATATTGCATGCTCTTTTCGACCGGACTCGTCATGCTGCCCCAGCACACACCCCATTGAATTATCTAACACTGTTAAGTACATTATCAAAGGTCTTCCTTCAATTATAGGCATCAAAATTGGAGGTTCTTGCAAGTATTCTTTGATTCTTTCGAAGGCAGTCTGACATTCGTCATTCCATTTTACCACATGATCTTTCATTATGAGTTTGAAGATTTGCTTACAAGTAGAATTTAAATGGGAAATGAATCTGTCAATGTAATTCAGGCATCCCAAGAAACCTTTGACCTCCTTCTTAGTTTGAGGAGCCGAAATCTCTTGTATAGCCTTCACCTTTGCAGGGTCTACCTGAATACCTTTGTCACTGACGATGAAACGTAGGAGTTTACCGGATCTTACCCCGAAGGTGAACTTGTTTGGGTTTAACTTCAGCTTGTACATCTTCAACCTATTAAACAACTTTTGTAGATGATCAAAGTTCTCTTTTTAAGTTTAAGCCTTGGCTATCATGTCATCAACGTAGACCTCTATCTCATGGTGAATCATGTCATGAAACAAAGCTACCATGGCTTGCTGATAGGTTGCTCTGGAATTCTTCAATCCAAACGACATCACTTTGTAGCAGAAAGTGCCCCATTGCGTGATAAAGGTTATCTTCTCCATGTCCTCGGGTTCCATCTTGATCTGATTGTAACTAGAGAACCTGTCCATGAAGGAAAAAATCTTGTGCTGCGCGGTGTTGTCAACCAGAATGTCAACATGGGGAAGTGGAAACTCATCCTTGGGGCTTGCCCTGTTCAAATCTCGGTAGTCCACACACATCATTACCTTGCCGTCCTTTTTAGGCACCGGGACTACGTTAGAAACCCATTGGGGATAAGAGGTGACATCTAAGAACCCATCATTGAACTGTATCATAACCTCTACTTTGATCTTTTCTGACATTTTAGGGTGCATACGGCAGACCTTCTACTTTATTGGAGGGAAATCTTCTTTAGTTGGCAGACAATGAACCACTATATCTGTTTCCAGTCCTGGCATGACTTCATAGGACCAGGAAAAGATCTCAAAATAATCATGCAACATTTGTATCAACCGCTGTTTGACACTAAGCTCCAAATTTGCACCTATCTTGACTTCTTTCCTGTCTTCTTCTGTGCCAAAGTTTATTGTCTCAACTGGCTCTTCATGAGGCTGTATAGCCCTTTCTTCCAGCTATAACAGTCTAGCAAGTTCTCTGGGTACCTCACAATCTTCCTCACATTCGTCCTCGACTTGGTTCATCGGATTTTCAAAGTCATAACCGGCAATAGCAGAACTGTTATCAATGGGATCCAGAGTGGATATGGATCCACAGTTTGATATGTGAGTGTGTTTAAGAGCATAGTTGTATAGACAAAGTAAAAAGCAGAAAAGAAAATAGTGAGCGCAAAATTTGTATGCATAAACGTCCAATGCTTTATTAATGCCATATGAAATTGAAACATGATAACCCTCACAAATAAACCATTGTGCCCCGACTAAGACACATGGCCATATAGTCTATATTGTTTATTACATATCCAAAAAACAAGAAAGTTAATTACTTCTGAATAAAAGTAATTGGTACAAAGTATTTTTATGTCCAGTTACTGGGTCCACCGTTAGTAGTAAGGAAGATCCAGCTATCAATGTCATATTTACCACCACTGTCTTCTAGAGTGTTGACCCCATGATTGTTGATGCGCAGGGGAGGTCCTCCAGCACGAGCACGACAAACATCCCTCTGATCCCCTGAAGAGAAACCCAAACCAAATTTATCAGATTTGTATGGAATGTCATGGAGTTGGCCCCAGATGGTACACCCACCTTCTTCAATAACTGCTTTGGCATCCTTGATAGATGCCATCTTCAGGGAGGTCTGGTAATCTTTGGCAGATTGGTGACAATTTCAGTTGCAGCCATAGTATGAGGCACCTCTTTGAAGTTCTGACACAGAGTCTCGATGAATTCTCCATCCATCTACACATACTTAAAGGAATTCAAATGGCTTACCATGTACTCTTCTTCACCGTGTACTGTAACAATTCTTCCTTTCACCGGTTCTTCATCATATAACGCAGAGTGGATGTGACAGATCCCGCCCATGGATCCAAGGGCGACGCAATAAACAAGAATAATATGGTCTAATATCCATCACGTAGAAGGTGGATTCAAAGGTCTGGGAACCACCTTTGATGTGGATGTCCACCTCCCCGTGCACCATTCTTTTCGAACCATCGAAAGCCCTCACTACTATGTTGCTGGGCTTCAGGGTCAAACATTCGCAGTCCAATTTGTCCAGAGCCTTCTTGTGCAGCACGTTCAACGATGAACTAGTATCTACTAGCACATGGGCCAAAGTAGTGACCCTGCATTCGACGGAAACATGCAGCGCATCATTGTGTTATCTTCCTTTGGGTGTTAGATCAACATCAGAAAAACCCAAACCGTTATCAGCCGTCAAACTGGCCACACAATCTTCAAATTGGTCAGCGGAGGTTTCTTGTGGCACATGTGCAGTTTTAAGGAACTTCACCAAAGCCTTCGCATGAGCCTCGAAGCATAATAGTAGGGATAACATAGAAATCTTAGAAGGGGTCTTCCCCAGCTGTTCGACCATATTATAGTCGCTCTTCTTTATAATTTTCAAAATTTATTCAATTTCCTTCTTGGAAGCCTCTGGGATAGATACTGAATATGCCTTCCTCTGGACAGGCTCAATGAATATGTCTTTCCCCGAGTCTTGGCAGACTCAGTGATAGGGGTGACAACAAGGGTAATCACAGGAATTGTATTAGTAGTATCAGCAGGAATAACCATAGGAATGATCACAGGACTAGTAATGGCTTTTGGAGGAGAAATCTCAGGGGAGAACACTCTTCCACTTCTTGTTAATTTGTTGGTTCTAACAATGTTTCCAATGTCAGGATCGTCATTTTCGAAAACTTGGTCTTCAACAGCCAGCAGGTCTTGCTTGACACTGTGGTAGTAGACGTTAGCCCCATAGTTCCATGGAACAGCCTTGTCCGAGGAGTATGGGATTGGCCCTGGCATAATGATAATCAGAGGAGCCAACTTCGGAGCATATGTAATCCTGACTGGTTTTTTGGTGGAGACCCTGGGAGGATTGGCGGAAATGGTTATGATTGAAACATCCTTGCAAGAAACAGTCAGAACAAGAGTCTTCTCAAACAAAACCTCTCTATCATCTATCATGCGCTAAACACCCGCTTTCAACAAATGACAACCAATCGGTAGAGATAAACATAAGTGGCAACCTTCGCCACAGCCTGGAAATAAACCGACTTTCAACAAGTTCCACTTAATGGTCATGAGGGGGAGTAACAAGTTCCTCAACAGCAGTAATAAACATATCATCTTCAATAGCATTAACACCACGACCGTGCTTGGGCATAGGAGCAGTTATAACATTAGGAATCTCAGGAGCGTCAAACTCAATCTCCTTGGCGTCAATAAGGTCTTGCACCTTGTTTTTCAAAGCCCAACAGTCGTTGGTATCATGGCCTGAACTTTCCGAATGGTAAGCACAACGAGCATTTGGGTTATAGCGGGGAGAGGCGGTGTTGGGATTCTTTGGGGCTTCCCACAAGTTTACTAGATTAGATTTCCGCAAGTGAGGAAAGACTTGAGACAAAGTCATGTTTATCCGGGTAAACTATCTTACTAGCCTTTATGCCCTAGGCTGATTGTTCCTTTGTTGAGTAGGTGCAGGTTTAGAGATCATAACAGCCCCTACCGCTGGACGGCTTTCAGTTCTATCCTAATTCCTTTGGCTATAAGTGGAACTGACTTACTTCTTCCCAAAAAATGGCTTCCTTATTGTATTAGAGGATGCATCCTTTTGAATCTTACAACTCCTAATCCCAGCTTCCACTCTTTCTTCTGTCAAAATTAATTCAGTAAAGTCGTCTGAGGAGCTTCCAATCAGGTGATTGAAAATGGACCAGACAGGGTACCCAGAAACATATCCACTAGCCCCCTATCAGACAGGGGGGTTGAACTCTTCCTGCTAAGTCCCTCCACTTTTGAGCATAGTCTTTAAAGCCCTCGCTCGAACCTATAGACATACATTGGAGTTGTGTGCTAGTGAGAGCGAGGTCTGCACTGTATTGATACTGCTTGTAGAAAGTAGCGGCCAGGTCTTCCCAGTTACGAATGTTGGCCCTTTCCAGCTGGTAGAACCATTCTAGTTGAGTCTCGGATATACTATCTTGAAAGAAGTGGACCCATAAGTACTTATCAGCAGGGTGAGTCTGGATCTTCCTCAAATAAGATCGGAGGTGCATCTTGGGACATGAAACCCCATCATATTTCGCGGACACCGGCACCTTGAACTTCTGTGGGATGACAACCCCAGAAACCAAACCCAACTCTTCCAAATCCAGCCCAGGCACCTTCTGGATTTCCATTTCACTCAGATGTTCTTCCAGTTGTTTGTATTTTTCGTTGGCTGGAGGGTACTACTCTTCATTATAGTCGATCTCATTATCAGATTCCCTTGGACTGGGGTCTTCCTCTCTTGTTTCCCCTTCTTGATTATCTCCTTCTTTTGATGAAGATGTTAACTCTATAACTTGCCTCAGCGGTCCTTTGAACCTTCTTCCTAAATTCACCACACTAGTTGTCTTCCTTGGTTTCTTAGTCTTCTCTTTAACAATCGGGGCTTTCAGTTCTTCTTGCCCCTTGGCCAGAGCCATGATCATTTGTTGAAACTGAGCATTCTGAGTCTGTAGATCCTTCACTATTTGTTCTAGAGCCATTGCTGAAATAAACAGCGGAGAAGATGACAAACCTGCTATGAAACCCGCTTATGCAATGATATGTATGATATATGTATGCAATGTTTTCAAGGATTTCTAAAGCTTAAATTTGCTTAAACAGCGGAGAGAACAAATGTTAATTGAATTAAGATGTTTTATTGATCATCATAATGCCCCCTGGGCTCACAAGGGAACAAAGAAAAAATAAAACTCTCCAAGCAAAAGAAGACTCAAGCTTCCCACAAGCGCATCCTCTTTGGTGCTATTTAAGCATTTATACTCTTCTCCTCGTGAAGTAACCTGGTGAGCTCTAAAACCTTCTTCTCGCTGGCATAGAATTGGGTTTCGAAAGTATCCAGTTATTCTTTAAGTTGGATCTAGGATATCCGTAGCTCCTTAAAGTCAGTTGGCATATCAGGATAAAGAACAACGTAAGGAGTGTCTCCCTCAGCAATTTGCTCCATAATCACAGGTAAGATGGCGGGATAAAGCATCATAAGACATTGAGCACAAGCTCACACCCATTTGAGGTAAGGCTCAAGAGGGATGGAATTCTTGCACCCCAGTGTCTTGCTATCAACTCTGTTTATCATGACCCAAGCTCGAATGAACCTCATACGATAACCCTGAAAATCATGCTGATAGTCAAATGTGATTCCTTGGACGAGTGTGTCGTGAGGACCATCCCTTCTAGCATAACCAAAATGTCGTAGCGCCAAATAAGAATTATAAGTGATTCCTCCCCTAATGCCTAAGAGAGGGACATTAGGGAATTCCCCACAATGATCAATGATGGTGACACTCTTTAAGGACCGAGAACATCGCTGAATATCTGAATGTGTAAGAGACATCAACCTACGAGACCATCTCATACCCTGCTCATTCTTCAAAATTAACTGAGGTAGGTGCGAAATAAACCACCTATCCAATAGAGGAGGTCAACACAGAAGGGTCCCTCTTCTCTTTAGAGTGCGAGTATGCAGAGAGCGTATAATATCCCCAAGTAAAGTAGGCACCAGATTATGCAATAGAAAAACCTTAACCGCATTCACATCTATGAGTTGGTTCGTGTTAGGGAATAGTACCATCCCATAGATGATAAGGGCCAACGCTTCTTCAAAAGCTTGTAAATCCAGATTATCCCAAAAATAGTGAGCTTTCTCAAATAGAAACCTAACTTGAAATCCTTGGACACCTCTTCTGGTTTCCCAATTTGCCACCATATCAGACCGTTGTAATGACAGAGCTTGAGCATTCTCTTCAAGCTTTGGGCCTCTTTCCATATCGTTGAATGGTAGCTGATTAAGGATAGGTACCCCCAATAACTGAGAAAACTCCTCCATAGTAGGCACTAACTGGTAATCAGGAAAAGTGAAGCAGTGGTGTAACGGGTCAAAGAACTGAAAGAGCACCTTTAAAATTTATTCATCAGGGTTTGAAGTGACCAAGTTGAGAAGTAGACCATGTTTTTCAGTGAAGGGAGAGATTTCAGGAATCCTTGATGCTAAGTCCTTGAGTTGAGGAGGTACTTTCACAATGTTGATTTGGATAGTGTTCCTTGGAGCGGATGTCATGTCCTATAAAACATGACAAAGATAAGCCCTAGAAAATCCTTGAAATGGTTAGTATGATATGCCATGTTATGATTTCATGATTATGCTAAGAAATCGCAGATATAGCAAGCATCACACAAAGACCTTAAGTTTAAGGCTTGCATGGGTTTTAAGGTAATACCCTCTTGATGTTTGGATTGTGTGATACGGTGGCAGAACCGACTGTTATACTAGTTTTTACATTTTTTGTTCGCAAATGTCGCGGTAAGCAAGAGTCATCACTGACTTTTGTTTCATCCAATAAAGGAAAAGGAAAAAGAACAGAAAAAACCTTTTTCGAGATGTTTTTGAGTACCAGGGGTAGATTATAGAAAGGGAAGGTGTTAGCACCCTTTCTATCCATGGTTTTCCATGGGCTCTTAGGTACTTTCTCATTTTGAAATGTTTTTGTTTAACTTCATGGTAACCCTTGTATCTATCCTCGAGAGTGTGATGAAGTTGGTTTTGAAAACTATTTTGAAAGTGTTTGTGTGAAAGAGTTTTTGTTGTTTTGAGAAAGTACTTAAGAGTTTCTACCTACTCAAAAAATACTGTTCGTTTTCTCGTTTCCTTTAGATAACACTATCCTACTATTAAGGAGTAGGTATCCCCATCGTTGGAGTTTAAGAGACATTCAAAGTGACATTTACGGTCACAAAAGCAATGGTTAGGAAACCTTAGTAGATACCCTAGAGTCTTAAAGATCTTTCTGAGGCAACATTTGAATGGGTAATTTTTTATCTTTTGAGACTAGAGGACAACCACTAAGACTCCCTATGCTTCATGATCGTTTACCGAAGGCAACCGAAGTGGGGCAACCCCTAGGAGTGAGCATCTGCAAGTGTTTGTTTTTCAGTTAATTTTATCTTGCGCATTTAGGGTTTTCTACTGTTTTAATTTCATTTGTCTTTTGCATGCAAGCCTATTATCCATACATCTAGATAGTTTATAGTTGTGGAAATTAAAAGCGGAAAACTAAATCTACGCTATTACAAAGCTTTGGGGAGGGGGTTACATAACAAAAATGGGGAATTGAAACAGTAAATAGTATGCAGTAAACCCTAATTAAAAGCTATTACAAACCCGAAGCAAATGCAATAATTGGCATTAAAAAATAAAATATTGCGCGCGAGAATTAAATACGGGAATCAAAGTCTAAATTCACATAAAATATATTTTTGTTATTTTTAGATTGAGAAATTTAACTATTTGCAAATTAACTCTAATTTTCTAATTGATTTTAATTATGAAAAAAAGAATTTAAATTTCCCTAATTAAATTAATCTAATTAATTAATGAAATAAAATATTTTATGAAAAAAAATTTGATTTTAATGTTTTTTTTATTTTTTTATTTAATAAAAAAATAATTTTTTATTTTTTTTTTGTAAAAAATAATTAAAGAAATAATTAAAAAGAAATAAAAAATAAAAAAGAGAAAAATTAGATTGGGCCTGGTGTGAAAGAAATTATGGAGGTGTGAAGAAGAATTTATCCAGGCCTAGATTGATGCAAGCCCAAGGCTGGCGTGTGATCCAGTGAGGATCCCCTTTGGAGGTTCACCATCCGCTGCTTCCTGGAGGCGTGAGATCTTTCCAGGACGTGATCTGATGGTGATGGATCTCAAGGCGCATGGCATGGACCAGGGCATACAACACATGGAATCTGCAGAGAAATAGTGAGAAAAAACACAAAAGCACACGCCTGAGATCGAACCCAGGACGTTAGCTTCATACCTCTCTTCCTTGGCCAACTGTGCTAGCTACTCATTCGTTAATATGATAAAACAAATAAAATATAAAGCAAGCAAAGTAGTCTTTCCCAAAAACATGCGCGTGATACAAATCTCTCAATGGGAGTCTGCCACCTAATTGTCTTCTTCCCTATAACTGTTGTTTTCGATATCAGGTTTTACCTACAGAAAAAACCGTCACTAAAGGTTATAGTGACAGTTTTTGTCCGTAGCTACATCCATGCAAGATTCAAAAATATAATACAAGCAAGATAAATCAAAACCAAAGGCATAGTTCAATTGCAAAGCATGCCCTGAGTTCATTGGTACCCATAATTTGGTCTAATTTCGCCTCTACGGAGAGTCCCCAATTTGGGACCTTAAAACCCTAACAATGGCGTCGTGCCATTCATGCACTTGAACTCAGATTAAACCATCCAGAAAAAATGCAAATATGATAACAAGTGTGGATATGTGATCAAAACAAGTTTATAATGGGTAAATCAATAAATTCGAGTTTGAGAAAAATATGCAAACCGTGGTACTGTAAGGGCACGATTCTTGATATTGTTAGCCTTGAGGATGATTGGAATATCTTTAGAGCACGTCCAGGAACAGATTTCTGGCTTTGAAATTGCTTGAATTGGTCTATGGAAGAGAATCCGGTTTACACTTTTTGACAAGAAATTGAGTTTTTGTTTTTCAGTTTGCACGAGCCAACCCTTGTCCTTATGCTTTGGAAATGTTGTGTATATATCATAGAATGATTTAGGTCAACAAAAACTGATCATATCTTTGCAAATTATTGAGATTTGATTTCATTCTTTGCCTTGTATGATTTGTTTCCAAAATAGACCAAATTAAGATCTTTTCTAATCAATTAGCTTTTTCACGAATTTGGATGATTTTCTAGCTGTTCATTGACTCATAATATGCTCATAAAATCAAATCTTGGATTTTATTTCATTATTATACTATTTAAATTAATTTATTTTGATTTAAATGGATAAAAAACTCAAAATAAATAATGAAAATAATAAAATAATAGGTGGATAAGCTCAGGGGTCGTGGGCCATCTTAGGAACAAGTTTCAAACAAGAAAACATGGGTCCATTTGGATAGAAAGTTATTTTGATCAATGTTGGACTTTTTAGATAGCCTAGGGTGTCCTCTAAACAACCATTTTGGTTTTATCTCAATTGGATCTTTCATGTTCATGTAAGAAGCTTTGACCCAAAAGGTTTTTTTGTTGACTTTTTGAAATGACCTATAATTTCTGAATTTATATCTTTTCATGAGTGCATTTCTTGAACTTGAGGGCTGAAGATGAGTTGTAGGGAATTGAATCCTCTTCAAAATGAGCCTTGGATGGGAAATTTTTGATAAAGTATGAGAAATTATGCCTGGTCAAAGTTTGGTTGACTTTTCCTATAGAAACCCTAATTTAACAATTTTGAGTTTTGATGAATTTGAGGCATTCCTTGAGGAATCCTGATCAACCCTTGATCAAATGATGAATATTACCTTAAAATGTTAATGTTGACAAAAAATCCTAAAGTTTGACTACATGAGGGTCACAATTGTCTTTTGACCTAACATAGTTGATTTTCAGGCATCTAAGCAGTTGACTGAGCAAACTTCTTGTGCAAGGCATGAAACTTGGCATGAATGATCTTGAGAAAATATTAGGGCAATGGAAATCATTTGGGACCCTTGTAACTCAAACATCTTGATGAAAATGGAAACCCTAGTTTGAGGCTCATAACCTTAGGAGGAGGATTTGTCTAGTCAATCCTTAGGCATCCTTGGGCAAGTTGAGGATCCGTAGGAGTATATTTTGTGTAAAAATGGGAGGGAAATTTTTTGGGTGAAACAGATTGGTTCAACCTATCCTATAAATAGTAACCGGGTTCTTAGGGATCTCAATATCACTGATCTTTCCCACAAGTTTCGTTCCGATAGGCAACTGACTTGCAACCAAATAAAACTCGAGAGTCAAATCTCAATGAGTGTAGAATCGAGTATCTTCCGACTTTGGGAATACACCAAAGACGACCATCTCACTATGTCCTAATAGTCAAGTTGTTCAATTAAGGTTCTAAGGTCAGTTGGCGCTTCATGACACCACGCAGCGCCCCCGTATTCTCCTTGATTAACTCAAGGGCTACCGATACCAACCAAAGTGTCGCATCGATGTAGCCATCGCTTCAACCGTGTCGATTTACCCCACATAGTTTCCACGATCTATTGCTACTTACCTAAAAGTTTTCCCCAAATCTGGGTATAGGATCTATAGTAACCCAAACAGTACCCTTAAAAGTATAGCAAACAAACAGACAAAGAAGCAAAATGATCTAGACCTTAAGGTAAACCCCACTTTATAGTATCTTCCCCAACAGAGTCGCCAGTTCTGTGATACGGTGGCAGAACCGACTAGTAATACTGGTTTTCATTTTGTATTTGCAAATGTCGCGGTAAGCAAGAGTCGCCACCGAAGTTTCTTTTATCCAACAAAGGAAAGGGTGAAAAGAACAGAAAATACCTTTTTCGAGAGTTTTTGAGTAAGTAGGGTAGATTATGGAAAGGGAAGGTATTAACACCCTTTCCATCCGTATTTTTCTACGGGCTCTTAGGTACTTTCTCATTTTTGAAAATTATTTTTGTTTGTGTGTTTAGAAAAATTTTGTTTGCTTTTTGATAACTCTTGTATCAGTCCCCAAGAGTGTGATAAAGCGTTTTTTGAAAAGAAGTTTGAAAGTGTGTAAGTGTAAAAGAATTATGTTTGAGAAAGTACTTAAGAACTGTCTACCTACTCAAAAAAGGAAGTTTCTTTCCTCCTTTCCTTTAGATAGTGCTATCCTACTATTAGTGAGTAGGTAGCCCTATCGTCGGATGTTGAGGGACTATCTAAATGGATGTTATGGTCATTGAAGGAAACATGTAAGGATACTTTAGCATTTCGAAGGGACTGTCATCATATAGGCAACATCAAGGGACAAGATCATTTCTCATAGGCAACTCGAGGGACAGTAAGGTACCATAATCTTTATGATGACTTTTTAAGTTGAGGGTCATTGCTAAGATATCCCTACATTCGAGGGTCATGACCATTTTCGAAGGCAACAAGTGAGGTATACCCTAGGGGTGCAAGCGTGAGAAATGTGTTCAATTCAGATACTTTATCTTATGTTAGTGATCTAATGATTAATTGATTTAATCTTGGCATGCACACATAATTACTAGCAATTCATGTACAAGCAAATACGAAATATAAAGCGAGAAATAAAGTCCTACCGCTATTACAAGGCTTTGGTGTAGTTACATAAAATATGAACGAAAAGTAAAAGTGCGGAAATTGAAAACCCTAATTAGCTATTACAAACTGGGCGCAGTTACATAAATGATAAAAAAATAATCGTTATGGAAAAATAATAACGCGCAAAAATTAAGACGGGAAAAAGTTCTAAACCCTAAAAAATCTAATTGCCTATTAAATATATTTTTGGTATTTTATGAAAAAAAAAACAATTAGAAGTTTAACCTAATTTCTAACTAATTTTAGATTAAAGAAAAAAAGTTAAAGTTTAATTAAATTAATTTGCAAAAAATAAATTTTATTAAAAAAACTCTATGTCCTAAAAATTTTATGATTTATGATTTTATGATTTAAAAAAAGTGAATAAAAAAAAAACAAACTAATTAAAAAAAATTAGAATAAAGAAGTTAGAAAAATGGGGCTGAAGGGGGGGTGAGAAAACAAAACGGGGGTATGTTGTTGACATTTGAAGCCCATATCTTATGCAAGCCCAAAGCTGCGCTGGATTCAATGTTATTGTGGTAAGGAGGTCCACCATGGAGAAACATTTTCCGGGGCGCTGGACCTGGAGCATGAACGATCTGGTGGTGATGATGATAGAGCATATGGTGTGCGCGCTTGGTGTGGAACCACTGAATCTGCAAGGAACAATTCAGAAAAATAATATGCAGGAGGCAAGGATCGAACCCCAGACCTCCCATACATACAATGCCTTAAACTCTTTGCTCTTACCATTTGCGCAGCCTGCTCATTCATGCATATAATCAAAACAGAGTAATATAAAATCAACCAATGGTCAATTTGTCAAAATGCACGAAGTCAGATATCGCTTGACCCAATGAACACACGCCACTTCAGCCACCGGAGTGTGGACTGGTCAATAGTGTCGGAGCCCAACTCTGGTCACCTTCTCCGGTTGACTCAAAAACCCATTCCTGCGAAACTCAATGAAAATCAACAAGAAAGTAACCCTACTGGACTAAATAAGACCTTGTGATTCAAATGGTCGGGTTTGTTTTGCCTGAAAGTTCTTGTACCACTAAAAACGAAGCTTCACTGAAGCTTTGCCCTAACAATGGAAAACCTTCATCCTTGCGTTAGATCTCACATATAATGGTTCTAGACAGTTACAAATATTAGCATGAACACATGTATGTACAAATAATTCATTTATATTGCAAGATCAAAAGGTTTTAATTCATGAAAGTATACCAAATCGGTGATGCTTGAAGGAGAGGTCCTGGGCACGATTTGGCTTGGCTAACGAGTGAGGATTACTTCTGGGACCTTCAGGAGGAAACTAGGATCCTTGGTTTGGATGGAGAAGGCCTGGATCGCTTGGTACAATGTTCACTTTTTCTTTGAAATCTTGGAAAATCTTTTGGACTTGTGGAGGCAGCTTTCACGTATGCATTAGGTCTGTCCTTGTTGTGTAAATATAGTAAATCAAATTAGGGTAACAAATGGAGCAAGAATCCATGGCATTCATCACAAAATATTTGCTTTGGGAATAATATGAAATCTTTCCAAATTTGGCCAAATCTTGCACAAATGATTCTCACTCATTTTTTCCAGCTATCCTCAGTTATTTTAGGCCTTAAGAGATTTGGAAATCAAGCCCATGCAATCTCCATATATTCTTTTATCAGTTATTTGATTTAAATTGAATTTTTAATGATTAAAAAAATCTCAATAAATAAAATAAATGAGAAAATAAGGAACGTATGGGCTTAGAGGTCGTGGACCATGTTAGAAACAAGTTTCAAACATAAAAAGTTAGGCCCATTTGGAGAAAATTCAAGTTTGGTCAATATTGGCTTCATGCACATTTCCAAAAATTGATCAACTTTGGCAATGCATATATCTCTCATTTTTAACCATAAGAAGGTGTTCTTTGAATTTTTAGAGAGCTTAGGAAGTCCTCTATACAAACTTTTCGGTTTCATCTCAATGGGATCTTCCATGTTCATGTAAGGAGCTTTGACCCAAAAGGTGTTTTTGTTGACTTTTTGAAAGGACCTATAATGTCTGAGTTTGTATCTTTTGATTGAGGCATTTATTGAACTTGCGGGATGAAGAGAAGTTGTAGGGAATTGGATTCTCTTCAAAATGAGCTTTTGTGGAAAACAATTTGATGAAGTATGAGAAAGTTATGTTTGGTAAAAGTTTGGTTGACTTTTCCTATAGAAACCCTAATTTGCCATTTTTGACTTTTGATGAGTTAGGATCATTTCTTGAAGAATCATGATCAACCCTTGATAAAATTATGGATATTACTTTAAAATGTTGATGTTAACCAAAATCCTTGAAGTTTGACTGTATTTGGGCCACCGTTGACTTTTGACCTAGTATAGTTGATTTCCAAGCATTTGAGCAGTTGATTGAGCAAACTTATTGTTCAAGGCATGAAATTTGGCATGGATGATCTTGAGGACATATTAGGAAAATGGAGAACATTTGGGATCCTTTGGACTCACATATCTTGCTTAAAATTGAAACCCTAGTTGAGGTTTATTGCCTTAGGAGGAGAATTTGTCTTGTCAATTCTTGGTCATCCTAGGGAAAGTTGGGGACCTCTAGAGGCATGTCTTGAGTGAAAATGGGAGGGAAAAATTTTGGGGTACAATAGTTGACCAGTCAAATGCTCCCCCTAAGCAATGGGTCTACAACTAGGGTTTTGAGTTTCTAAAGTAAGATTGGGTTTCAAGGGTCTCAAATGGTTTTCATGGTTTTCCATAGGTCATCAACAATCCTCATTTCAAGTTTCAATCTTGGCATCATAAGTTTGCTCAGTCAATGGCTCAGATGATTGAAAATCAACTATATTGGGTAAAAAGTCTACTATGGTCAATATACAGTCAAACTTCAAGATTTTCGGTCAACATCATCATTTTGAAGTGATATTCATCATCTGATCAAGGTTTCATCATGATTCCTCAAGGAAAGCCCTTAAATCATCAAAAGTCAAGACTTCTCAAATTAGGGTTTCCTTAGAAGAAGTCAATTGAACTTTGACCAAGCATAACTTTCATATGCTTCATCAACTTTTCCCCAACCAAGGCCCATTTTGAAATAAATCCATTTCTATGCAACTTTGCCTTTATGCTCAAATCCCAAAAATGCTTGATTTGAAAGATATGAGCTAATACATTATAGGTCATTTTCAAAAGTCAACAAAAAGACACTTTTTTTCTAGGAAACTTACATCAAGGTAAAATCTCCAAATGCAAAAATGATAAAAAGAGAAATTGTAGAGGACATCTTGAGCTTTTCAAAAAGTGCAGGGTCACCTTCAAAAGATGAAAATTGAGCAAGTTATTAGTTGCACAATTTGGGAAATTTTGAAGAAATGCATGAAATGCAAAATGTACAGACTTGAAATTTTGGAGTTGTCACCTAACTTTTTGGACATCAAACATATCCCTGATCTTATGAAAGACTCATAAGCGTAATCCTACCTTGCCCTATATTTTCTAATTATTTTATTTATATTTATTTTGTTTTTATTCAAATAAATACAAAATAAATTAAAAGAAGTATAAGACAAATGGCCCAAGCACATGATGCGTCATTTACATGCCCATACAATTCATGACAGCCTAGCAAAACATGCCAAATTCGTGCAAGGGTTCAAGTAGGCAAGAAAATGTAAAAAATGGAAAGTTTTCAATTTGCTTGATTCTTGTTTAAACATGGCTTGATGACTTAATCTCTTTCCATGTAATTGGAGTCAGTCTCCTCCTCTATATAAGGGAAAGCCTCAGATCAAGAATGGACGCGGATGCCTGCCTCAAGAAACTAGCAAAACTCTCCAAATTTTCTCAAAACCCTCGAGCTTCAAAACTCTCTCTAAAAGCCCTCTCATCCTAAAATTCTGATCCTATTCCCTTCCTAGAACAGTGAAAGGTAAATTTGGACCAGTTACCATGATCCAAAACGCATGAGAATGGCATATCATGCATCTCTGATCATATAACGTTGTGATTTCCATATCTTAAATTTCGTGTTGTTTTAAATCTTGTTGTTATTGCTAATGTATTCCTGAGTTTCTTCTAAATAGAATTAGATCACCTACATCATCCCATGCACGCAGGTTTAACAAACACCATGTTTGTCTCTGATTGGTGTAAACTAGTTTGAAACACGTGATCCAGGGGTTTTTAGCCAAAAATAATGTCGAATTTAGAATCAGGGGATTTGAATAAGGGGGTACATGTATTTCTGTGTTTAAATCTAACGTTTTCGCAGGTTCTGGATTTTGGTTCGCCAGAGAAGATGACCGGAGCTAGGGCTCTGGCGCTTCTCCGGCCTATGCTTCATTCTTTCCTTTTGTTATTTTTGTTTTTTTTAGATACCAGATTAAGTGATTGCCCTAGCGGCAAGCGCGTGTGTCTTAAGGCTTTGGAGTTCTAGGGAAAGGGTTCGATCCCTGCCTCTGGCATAATATTTTTTTCAATTTTTTCCTTGCAAATCCAATGTTAATCAGTCCAACACGCACATGGTGTAACCCAACTCCACACCATCAAATCTCAATGGATCTTGATCCAGCATTCCAAATCAGCATGCCCACGGTGAACTCCAAGGAATGGTCCATACTGAATCTAGCGCAGTTCTGGGCTTTGTCAAGTTTGGGCTTAGCAAAACATTTTTGCACCCCCCATTCTCTTATTCTATTCCAGACCCATTTAATTTCTTTTTTTGTTTTAATTAACTTTTTCCTTTTTTAATCATTTTTATTTAAATTAGAAAAAATCATAAAATCATAAAAAATAGATTTAAGTTTTTTTAATTAATTAATTTAATTATCATAAATAGAAATTAATTCAATTTTATCACACCTTGATTTTATTTTATTAATTAAATTGTAAATTAACTAGAATTAGGATTAATCACTAAAAATATTTTTCTAAACCAAAACAAAAACACCAAAAATATTTTCTTAAAACGCTTAGAAATTTTTTAGGGTTTTTAACATCTTTTCCCTTTTTAATCTCCGCGTGATCATTTACTTTTTTTGCTTTATTTTCCAATATTGTAACTTTCAATGGTATGTAATAGATAAACTAGGGTTTCTTTACCTTTTCCATATCTTTATGGTTTGTAATTCCCCATCCCCAAAGCATTGTAATAGCACTTATGTATGAATGCCTGTATATATTTAACTTTTAGTAATAGGATTATATGTAAAAGACTAAAAGCAAACGTTACATAACCATAAATCCAAGATTAAACCAATTGAAACTCAGCACATATCGCATACGCGTACCTCTAGGGTGACCCTCATTTGTTTCCTCGAATATAAACATTCATGCCCCTCGAACGCGGGATGCTTTAGCAAAGACCATGCGGTTAAAAAGATTGTAGTCCCTCGATGACCCTTTAGTGCTGCCTCGGTAAATGATCTTAGTCCCTTACAACAATTGCTAAAGCATCCTACGAGTTTCTTTCATGATTGTACAATAACCCTCCCTCGTCCCTCAAATATCCAATGATAGGGCTTCCTACTAACTAATGGTAGGATAGTACTATCTAAAGGAGAGGAGGAAAAGAACAAAGAGTTTTGAGTAGGTAGATAGCTCGTAGTCGCTTGCTTACAAACAAAAACATTTTTCACACAAAACACTTATTTTCTAAAATAATTTTAAAAAAACAAACACTTTGTATGCGTTCTCAATGATACGAGAATCATTATAATGTTTTCCGAACTTATGCATTTTTTCAAAATATTTTCAAACACACAAACACAAAGCATTTTCAAAGTAAGCTAACGATTAAGAGCCCCGTAGATAACTACATATGAAAATGGTGTTAATACCTTCCCTTTTCATAACATACCCCCCTTTCTCAGAAAAATCTCAAAAGGTCTTTCCTGTTCTTTTCACCTATTCCTTTATTGGATAAAAGAAAAGTCGGTGGCAACTCTTTCTATCCGCAACATTAGCGATAAAATGCAAACCCTAAAAGTCTGTTCTCCCATCATATGGGGAGGTGCATGGGTTATGATGCGCTAGCATAGATCAGGGACATTGGATCTTGCTCAAAAGGCTCTCAGGATTTAATCCTAGAGCATTGATTAAAAGAATAACAAACCAACGATCAAGATTGTGCATTGACTAGAGTGCATGATAAAGTGGAGTGCATGGAATAGACAGAGAGAGTATTTATTTGTTTTTCTCTCTCATAGCTCATTTTTATTATCTTTCCCCCCTCTCTTCAATCGTTCATCCTTATCTCTATACAACCTTAAAGAGAGAAGCTTTCACTTCTCTGTAAGATCCCCCCTATGAGTACAACTTCAATATACATTGTTTTGTATCTCTTTGTCTTATGGCACTCCTCTGCATCATCGGTCTCAGGAACCAATCAAAAAATACTTAGAAATTGGCCAAACTCATTGAAAAACACTTTCTGCACGTTTTTGTCCTGCATGTGTCGTCACATCCGAGTTTTAGGTCGACACATGTAACTTCATTTTAAAGCCTGTGAGATAATGTAAGTCACAGGTCGACACACGCATCATACAGGTCGACACTTACTGAAAGATTTCTGAAATTGCATAAATTCTTATTTTATGTGTCGACACATCCACTTTTTAGGTTAGCACATTTACTCACATTTTAAAGCCTGTAGCTACTGACTTGCTTAGGTAAAAACATAGATTCCTTCAGGTCGACAAATGCAGCCTTTTTATAAAGTATGTATTGACACATACAATTTTGAGGTCGACACATAAATTCAGTTTTGGTCAAATTATCATTTTCTTTTATTTTGAATTTGTCCTTTTTGCCCTATACTTTTCCAAACTATAAATACCCATTCATGAATCATTTCTAACTTGATGATACCATAAAATTAGCCTACTTTTTCTCTTCATCTTCAACCTTCTAATCTATGCATACACAAAAAAATTACATTGGGATGATGTTCCATTGGGGTGCCATCTAGACAAAGAATTGAAGACTTCCAATTGGTTTGGGTTGAGTTCTTGTAGGGGTGTTCATCCGGAAAAACCACCGGGTTTGTCCTCCAACATCATTTGTTGAATTGGGGGTTTTCATGCAAAATCGTGCGAGAAGGAATCGTCCGTGTGAAAAATCCCTTGGAGTGCTTGAAATCTTTCCAAGGAACTTTAAAGTGGTTGAAATCTTTTAAAGGAAGTAGCAAGAATTTGATGATAGAATCGGTGATCTTATGTTGATAGTTTGCAATCATATTTTTTCAAGTGAAAAATACCTTGGAGTGGTTGAAATATTTGCAAGGAACCTTGGGATGTTTGAAATTCTTTTAAGGAAGTGGCTTAAGCGGAAAATAGGTTGCATCTATCGGTTGATTTGATCTTGCTTAAGATCAAAGGTTGGAAGAAGGAGCATCAACACCAAATTGGAGAGTTTTGTATTGTTGTTTCTAAATCTTCCATTGTATTAAACATTTTTGCATATAACAATTATCCTACTTCTATTGGAATTAGGCGCAGACGTACCCACATGCGAGGACGATAGTGGGGAACTGTGTAGACAAAGTCCTTGTGTGTTTTTACTTTTCCGTTTTTACTTGCTTTCAATTTCATCAATCTTTTTATCAAATAGAATTGTTATAGCAATTGAATTGTAAGAATTATTCTATAAAAATCTATTGTTGAAATAGGTGTGGATATAACTTATAATAAATTTTGATTATAAGTGGTTTTGTATATCAACACTACTCAAAGAGAAATTCTGAAAATTCACTTGCACGCCAAGTGTTTGATAAAACGATCAAGTTAGTTATTTAATTATTTAGCCTTGGAAATAGTTTTGTAAAGTGATTATTTTCAAACAATAAATAAGTGGATTGTTTATTTGAGTTTGTATTAGTAAATTACTTAATTGTTTCTCATAGATTTATCTTTCATAATTTGTATATCTGAGTTTCCAATAAATCGTTTTTAGACAACTTATCCAATTAATTGCTTCCGCATCAGAAGTTTTAAAAACAAATTAAATTCTAGATTTGTGTCTAGAAATGTTTTTTGCGCCTCTATTCACCTCCCCTCTAGATACACGACAACGTCTAACACCCCTCCCCCTCTCCAAAAATCGTCATTATCGTACCAACCACCTTGAATAACCTCAAACACCACCTTTCTTTCCAGTTTCCTATTGAGTAGCAATCGGAAAACTCTTAGCATTAATCCTTCCAAGCCTAGAATCAAGAACCCTAATAATCCCAACATGAACTCTAGGAAGAACCACCGTCGTTGATGCTGAATGATCGCCGGGATCATCATCATCTACCCAAAACTTCAAAAAAACCCTTAGAACCCGCTGTTGACTTGATAGTCATGTGCATGTGTTTATCTTATGTTCATTTTTAGGTGTTTACCTTTGTTTGTTATCTTTGTGAATGTTTTCCTTGTGTTTACCCTTGTGCACCTAAACCCTAATCTTTTCTTCAAAATTTGAAAC
The DNA here is from genome assembly GCA_948472305.1 of Vicia faba. Classification (NCBI taxonomy): domain Eukaryota; kingdom Viridiplantae; phylum Streptophyta; class Magnoliopsida; order Fabales; family Fabaceae; genus Vicia; species Vicia faba. The sequence goes on along the minus strand of OX451738.1, from coordinate 805,694,895 downwards.
CTCTTTCATTAAAAAACCTTGACATTGTCATTGCATTTTCTAACTTTCTTTAATAAATGCTTTAATACACTTAAGCATATTAAATAGTTCCAAAAGACTAAAAGAGATTCAACCTCACCAAAATAATTTTTCCACTTGAATTTTTAATTTAAAAATTTTCTCAAAGAGTTTTGACGTGAGTCATCTCTATATATTAAGATATAATTCTCTTATCCCCATAGTATTGATTGAAATTTTATTGATTATTTTTCATTTGAGGGAGTTAGAGCCATACTTATTGATTCTATATCCAAGTTAGAGATCTTCCTTCATGATGATGCAAAGATCCATCTTCTCTTACTTGTTGGTTGATTAGTTGAGTATTCTCCTTAAAATGAAAACCTCTCTCTTCATTTAAAGTTAACCCTCAACAAACCTTTTGTAATTTGTACTCCTAACTACCAGGTTTCGATCCTTTATTGGTACATACTTATAAGACTTCATGTCTTTTTATTCTACCCCAAAATTTTCCCTCTCATTTTACTCAAGACATGCTCATTGAGGTTCCCAATTTTCCCTAAGATGACTAAGAATTGACCAGACAAATTCTCCTCCTAAGGCAATAAACCTCAAATTAGGGTTTCAATTTTCATCAATATGTGTGATCTCCAAGGGTCTCAAATGTTTTCCATGGCCCTAATATGTCCTCAAGATCATCCATGCAAAATTGTATGCCTTGCACAACAAGTTTGCTTAGTCAATTGCTCAAATGCTTGAAAATAAACTATACTAGGTCAAAAGTCAACTTTGGCCTATATACAGTCAAACTTCAATATTTTTGGTCAACATCAAAATTTTGAAGTTACATCCATCATTTGACCAAGTATTGATCATGATTCCTCAAGAAATACTCCTAACTCATCAAAAGTAAAAAATGGCAAATTAGGGTTTCTATAGGAAAAGTCAACCAAACTTTGACCAGGCATAACTTTCTCATAATTTATCAGAAATTTTTCCACCAAAGCTCATTTTTAATAGAATCTAATTACCTACAACTCCTCTTCATCCCTAAAGATCAAGAAATTCCTTAGTCAAAAGATATGAGCTCAGACATTATTTGTCCATTTGAAATTCTAGAGGCCCACTGAAGGGCGCGCATGGACAAGTCAAACATTTGTATTGATTTTCATATTATTTTATTTATTTCATTTATATTAATGAATGTGCAATATGGTCCAGTGGAAAGAACAAAGGGGTTAAGGCATTATGTGTGTGGTAGGTCAGGGGTTCGACCCTTGGCTCCTACATATTAGTTTTCTGATTTGTACATGCAGATCCAACGCTTCTAGCTCTAGCGTGCACATCATAGACCCTCAAACTCATGCCATCAGATCCCAGTGGTCTGGATCCAGCATCTCCAAGCTTGCATCCCCATGATGAACCTGCCAGACGTAACAACACCAGATCCACAACAGTTGTGGGCCACCAGATCTGGGCCTTAGAAAAATTAAATGATGCACCCCCAATTTGGACTTCTTACCCTAAGCCCATTCTTTTTTATTACTTTATTTTCTTTTTTTTTAGTTTATATTTTTTTAAAATTCATTTTTTTAAAAATCATAAAATCTTAAAATCATAAAAATAGGACTTAGAGTTTTTTAAATAAAATTAATTTTTGCAAATTAATTTAATTAACTTTAGTTTGTTTTATTTAATTTAAAATTAATTAGACATTAGGTTAAATTTTAAAAAAAATTCATAAAAAACATCAAAATATTTAATAAGCAATTAGATTTTTAGGGTTTCAAACGTATGCTCGTCTTAATTTTTGCGCGTTGTTATTTTTCATACGATTATTTTTTGTTTAATTATGTAACTGTGTCCGGCTTGTAATAGCTTAATTAGGGTTTTTAATTTTCGCACTTTACCTTTCAGTCACATATAATTGTAATTTCCTCGAAGCCATGTAATAAATTAGAAGCTTACTTTTATTTCCCGCAATTTACTTTCCGCACTATATTATATGCCTGTATATAAACTGTTAGTAAATTAGGTTTGTATGACAAAAACTAATCAATCAATCTTAGATCACTAACATCAAGATGAAATACCTGAAAAAAGCACATTGTTGCACACTTGCACCCCTAGGGTATTTCCCACTTTGGTTGCCTTCGGAAATGGTCATGTCCCTCGAACGTAGGGATACTCTTAGCAAAGACCCTCAATTCAAAGTTATCATAAAGATCATAGTCCCTTAATGTCTCTCGACTTGCCTACGAGAAATGATCTTGTCCCTCGATGTTGCCTACGAATATATGATGACAGTCCCTTCGAAATGCTAAGGTATCTCTACATGTTGCCTTCAATGACCATAAACTTCCCTTACGATAGTCCCTCAACATCCAACAATAAGGCTACCTACTCACTAATAGTAGGATAACACTGTCTAAAGGAAAGGAGGAAAAGAATGCCCTTTTTCGAGTAGATAAATAGTTCTTAAGTACTTGCTCAAATCTAATTCATTTTCACACCACACTTTCAAAACTACTTTAAAAAAAACACTTTATCACACTCTTGAGGACTGATACAAGAGTTATCATAAAGCAATCAAAATTTTCAAACCACACAAACACGAAAATTTTTTCAAAAATGAGCAAGTACCTAAGATCCCGTGGAAAACCACAGATGGAAAGGGTGCTAACACCATCCCTTTCCATAATCTACCCCCTTACTCAAAGTATCGAAAAAGGTCTTTTTCTGTTCTTTTCACCCTTTCCTTTATTGGATAAAAGAAAAGTCGGTGGCGACTCTTGCTTACCGCGACATTTTCGAATACAAAATGCAAACCAGTATAACAGTCGGTTCTGCCACCGTATCACAAAACTAGCGACTCTGCTGGGGACATAGTTATAAAGTGGGGTGTACCTTAGGGTCTAGATCATTTTTAAAATTGCTTCTTTGTTTGCTTTGATTGCTTTAATTTTAAGGGTTTATTGGGGTATTCTTGTAAAGATCCTACACCCGAATTTGGGGACACTTTTTAGGTAAACAACAATAGATCGTGGAGACTTTACGACATATACCGATATGGTTAAAGAGATGGCCGTGTTAGTGTGACGCTTTAGTTGGTACGATATCCCTTTTGTCAAATCAAGGATAATACGGGGCCGCCGAATGGTGTCGTGAATCACTAGCGAACCTTAGATCCTTAGTTGAACAAACTTATCCATTAGAAAATAGTGAGATAGCCGATCTCTGTGTAAAGCTGGGAATTAGTTGATACTCGATACTACTATCTTTGATATTGGACTTTCAGGATGTTTCATCCGCAAGAAAAGATTGCTAAGCTAAGATAATACCGATAAAGAAAGATAAGTGATATTGAGACTCCTTAGAACCCGGTTACTATTTCTAGGACAAGTTTGAAACCAAATAAACTTCAAGAGGGTACTTACCTTAAACCTCATGCAAGCCTTTAAACCTAAGGCCTATTTTGTGCTTTACTTGTGTGTGATTAAATATCTTAAACAAGACATCATGCATCATAAACATTCATTCTTCATTACACTAACCATTTCAAGGATTAGGGGAATTTATCTTTGTTCTATTTTGCAGATCATGGCTTCTGCTCATAGAAATACCATTTGAATCAGCTTTGTGAGAATACCTCTTCAACTGAAAGAGCTAGTATCAAGGGTTTCTGAGACTTCTTCATTCACCAAGAACTACAATCGACTTCTCAATCTGGTTACCTCAGGTTTTGATGAGAAGATGATGAGTGTGCTCTTTCAATTCATTGACCTTAAGCACCATTGCTTCACCTTTTCAGACTATCAGTTGGTACCCACCATGGAAGAGTTCTCTCAGATATTGGGTATACCTATCTTGGATCAGTTACCTTTCACCGGTTTGGAAGAAACTCCAAAGCCATAGATCATTGCAGTAGCTTTGCACATGAAACAGTCCGGCATTGTATCTAATTGGGAAACGAGAAGTGGAGTTAAGGGTTTCCTAGCCAAGTTCCTAATAGAGAAGGCTTAACTGTTTTGGGATGATTTGGACTTCCAGGATTTTGAGGATATCTTCTCCCTTCTAATCTATGGGTTAGTATTGTTCCCTAATCTAGACTCACTCATAGATGTGAATGCTATCAAGGTCTTCCTCTCTTGCAATGCTGTGCCCACTTTACTCGGAGACATTTTGCATACCTTCCACACTCGTACCACGAAGAAAAGAGGGATTCTTATGTGTTGTGTGCCATTGCTTTCGAGGTGGTTTATTTCTCACCTCCCTAAAACAATACTGAAAAATGAAGAAGGTTTGGGCTGGTCGCAAAGGATAATGTCACTTTCTCACGTGGATAATCTCTGGTATTCCCGATCTATGGGAGATATTTCTATGATTGACCGCTGCGGGGAGTTCCCCAATGTTCCACTACTCGGCATTAGGGGAGGCATAACCTATAATCCTTCCCCGACTTTGCAATAATTTGGTTACGCTCGAAGGGATAGTCCTCACGAGATGCTTGTCCAGGGTATTGTGTTTAACTACGAGGATGATGTTCAAGGGTATCGTCAGAGGTTCATACGAGCTTGGGGCATGGTAAACAGATTTGACACCAAGAATTTCGGGCCGAAGACTTCCATCCCTATGGAACCTTATCTTTAATGGGTAAGAGCTTGTGCTCAGAACCTTATGATTCCATATATAACCATCTTTCCAGTGATTATGGAGCCCATTACTGAAGGGGATGTTCCCTATACAGTTCTTCATCCTGATATGCCCACTGATCTTGAAGAACTATAGAGATCCTGGATTCAGCTGAAGAAAGAGCGGGATACCTATAGAGATCATTTCTACGACCATGAGAGGAAAGTTTTGGAGATCACGAAGCAACTTCACGAGGAAAGAGGTATTAATGTCTATCTCGGCACGAAGAGGAAGCGCCCACGGGAAACTTGATTTCTTAGTTTTTAGAATTTTCAATTGAACGCCTAAATGGAAATTGTATTTTGAATTCTACTAATAAAATCTTTGTTTCATTTTGGTTTACAAAATTTAAATTTCCCAAAATCCTTGAAATCATTTCATACACATATCATACATGTCATTGCATAAACAGGTTTCTTAGCAAGTTTCTCATCTTGTTCGCTGTTTATTTCAGCTGTAAAGAAATGGCTCTCAAACAAACAGTGAAGGATCTACAAACTTAAAATGCTCAATTTCAACAAATGATCATGGCTCTGGCCAATGGGCAAGAGGAACTGAAAGCCCTGATTGTTAAAGAGAAGACCAAGAAGCCAAGGAAGACAGCTGGTGTGGTGAATTTTGGAAGGAGGTTTAAAGGACCGTTAAGGAAAGTGGTAGAGCTAACATCTTCGTCAAAAGAAGGAGACAACCAAGAAGGGGAAACAAGAGAGGAAGACCCTAGTCCAAGGGAATCTGATAATGAGACTGAGTATAATGAGGATCAATATCCTCTGGCCGATGAAAAATACAAACAACTGGAAGAGCGTCTGAATGCAATGGAAATCTAAAAGGTACCTGGGCTGGATCTTGAAGAGCTGGGTTTGGTTTCTGGGGTTGTCATCCCACAGAAGTTCAAGGTTCTGGTGTTCGCCAAATATTATGGGGTCTCATGTCCCAAGATGCATCTCCGATCTTATGTGAGGAAGATTCAGCCTCACACTGTAGACAAGGACTTATGGGTCTACTTCTTTCAAGATAGTTTATTTGGGACTCAACTAGAGTGGTTCAACCTGTTGGAAGGGACCAATATTCGTAACTGGGAAGACCTGGATTTTTCTTTCTATAGCAGTATCAGTATAATACAGACCTTGCTCCCACTCGTACATAACTCCAAAGTATGTCTATGTGTTCGAATCAGGGTTTTAAAGACTATGCTCAGAAGTGGAGGGACTTAGCAGGAAGAGTACAACCCCCTGTCTGATAGGGAGTTAGTGGATATGTTTTTGGGTACCCTATCTGGTCCATTTATTAATCATCTGATTGGAAGCTGGGATTAGAAGTGGCAAGATTCAGAAAGATGTCTCTTCAAGTGCGAGAAAGAGACCTTTCTTAGGGAAAAAAGATGTCAGCGCTATTTAAAATCAATTAAATCAGGGCAGAATTGAGCGTCGTCTAACGGTCAGGCTTGTTATGATATCTAAGCCTACAACTACTCAACAACGAAATAATCAGCCTAGAGCAGAAAGACCTGTAAAGAAATTCACCCGGATTAATATGACGTTGTCTCAAGTATTTCCTCACCTACTGAAATCCAATCTGGTTACCTTGAGGGAAGCTCCCAAGAATCCCAACACCGCGTCTCCTTGCTACAATCCAAATTCTCGCTGTGCTTATCACTCAGAAAGTCCAGGTCATGATACAAACGACCGTTGGGCTTTGAAAAACAAGGTGCAAGATCTTATTGAAGCGAAGGAGATTGAATTTGACGCTCCTGAGATTCCCAATGTTATTACTGCTCCCATGCCCAAGCACGGTCGGGGTGTTAATGCTGTTGACAATGATGCGTTCGTTACTTCTGTTAAGGAACTTGTAACTCCTCTCATGACCTTTAAGTTGAACTTGTTGAAAGCCGGTTTATTTTTGAGATGTGGCGAAGATTTCCATTTATGTTTATCTCTACCGACTGGTTGTTATTTGTTGAAAGCAGGTGTTCAGCGCCTGATGGATGATGAAGAGATCTTATTTGAGAAGACTCCTGTCACTGCTGTTTCTTGTAAGGATGTTTTAATCATAACCATTTTTGCCAATCCTCCCGGGGTCTCCACCAAAAGAAGCGTCAGGATTACATCTTCTCCGAAGTTGGCTCCTATGACCATCACTATACCAGGGCCAATCCCATACTCCTCGGATAAGGCTGTTCCCTGGAACTATGGGGATGACGTCTAATACCATGGCGTCAAGCAAGACCTGTTGTCTACTGAATACCAAGTTTCAGAAAATACTGATCCCGACATTGGAAACATCGTTGGGACCAGCAAAATAACAAGAAGTGGAAGAGTATTCTCCCCTGAGATTTCTCCTCTGAGAATTTATTACTGAGGCTTCCAAGAAGGAAATAGTAGAAATCTTGAAGATAATAAATAAGAGCGACTACAATGTGGTCGAATAGCTGTGGAAGACCCCTTCTAAGATTTCAATGCTAGCCCTACTATTGTACTCCGAAGCTCATGCGAAATATTTGGTGAAGTTCCTCAAAACTTCCCATGTACCACAGGAAACCTCCGCTGACCAGTTTGAGGATTGTGTGGCCAGTTTTGCGGCTAACAACGGTTTGAGTTTTTTTTATGTTGATCTAACTCACAGAGGGAGAAAACACAATGATACACTGCATGTCTCCATCTAATGCAGGGGCACTACTTTGGCCCATGTTCTAGTAGATACAGGTTCATCATTGAACGTGGTGCCTAAGAAGGCTCTGGACATATTGGACTGCGAAGGTTTGACCCTGAAGCCCAGCAACATTGTAGTAAGGGCTTTAGATGGATAAAAAAGAATGGTGCATGGGGATGTGGACATTCCCATCAAAGTTGGTTCTCAGACCTTTGACTACACTTTCTACATGATGGATATCAGACCATCTTAATCTTGTTTGTTGGGTCGCCCTTGGATCTATGGGGCGAGAGCTGTCACATGCACTCTGCATCAAATGATGAAATAACCAGTAAAAGGAAAGATTGTCACGGTACATGGTGAAGAGGAATACATGGTAAGCCACCTGAACTCTTTCAGGTATGTGGAAATGGATGGCGAGTTCATCGAGACTCCGTGTCAGAACTTCGAAGAGGTGTCCCAGACTATGGCCGCAACCGAGATTGTTACCAATCTGCCGAAGATCACTAGACCTCCCTTGAAAATGGCTTCTCTCAAGGATGCCAAAGATGTTATTGAAGAAGATGGGTGTACCATTTGGGGCCAACTCCCTAACATTCCATACAAATCTAATAATTTTGGTTTGGGTTTCTCTTCAGGGACTCAAAGGGCGGTTTGTCTTGCTTGTGCTAGAGGTCCTCCCCTACGCATCAGCAACCATGGGGTAAACGCTTTAGAAGATAGTGATGGTGACTATGACATGGATAGCTGGTTCTTCCCTACTACCAACGGTGGACCCTATAATTGGATGGCTAAAGACTTTTTACTGATTACTTTTGTGCAGAAGTAATTGTCTTTCTTATTTTCGGATATGTAATATTAAACAATATAAACTCAATGGCCATGTGTCTTACCCGGGGCACAATGGTTTATTTGTGAGGGTTATCATGTTTCAATCTCATATGTCATTAATAAATCATTGGACGTTTTGCATACAAATTGTGTGCTCTCTGTTTTTCTTTTCTGCCATTTACTTTGTCTATACAGCTATGCCCTTACACACACTCATGTATCAAACTGCAGATCCATATCCACTCTGAATCCCATTGATAACAGATCTGCTATTGTCAGTTATGACTTTGAAAATTCAATCAACCAAGCCGAGGACGAAGGTGAGGAAGTTTGTGTGGTACCCGGAGAATTTGCCAGACTGTTACAGCAAGAAGAAAGGGTTATACAGCCTCATGAAGAGCCAGTGGAGACAGTGAATTTGGGCACATGAGAGGATAAAAAAGAAGTCAAGAGAGGTGTAAATTTGGAGCTTAGTGTCAAACAGCGGTTGATACAGATGTTGCATGATTATGTCGAGATCTTTTCCTGGTCATATGAAGACATGTCGGGACAAGACACAGATATTGTGGTTCATCATCTGCCAACTAAAGAAGATTTCCCTCCAGTAAAGCAGAAGGTCCATCGTATGCGCCTTGAAATGTCATAGAAAATCAATGCAGAGGTCATGAAGCAGTTCAATGCTTGGTTCTTAGTTGTCACCTCCTATCCGCAATGGGTTGCTAACTTAGTCCTGGTACCTAAGAAGGAAGACAAGGTATGGATGTGTGTGGACTACAGAGATTTGAACAGGGCAAGCCCCATGGATGATTTCCCACTTCCCCACATTGATGTTCTGGTTGACAACACCGCACATCATAATATTTTTCCTTCATGGAAGGTTTCTCTGGTTACAATAAGATCAAGATGGAACCCGAAGACATAGAGAAGACAACCTTTGTCACACAATGGGGCACTTTCTGTTATAAAGTGATTCCATTTGGGTTGAAGAATGCTGGGGAAACCTATCAACGAGCTATGGTAGCTTTGTTCCATGACATGATTCACCATGAGATAGAGGTTTATGTTGATGACATGATAGTCAGATCTCAAACTAAGGAAAATCACATTGATCATCTACAAAATATGTTTGATAGGTTGAAGACGTACAAGCTGAGGTTAAATCCGAACAAGTGCACCTTCGGGGTAAGGTCTGGTAAACTTCTAGGTTTCATTGTTAGTGACAAGGGCATTCAGGTAGACCCTGCAAAGGTGGAGGCTATACAAGAGATGCCGACTCCTCGCACTGAGAAAGAAGTTAGAGGTTTCTTGGGACGCCTAAATTACATTGCTAGGTTCATTTACCATCTAACTGCTACTTGTGAGCCAATCTTCAAACTCCTGAAAAAATATCAAGTGATAAAGTGGAATGAAGAATTCCAGACTTCCTTCGAGAGAATCAACGAATACCTTCAAGAGCCTCCAATTCTGATGCCTCTAATTGAAGGAAGACCTTTGATAATGTACTTAACAGTGTTAGATAATTCAATGGGGTGTGTACTGGGGCAGCATGACGAGTCTGGTCGAAAAGAGCATGCAATATACTACCTTAGCAAAAAGTTTACCGACTGTGAGACCAAATACTCACTACTCGAGAAAACTTGATGCACTTTGGCATGGGCTGCTCACCGACTGAGACAGTATATGTTGACCCACACTACTTTGTTGATATCTAAGATGGATCCAATCAAGTACATCTTTAAGAAGCCCGCTCTCTCTGGAAGAATAGCCAGATGGCAAATGATCTTGACCAAATAAGATATCCAATACACGACCCAGAAAGAAATCAAGGGAAGTGTATTAGCTGATCATTTAGCTCATCGGGTTGTAGATGACTACCAATACATGAACTTTGAATTCCCGGATGAGAATATTATATTAGTGACTGACTGTGAAGAACCTGGACCGAATGAAGGACCTGAGGAAGGATCCGGATGGACTATGGTTTTTGATGGAGCTTCCAACGCACTCGACAATGGCGTCGATGCTGTAATCATATCTCCTGAGGGCTGTCATACTCCTTTCCCTGTCAGATTATGTTTCAATTGTACCAACAATATGGCCGACTATGAAGCATGCATCATGGGTGTTGGCTCCCAACTTCGACACTTACTATATTTGGTCTTTTAGACTAAAACACTGGAATGAATCAAGTCAAGAAGAATGTTCGACATATGAAAAAACTTAGGGAGAAGATCTAAGTTATATTTGAGTCTACGACCAGGGCTCATCTTCAGGTTCGTTCGACTGAAGAGGACTTATGTCCCCCGACTAAGAGAAAGTATCTTCGCTTTGACACATGATACGAGGACTATTTGAATTTTGAATTATTGGAGGGAAAGGAAGTTTCTCCAGCGTTTAAGAAGAAGCAACGTGGCTAAAAGCCATAGGTCGGGGGACATGCAAAAGACACTTGTCTTCATCTTAGCATAGAATGATTCCTCGACGATTACTTATTTTTAGTATAAATTAAGAAACTTGTGTAATTTTCAAGTGTGTTCAACCTATTGTACTAAGTCACTCAAACATTATCCAAGTAACTGCTACGTGAGAAAGGATAACGACTGAGAAATGTACGTTGGAAACACGTTTTTTCCTTAATGAAAGTCTTTTACATTACTTTACTATTATCCTGCAAAGTTATCTTTTTTACTTCTTTTACTTGCATTTCTACATTTCTGCTTACTTTTCCAAAATCGCAAACATCCTTTCTCTGGGTCGAACGTGCGTTCTTCCTGCTTATCCATCTTACATAAAAATTAGCATATGTCCTGGGATTAATCTGATCGATCCCGTAAGTAAACCAAAAAGAACTTACCTTTTTGGAGATCAGCAGTTGTTTACTAAAAACAACGGTAAACAAATTGGCACACCTAGTGGGACGTTGATAATCTTTTATGTTATTGTGTTTTTTCCTGTACGGTTATAACATTGCATGTTATTAAGAAGTGGTAGAGTAACCAACAAGTATACTGTTAGAAAGGAAAATAGTGAGAGTAGTATGGCTAACGAGCCAAATCATGGAGAAATACCTCCACCAATCACAGGAACAGTGGTTACTACTGCTGTCGAAGGGAATATCCCAACTTCTGTTGGATCAATGCCAATGTTAACCACAAATCAAACTGGACCCTTACTTTCGTATGTGGGTCCAAGAGGTCCTTTAGGAACACCTCCACCAAGGATAAATCTAGGATCTCGATCAGTTGTTCCCCCAGGCTTTTCGACAACTTGGATGGGTCGAGAACAACCATATGGCATGCCAACTACTGAAATGGATAGCCTTATGAATGTTGCTTCCACTTTTTCAGAACCTTTGGTGAATGCAACATCGCCATTACAAGGGTCTAGAGCCAGTAGAAACCAATTTTTGGGAGGGCCATCTCACATGATACCAAGCCTCACAAATGTTTCAACAACAATTTTGAGGCAACAGATGGACAAAAGTAATCATGAAATGGTACAAATGTTAGCACAAACTCTAAGTACAATGATAAATCCCCTTATTCAGACTGCTACACAGTCGAATCAATAGATGACAATGCAAATGATGTGCATGGCTGAATTCTTTGGGGTACCCCAAGTTATTTGATAACCCCAGAGGGTACCAATAAGAGTAAATCAAGGGGTAATTATGGAAGAGGATTTGACCGTTAATCCAAACCCCCAGATTCCTAGGGTAGAAATAGAACAACCAAGGGTTGAGATACCACGAAACCCTAGAGAAATTGATCAAGGCGTTATTATGGCCAATGGAAACCAAAACGCTGACGAATTATTACAGCAAGTTCGACACCGAAACTATGGGACGGACAATAATTTAACTGCCATGATCGAGAGGATCATGCTTCAAAACGGGATGAATGTTGGTTTTCACATACCAAACTTTACATCCCCATTGTCAGAATATATTCTGCAGACAGACTTACCACCTAGGGGAAAAGTCCCAAAGTTCACTAAATTTTCAGGGGATACGATAGAGTCGACTGTCGAACATGTGGCTAGATATTTGATAGAGGCCGGAGAAATAGAAAACAACGAAAACCTTAGAATCAAATATTTCCCAAGTTCCTTGACAAAGAACGCTTTCACTTGGTTCACCACCCTCCCAGCCAATTCGATCCACAACTAGAACCAATTGGAAAGATTGTTCCATGAACAATTTTACATGGGTCAAACCAAGATAAGTCTAAAAGAATTGGCTAGTGTGAAGATAAGGTTTATAGAGCCAATTGATGAATATTTAAATAGATTTCAATTACTCAAAGCCAGATGCTTTACCCAAGTGCCTGAGCATGAATTAGTCGAAATAGCAGCGGGGGGCCTGGATTATTCGATTAGGAAAAAGTTAGACACACAATACCTATGAGATATGGCCCAACTTGCTGATAGAGTTCGACAAGTAGAACGCCTTAAAGCTGAAAAAGATAAAGTTGCCAAAACTCATCGACGAGAAAGGGTAGCTTATGTAGAAATGGATGATAACGATCCAGAGACATCCAGTGATCCTATAGATGTCGAAGAAGGCGAAATTGATTTAGCAGAATTAAAACAAGGACCACCATATTCTTATAAATTGCTAGTGCCGTCAAATGGGAAAAATCCCGTAGAGCCTGAAAAAAACAGTGACAAGTTTCCTAAGAAAAATTATAGCTTCGACATATCTAAATGTGACGAAATATTTGATCTATTAGTTAAAGATGGACAGATGATAGTGCCCCCAGGGGAAAAATTTTCTCCTTTAGAACAGAGGAAGAAAAGAGGTTTTCGTAAATACCATAATTTTTTGGGACATAAAACCTCCCAATGTTTCCTTTTCAGGGATCTCGTTCAACAAGCGCTAAAGGAAGGAAGGTTGAAATTTGCTGATAAACTAGCAATGAAAATCGACACAAACCCACTGCAGACAGAGGCATATTATGCCGAACCAGTTGGCATTAGAATGGTGGAAGTTTCTGAAGATTTCATCACAAAACCCATCTTTGGAAGTTTCATTGGAAACATCTCTAGAAAAACTATTGAAGGGGTGAGAAAGGCCAATGAAGGCCTGGATTTGAAAAAGGAATTTGCCCAAGGGTCAAACAAGAAGGCTGCTGGATGCCTGAAACTGATTAAACGGGTTACTGAAGACCCAAACAAAAGCAAAGGAGTTGCTGAAAGCTCCAACAAAAGAACCACCACAGGTTCTTATTTGGCCGCTGTAAAGGGTTCGACAGAGGACCTAGAGGCCAAAATGCAGAAGATGAACCTTGTTGCCAAAAGCAACATGCAAGTTAACATGGTTGAAGTCTCTGGCGCCAAAGCCTCAGAGGAAGCCATTCGACAAGAAGAAGTAAACAAAACTGCATTCCCAAAGGAAAATGAAGATCTGGCAGATTTTCTACATAGGTGCCAGAAGAAGAAATCAGTAGTAATGATATGCCCTAGATGTAGCTCTATTTTCGATAAGAAAGCCGCTGAACACATACAAGCTATGCGGATTGTGAAAGCAAAACAAGGCACCAACGCCCAACAAAGAATGGGTTCAGAAATCAGATTTGACCCCAGAAGGAGGCATCAACAAAGACCCATGAATCAGGTAAGGAGGCCACCAACTTTCAGGCCTCCAACTAATGTTCCTACAGCTACATGGCTAAACACCATGGGAAGAAAGAGGCCAAATGAAGAGAGATGGCAGGCATTAGACGTACCAAGAGGTTCTTCTCTAGATTACAGAAAGGAGTACCATGCTTCTGCTTCGAATAAAATGACCCATGTGTCCAGCAATTATAAAGGAAAAAATCCTATGTCTCGTTCGCAGTGGAGAAGGTTCCAAAGACGGCGAAAGGCCGAGAAAGAGGCAGATGGACCTCATCCAAAAGTTAGCACTAATGTGCAGAAGAAACAAAGGAAGCCTCTAGAGAGAAATCCTATGCCTTGGGCGGAGGAATATGGGTAGAATGATGAAGATGACTCTGATTCCAATGACAGTTTAGACATCATGGTGAATGTCATATCCGTGTTGCCTAAAGAATACAACCGTGAGGTTGAGTTCGAAGAGACTAACCTAATGGTTGAACAAGAACTGGATAGACACAAGCCAGTATGTTACTGTATAATGAACAATGGATGCGTAGAATAACAAAACGCATTTTTTGAACCACCAACATAGGAAATGAAGAGCCATCTGAAACCCCTGTTCATTAGAGCAAAGATAGGGGAGGTAACTATAAACAAAATTATGGTTGATTGTGGGGCGACCATCAATATCATACCACAATTCATGCTGGAAATGTTAGGCAAGGGAGATGCTGACATAAAGCCACATAACATGGTCTTATCCAACTATGAATGGGGAATTGGCACCACAATGGGTGTCATACAACTAGACCTCAAAGTGGGCTCAATCCTTCGACCCACCATGTTCATGGTTATTTCAGCGAAACCCAACTACAATCTACTCCTGGGTCGGGAGTGGATACATGGCATTGGAGCAGTGCCATCTTCGATGCACCAAAGGGTCACAATATGGCGCCCCGACGACATTGTGTAGAACATTGAAGCAGATCAGAGTTATTACTTAAGTGAAATCAACAGTGTCGAAAAGAATAGTTTCGACAGAAATTTGGCTCACATAGGGCCATGTAACCCACCTGAGTTTGATTTAACCCCAACTCCTAATGCATTCTGCTCCCTATACCTACACTCCAATTACGGCTTTCAGTGGGATAGAGAAGACTTAACCAATATCGACTTTGGAGGAGTTAGTGATATACATCCAACAGGATGGGGAAGCGAGTTTGGTGATGATGACTGAGTCACAAACTATCTAAAAGATTTTGGCGTATGTGGCCGAAAACAGAATGATAGCGGCCTTAGAGGCTGAATTTAAATATGTGGCTTTCGAAGCCAATGAACAAGTCCTTTCGAAGAAAGGACCTGGGAAAGATTTCGACCCAGAGCCTCCCGACTAAGGAACGAAAGACTTTCGAGACCAGAGGATAGACGCCATTTATGACGATAAACCTCTAGGTTTCGAAAAGGACCCGCTGGCGAACAATGTCAAAATGTTGGCGCAAGATCCTCTAGAAGAGGTAAATCTAGGCGAAGGTCCTGTGAACAGGCCCACGTACATAAACACAAAAATGGATCCAGGACTCAGGGTCGAAATGATCAAATTACTAAAAGAGTTCAAGGATTGCTTTGCGTGGGACTATGACGAGATGCCTGGTCTCGACAGAAGATTGGTAGAACTGCAGTTGCCAATAACGCCTGGAAAGAAGCCCGTTAAGAAGACTCCAAGACGGTTTGCACCAGAGATTTTATCAAAAATCAAAACGAAAGTCGAAAGGCTGCTGAGATGCAAGTTCATACGAACGTCCAGGTACGTCGAATGGATTGCAAATATTGTGCCTGTTATAAAGAAAAACGGTACCTTGAGGATGTGCATTGATTTCAGAGATCTGAATGCTGCAACACCCAAAGATGAATATCCAATGCCAGTGGCGAAAATGCTTGTAGATTCTGCCGCTGGTTTCGAGTACATGAGTATGCTTGATGGCTACTCTAGATATAATCAAATCTTCATTGCTGAAGAAGATGTGTCGAAAACGAAATTTTGTTGCCCTGGAGCTTTAGGCACTTATGAATGGGTAGTAATGCCCTTTGGCCTAAAGAATGCAGGGGAAACGTACCAAAGAGCCATGAATTCGATCTTCCATGATTTTATTGACACTTTCATGAAGATTTATATTGATGATATTGTTGTCAAATCTGTTTCAGGGAAGACTCACATGGATCATCTTCGACAATCCTTTGAGAGGATGAGGCGCTACGGCCTGCAGATGAATCCTCTAAAATGTGCTTTTGGTGTAAAAGCAGGAGATTTCTTAGGTTTTGTGGTCCACAAAAAGGGTATTGAGATAAACCAAAACAAGACCAAAGCTATCTTGCAAACCAAAGCACCAACTAACAAAAATGAATTGCAATCCTTACTTGGGAAGATAAATTTCCTAAGGAGATTTATATCCAACCTCAGTTGGAAAACGCAAGCCTTTTCGCCATTACTTCGACTTAACAAAGGAGGATTTGAATGGAAGGAAGAACATTAAGAAGCCTTTGACAAAATCAAAGAGTACCTCATCAAACCACCTATTTTGGTGCCTCCTTGTCGAAGTAGAAGTATGAGACTGTACATAGTTGCGTCTGATAAAACTTTAGGGAGCATGCTGGCTCAGGAGGATGAACATGGTGTCGTAAGGCCCATCTACTACCTTAGTAGAGTTTTAAACGATACATAAACTAGATATAACGAGGTTGAAAAACTATGTTTATGTCTATATTTTTCATGTACAAAACTTTAGCAATATATAATGCCAGTTAATGTTTATGTTTCGTCTCGTTTTGACGTTTTCAAATATATGTTGTCGAAACCCATTTTGCACAGTAGAATTGGCAAATGGGAACTTGCATTAACTGAGTACTCATTAACCTTTATGCCTCTAAAGGCTATAAAAGGTTAAGTGGCCACAGACTTTATAGTCGAACATTCTATACAAGAAGGATCACTGAATTATTTGGAGATCGAGCCGTGGAAACTTTACTTTGATGGCTCTAGTTATAAAGATGGAGTTGGAGTCGGAGTCCTTATTATTTCTCCAAACAAAATTCCAACAACATTTAAGTACAAAATAGATGGGGATTGCTCCAATAATGAGGCTGAATACAAAGCGTTAATCGTAGGCCTTGAAATCCTGTTGGAATTGGGGGCAACTCAGGTTGAAATAATTGGAGACTCAGAGTTAGTCCTAAAACAAATTACGAAAGAATACAAATGCATAAAAAAAACCTTATCATGTATTTCGTAATAGCCAGATGGTTGTTGAAGAACTTCGAAGCAGTTAACATTCGACATATACCCAGATTGGAAAATCAAGTAGCCAACGACTTGGCACAAATTGCTTCTTGGTATAAAGTTTCGAAAGATAGGCTACAAAAAGAAATCGAAGTTAGAGGGAGAGTAACTGCCACTATGTTATCTCCATTAGATTTAAAGACCACAACGTTGGGATACACTGATTATGAAAATTTTGAAATTTCGTTCATAGACAATCTAACAGAACAAGATTGGAGAAATTCTGTAGTGGATTATTTACAAAATCCAACGGCTTCGACAGAACGAAAGATAAAGTACAGAGCACTGAGTTATGTGTTCATGGGAAATGAACTATTTAAGAAAACACCGGAAGGTGTGCTTCTGAAATGCCTAAGTGAAACAGAAGCATATATAGCTCTTTCCACCACACACGCTGGGGCATGTGGATCACACAAAGTAGGCCAAAAGATGAAATGGTTATTGTTTCGACAAGGCTTATATTGGCCCACTATGTTAAAGGATTGTGTTTAGTTTTCAAAAGGATGCCAAGAATGTCAAAAACATACAGGTATTCAACATGTGTCAGCAAACGAACTTCACTCGATTGTGAAACCTTGGCCTTTTAGAGGACGGGCTTTGGGTCTAATTGGAGAAATTTGACCAGAATCTTCTAAAGGTCAGAAGTATATATTGGTGGGCATTGACTATTTTACTAAGTGGATTAAAGAGATTCCTTTAGTCAATGTAGACCAGGAGAATGTCATTGAATTCATTCAAAAGTACATCATATATAGATTTGGAACCCCTGAAATAATAACTACTGACCAAGGGTCAGTCTTTACTGGTCGAAAGATGCAAGACTTTGCTGCGGAAATGGGGTTTAAACTGTTAACGTCTATGCCTTATTATGCGTAAGCTAATGGCCAGGTCTAAGCAGCAAATAAAGTAGTGATCAGTTTAATAAAAAAACACGTGGGAAAGAAACCCAGAAACTGGCACAAGACGCTAGATCAAGTTCTGTGGGCATCTCGAACTTGTCCGAAAGAAGCCACAGGAATAACACCATTTCGCCTAACCTATGGTCATGATGCAGTGTTACCAGTGGAAATCCATTTGCAGGTGACAAGGATTCAGATAGATCATGAGATCCCTTCTGAAGTCTATTAGAGTATGATGTTGGACGAACTAGTAGACCTAAACGAAGAAAGGTTGAAAGCTCTGGATCTTTTGAGACTGCAGAAGAAGCGAGTTGAGAAATCCTATAATCGCAGAGTGAAATCTAAGACGTTTCAGCCTGAAGATCTAGTTTGGAAAGTAATACTCCCAATGGATCGAAGAGACGAAAATTTGGGAAAATGGTCCCCTAAGTGGGAAGGACCTTTTAGGATTGTTCAAGCATTCTCTAGTGGAGCCTATGAGATCGAAGAGTTAAGCGAAGATCAAAGACTTTTGAAGGTGAATGGTAAATACCTTAAAACGTATAGACCTATGCTTCAAGAGGTAAAAATAAATAATATATATTCACTGTTTAATAGAGAATGCCAAAATGGAAACTTAAAAATTTCATTAAATGTGCCAAAATGGCTCTGAAATTGTTACAAACAAGTGATTACATAAATAAGAGAAACAGGATTCAAAAGGGAAGATTAGATTTAATCTGGAGATACTTGATTCTTTGCAATTCTAGTCGTCGATCACATAGAGCTTTTGATTGGTGAAGGGTCTCGAGCTTAGCATCCAGAGATTGAGCTCGATCGGCATGTCTTAACCCTTCAGCCAATTCTTCTTGGCTCTCTAATTCAGTGTTCATAGTAAGAAGTTCCTCTTTCTTTTTGTCATTGGCAGCAATTTTAGCTTCCAACTCTGTAATCTGCACCCTCAGTCGAGCATTGTCTCGATCTATCTCCTCGACCGCTTTTTGTCTAGCCTCCGGGGCCTTCGACAAATTCTTCACCTTGGAAGCTGATTCGATAGCAGCATGCCAGGAAGCAGCCACTTGACCATTAGCTTCTTCAATCTCACGATTGAGAGTCCGTTGACGGTTATAATCAGCGGATACTTGGTCAACAATGGAAATTAAGTCCAAGATTACACTGGCCACGTCCGGAGAAGCAACAAGGAGATCGACATCCTTCAGGGTAGTGTTCAGAAAAGAAGGAGCCGTTGGTTCCCCCTCCAAGGTTAACATCAAATCCCTTTTGAAGATTTGTGCTTTAACTTTCTGAAGAGCTTCGTCGAGAGGAGAGGTCGAAGTAGATCTCCCAGATGCATTCGAGGCGCTTTGATCATGGGAACTTTCTCTACCTTCTAGAATTGCAGTCAGATAACCTAAAGGATTTTGCTTTTTTAGCATGGCCAAAATTCTCCTTTGTTCTGGATCCTGTCGAGGGAACACTTTCGTTGGCAGTAACAACCACGTTGGCCACTTGATCTGGAATTGTTTCAGTGCCTCGAGGATTTTGGTTTCCTTCAGCAAAACCTTCTTCACCATCAGCCTCTGGGATCTCTACATTCTCCCTCTCTATTTTAGTTTCAACGCCAGGGATACCTTCCTCTTCATTCTCTTGCACATCAACCAGCGGAACCCTAGTCTCCTCTTGGTTTCCTGCAGCTTCTTCTTCATCGCCTTCTTCTATGGTTTCGTGCTGAGGTTCAGAAGTTTGATTTACTTCGTCAGCTGAACTCATGAAAGAGCCTTTCGCTAAAGAAGGCCTATAGGTAGGATCTCCTTTACTATTCAAGAGGGAGACAGAGTCCTCGACAGGAGCAAGGATTCGTTTGGAAGTGCCAGTAGTGTCCTGGAAATTAAAAGGAATTCGTTTCTTTTAGAATCCTCATAAAGCAAAAGGGAAGAGATATAAATGATAATCTGTCGAAGCAAATACCTGGACTGGGATTTCAGCACCAGGACTAGAGTTATCACTCTCGCTAGGATCGTTTAGCCTAGCAATTACCTCCTGTTCAGTAGGCTCGTTGATGACTACAGGAGGAGGCCTCACAGATGTAGTCTTAATCCTGATTTTGGGACGAGGTTCGATGGCAGGAACTGGTTTCTTCAATCTTTGTCTCTGCAAAGGAACAAGAGGAGATTACTCTTCTTCATCTCTAGAGATTTGGATCTCCTAAACCTTCCATTTTTTGGGGGTAGGTTTCTGAGTACCCAGAAAACCAAGTCGAAGGGATCAGTACCCATATCAGACAATCATAAAAAGATAAGGGTATGGAAGAAAGTAAATACCTTGGGAGAGGGGTTGACAGCGGAATCTCCCCCTTTTGTACTCTCAGCAGTCTTCTTCGAGGTGGTTCTCTTGACAGTTAAACAGAAGACAAGAAAACTATAGTTAACCGAGTATCGAAAGACAAATCTGAGGCGAAGAGATGGAAAAGAATAATACCTTTCTTGACCCTGTCGAGAACCAGCTTAAACGCCTCACGTAGGTGGTGGGCGAAATCCTTCTCATCGAAGAACTCTTCGTCATAATATTGTTTCCACCACTCCTCAAAAGTAACGGAACTCAGAAAATTGAGGTTAAAGTCAAACAGGGTCAGTATAGTTCGATCGGAGTACCTAACAATATGCTTGGTAGCAGCATCTTTTGAGTAGTCTGCATTGTAAAAAAGTAGCAGCTTCTCTCGAGGATAAATGGGTGAGGGAAGTGACTGAGCAATACCAAATTGTCGAGAAACAAGATTTGGTTGATAAGCGATCAAGCTCAATTGATTTTTTGAGCTCTTGAATCTCAATGGCATGATCCTGGGGCGAAGAAACGATTCCCACATGCTCACGAACTCATTAGTCACGTCTTCCTCCTCATTCGAAGGATATGGTCTGGTGAACCATTCTAGACTAACTTTTCGATTGGAAAAGGGAGCCATGGTCGAAACAAAGCGCTTTCGCTCCGCAAACATCATTATGAAGCTTGTGAAAGCCTTCTGAAACTTATGGCCTTCATCATTAGGAGTTAGCAATGCAAGCCTGGTGCCTTCGACCCTCCTGTTCAGGATTTCAGGGGCCTCTTCGTTAATCTTGTTCTTCTGAGGAAGGAAAGATTCAAAGGTGGCATTGAGCCAAAGTTGGAGAAGACAAAAAGGACCAGATAGCAGCAGGCTCCCCCTGTCCCCTATAACCTTAAGTTGAGTCACACCATTACTGATGTTCTCATATAGGTTGGTCAAAATCAATTCTGCCAAGCAAAGGGGGTATTTATGGTGAAGCTGCGTCGCGAGCGTCAACATCTTTTTTGTCACCTGAAGTGACTTAGTACAAAAAACAAAACGAGACAACCACATAACAAAGAAGGCTATATGCTCCACCTCCGACACAGTACTAGAGGTTTTGTCGTGGAAGTGGTTAATAAAGGTGGTGTAAGTGGGTTTTGTAGCAGCAAACCCAATAGCATCCTCAGACAAGTCTTCAGGGTCGAAATAGTCACCAGTCGGTCGAAGACCAGTGATTGCAGCTATGTCGAATAAATTGGGGGTAATAATATAACAAGGAAGATGAAAAGTGAAATGCGCACTATCCCAGAAATACAATGAAGATACCAGCATGAGGGGGCAGTAAGGCAATCCTATCTTCGACAGCATCACCAAGTCATAAATGCCCATCTCCTTCCAGACAGAAGCTTGCGCCTTCTCCATTTTATTCAACCAGTCTGAATACTCAGAGGAGAGATTAGGGCTGGATCGAAAGATTCGGTTCCCTTTGTTCATGAACTGGAGGTTGATATCCTCTGTAGTCTGAGGGTGCTGCTGGTTAGCCGCAGTAGCGTCTTCAGGGTCATCCCTAGGCTTCTTCGCACAACCTATAGGTCTGAGCCTTGGGTGAGTAGGGAAAAAGGCGCGATTCTTCAAGGGATATTCGATGCATGAAGACAACGAACCAGACATAGAATACATGTTTCCACCGTATCTGATGGGAATGAGGAGCTGAGAATCATATGCTTCTCGCCATTCCTTCGTCATGGGTTCAACAACATACCTATCAATCGAAGAAGAAGGAGGGTTAGTGGAAAAGACCTCTGGTGGTTTCTGGACATCATCAGCTTTTTTAGGTTGAGGATTGTCTGGTGCATTGGAGAGGAAAGCCGTTGTTGAGGATTTGAGAGAAAATGAAGTTGACAGTACAATGTTGTTTGAAAGCAAGAGATTTGGAAATGTTGGAGATGGTAAAAGTTCCAAATAGAAAGGTTCGGAAGTATTTATATCCTTCAGAAGAGGGATATGTCTCGTCAAGGCCATTTAATGTTTCACAGGTAGTGGGATAAGTGGTGAAGTGTGAAACGGTTACCGTGCAGGCGTTGGGAAACGTTTTGACATGCTTGCCTAGGTTATAGGAATATGGTCATCATGGCAAGTGTGGTAACGAAAGTTAGAAGAGACATCTTGGAGAAAGAGTAATGATGGTTTTCTCAAGTGCAACAACTGTTGGAAGGCGAAAAGCACACGTCAAGACCTTGTGGACAACTGGGAAGACAGGTGTCGAATGGGAAGTTCAAAGAATGGCTATTTCTTTGGGCGTCGAAATAAACATTCTTGGGGGGCAATTTGTTGGCTCCCAAATTCGACACTTACTATATTTGGTCTTTTTGACCCAAAAAATGGAATGAATCAAGTCAAGCAGAATGTTCGACATATGAAAAAACTTAGGGAGAAGATCTAAGTTATATTTGAGTCTTCGACCAGGGCTCATCTTCAGGTTCATTCGACTGAAGAGGACTTATGTCCCTCGACTAAGAGAAAGTATCCTCTCTTTGACACATGATACGCGGACTATTTGAATTTTGAATTATTGGAGGGAAAGGCAGTTTCGCCAGCGTTTAAGAAGAAGCAACGTGGCTGAAAGCCATAGGTCAGGGGACATGCAGAAGACACTTGTCTTCATCTTAGCGCAGAATGATTCCTCGATGGTTACTTATTTTTAGTATAAATTAAGAAACTTGTGTAATTTTCAAGTGCGTTCAACCTATTGTACTAAGTCACTCAAACATTATCCAAGTAACTGTTGCGTGAGAAAGGATAAAGACTGAGAAATGTACGTTGGAAACACCTTTTTTCCTTAATGAAAGTCTTTTACATTACTTTATTATTATCCTGAAAAGTTATCTTTTTTACTTCTTTTACTTGCATTTCTACATTTCTGCTTACTTTTCCAAAATCTCAAGCATCCTTTCTCTGGGTCGAACGTGCGGTCTTCCTGCTTATCCATCTTACATAAAAATTAACATATGTCCTGGGATTAATCTGATCGATTCCGTAAGTAAACCAAAAAGAACTTACGTTTTTGGAGATCAGCGGTTGTTTACCAAAAACAAAGGTAAACAATGGGTCTCAAATATGCTATTGACCTAAGGATCAAGTTCTTGAGGGTTTTCAGGATTCAGCCTTGGTAATAAGTCAAATCAAAGGGGAGTGGGACACGAAGCACCCTAATCTCATCCCTTACAAAGAACATGTGATGACATTTCTTCCACACTTTGAAGAAGTCTCCTTTGAACATTTTCCATGAGAAGAGAATCAGTTAGCGGACGCGCTAGCTACTATGTCATATATGTTCAAGGTTAGATGGGACAACGAGGCTCCTAGGATAATTATTGAGAGGTTGGATGAACCAACATACTTCAATGAGATTGATATGGAAGAAGTAGAAGACAAACCTTAGTTTCATGAAGTGAAAAGGTATCTCGAGACTCAAGAATATCCTGAGGGGACGTCTATCAATGATAAGAAGTTTTCTAGAAGGTTCTCCGCAAAGTTCTTCCTCAGTAATAGAATCCTCTACAAGCGCAACCATGACTCTACTTTATTGCGGTGTGCAGACAAGAGCGAAGCAGAGAGGATTATGGCCGATTTACATGAAGGTACCTTTGGCACCCACTCTAGTGGATACACCATGGCTAAAAAGATCCTACGGGAAGGATATTATTGGTCCACTATGGAAGCATATTGTTTTCAGCATGCCCAACCTTGTCAAAAATGCCAGATCTATGTTGATAAAGTACATGTACCTCCGGTTTCTTTTGAATGTCTTGACGGCTCCCAGGCCCTTTGCAATGTGGGGCATTGACATGATCGGAGATATTAGACCTACCGCTTCCAATGGGCATCGCTTCATCCTAGTGGCCATTGATTACTTCACGAAGTGGGTTGAGGCTGCTTCTTTCGCTACTGTTACCAAGAATGTTGTGGTGCAGTTCATCAAGCATAACCTTATTTGTCGGTATGGTGTTCCAGAGAGAATCATCACAGACAATGGTACAAATCTCAATAATACAATGATCACTGAACTTTGTAAACAATTCAAAATCCAGCATCATAATTATTCCCCTTACCGGCCGAAGATGAATGGCGTTATAGAAGCTGCCAACAAGAACATTAATAAAATCATATAGAAAATGACGGTGACATACAAAGAATGGCATGAGATGTTACCATTTTCTCTTCATGGTTATCGTACTTTAGCACGTGCATCAATAGGGGCAACACCTTATTCGCTGGTGTATGGTATGGAGGATGTCCTACCTATTGAGGTCCAGATCCCTTCTCTAAGGATCATGAAGGATGAGGGTTTGAACGAAGATGATTGGATCCAGACTCGACTTGACCAACTGAATCTGATCAACGAGAAAAGGCTTGTTGTTGTCTGTCATGGTCAGATATACCAAAAGAGAATGATTA
The DNA here is from genome assembly GCA_948472305.1 of Vicia faba. Lineage (NCBI taxonomy): Eukaryota > Viridiplantae > Streptophyta > Magnoliopsida > Fabales > Fabaceae > Vicia > Vicia faba. The sequence goes on along the minus strand of OX451738.1, from coordinate 805,670,159 downwards.
AGGCTTTCAACAAAAAGGTCAGACGTCAAGTATATCAAGTGGGTGATCTAGTAATCAAGCGCATCATAGTACCACAAGGTGATCCCATGGAAAAATGGACTCCCACATACGAAGGGCCATTTGTAATCAAAAGCATATTTTCCGGTGGAGCCATGATTCTGACCACCATGGATGGTGACGACCTTCCTCTCCCTGTTAATGCGGACATAGTGAAAAGATACTACGCGTAAATAAGGACACCCTAGGTTGAATCGCCTAGGAAAAAGTAAGGGCATCCCAACTAACCAAAAAGGTTCGGGCAAATATTTGGGATAAATACAAAAAAAATTGTACACCCGGCAAGTCGAAAACCTGAAAAGGCGACTTGGGCAAAAAAGGGTATCCCGGTGGACTGAAAACCCGAAAGGGCGGTCCAGGAAAAAGTTAGGGATTTAAAGTGCATAACTATGTCCCATTGGATCACCTTGCGACCAGACTTCAGGATCAACTATCAAACTCAAACGATACTACTCAATCCAGTCAGATTCAGACAAGTAGCAAAGTGATGAGACACTCAAGGAAATAAGGGCAATAGCAGAATTGAAACTCAATGGGATTATTACATATAGTTGTTTTCTCTTTGTACAATATTTTGTATGGTTTTCATTTTTCACAGCGGCGTTCTCCTACTAGAACGTCAGTCTCTTTGTACAAAAATGCCTGTTATAGGTGAACTTCGAAAATCAATACAAATCATTTCTTGGAAAGTACAAAACTATTTGTTTTCTATTTTTCTGTTTTGTTTTGCAAAAACGTCCAGTGATTATTTTTTACATGTGCATTTGAATATGATTACCGTTTAAAAATACTTACATAAGAAACAGAAAGACAGTTACTAATGACTTTAGGAAATGGGGCAAAGTCTAAAAATGGCAATTTGTAGTCCCGACAGTTACTCTTTCCAACAGGTACAGGGGCAGAGACGTCTTGAGACGAAGTCACCGCTACATCGTTAGCATACGACCCAGTGACGTGTATACTCCCCACAGAGTAGAAACAACCAAAGTTTTGATCTCTTCTTCCCCAAGCAGGAATTACCTCCTTCGGCAGAGCTCCCTCAGAGAGCTGAAATCTGTACTCCCCAACTGAGTTTTACAATCTCAAACAGTTTATACAACCTCCCCGGTAAGATGTATTTCTATAACTGCGGAAGTTTATCCCCCAACAGAGTTTATTTCTCCACATCAGTAAAATCTTCCGATAGAGCATCTTTCTCCCCACAGAGTCATTCCTAAACAGGAGTTAAAAATCCCCGGCAGAATATCCTCAAACGAAAGAGAAAATCCATGGAAAATCATCTACATTCATCATCCCCAGCGAAAATGAAAGAATTACTTTCATCATCTACAAAACACAGTTTGGGATTCGTCCTCCCAGTACTCTCCAGCGGCATTCAGGGATTTATTTTCCCCGGCTAGGAAATATCACAACCGCATCCCATATTCATGCATCATGGCATGCGCATATATTGCATACAGCATAATCTCCTTTACTTCGAGAGCATCATTACACAATGCATTTCATACATCATGACATTGCATACGACTAACTCTTTACCTTTTCAGGAAAGATAAAATCAACAAACACCATTGACTACCTACACGACCTGGTGGTCTTCTCAAAGGCTACGCCTGACGAAGGTCTATTTCAGCATTTTCCTCAGAAAGATGTTCTCAAAAGACCTTCTTTGGTTTAGTTATTTCGATACTAAGATCTTCCTGATGTCTATTCCGGTTGAAGATAATCCAAGACATTTCTCTGGTTCAGTTAAATTGACACTATGATTTTTCTGATTTCAATTCCAGTCAAAGTTAATTCAAGACCTTCTCTTGTTCAGTTAAATCGACACTAATATTTTTCTGATTCCTATTCCAGTTGAAGTTGAAGATAACCCAAGACCTTTTTCTGGTTCACTAAAATCGATACTAAGATTTTTCTGATTTCTATTCTAGTTAAAGTTAGCTCGAGACCCTTCTCTAGTTCAGTTAAATCGATACTAGGATTTTTCTGATTTCTATTCTGGTCGAAGATAATTCAAGACTTTCCTCTGGTTCAGTTAAATTAACACTGATTTTTTCTGATTTCTATTCCAGTTAAAGTTAGCTCGAGACCCTTCTCTGGTTCAATTAAATTGACACTAAGATTTTCCTGATTTCCATTCCAGTTGAAGATAACTCGAGACATTCCTCTGGTTCAGTTAAATCGACACTAACATTTTTCTGATTTCTATTCTAGTTAAAGAAACTGCAAATCCTGGAGTCCGACCAGATAGCAGTTAATTTCACATTCCCCCAGTAAGTCGCTGTGAAGCCTAGAATACGACCAGATAACATTCATCCTTATTACCCTCAGCAAGTCACTGTGAAGCCTGGATCGTAAGCAGATAGCAGTTCACTTCTGTCTCTCCAGTCAAGAGATGACTCCCCAGTAGAGTGATGGACAATTGAAGCTCCTAAACTCTCTTCCCCAAGACAAAGACCAATATTCCTCAGTGGAGTCCTCCTCAACAACAGGAATAGGAATCGCCATGAAAGAATATCTCATGAAATCAACATTGTTCTAGATGGCATCTTTAAGACAATCCCCAATGATCTTCCATCATCTTCTCCAAATGGCATCTATAAGCCCATTCTCGATATTATCTACACAGTCAAGTATCATTTCAGACGAGTGCAAATTTCTGGACACTCTAGTGTTTAATTATCTTCCACCTTCAGATCACAAAAGGCAGGCAGGCCGACCAATCTACATCCTCAGGTTTAAGACGATTGAACAGGGGAAGATGTTGTACCCCAAAATTTACCCTCTCATATTACTTAATACATGCTCATTGAGGTTCCCAATTTTCCCTAAGATGACTAAGAATTGACCAGACAAATTCTCCTCCTAAGGCAATAAACCTCAAATTAGGGTTTCAATTTTCATCAAGATGTGTGAGCTCCAAGGGTCTCAAATGTTTTCCATGGCCGTAATATGTCCTCAATATCATCCATGCCAAATTTCATGCCTTGCACAACAAGTTTGCTTAGTCAACTGCTCAAATGCTTGAAAATCAACTATACTAGGTCAAAAGTCAATTGTGGCCTATATACAGTGAAACTTCAAGATTTTTGGTCAACATCAACATTTTGAATTGATATCCATCATTTGATCAAGGATTTATCATGATTCCTCAAGAAATGCTCCTAACTCATCAAAAGCCAAAAATGGCAAATTAGGGTTTCTATAGGAAAAGTCAACCAAACTTTGACAAGGCATAACTTTCTCATTCTTTATCTGAAATTTTTCCACCAAAGCTCATTTTGAGGAGAATCCAATTCCATACAACTCCTCTTCATCCCTCAAGATCAAGAAATGCCACAGTCATAAGATATTAGCTCAGACATTATAGGTCCCTTCAAAGAGTCAACAAAAACACCTTTTGGGTCAAAGCTTCTTACATGAACATGGAAGATCCAATTGAGAGGAAATCAAAAGGGTTGTTTAAAGGACATCCTAAGATCTATAAAAAGTCCAAGAACACCCTCTTAGGATTAAAAATGAGAGAGATATGCGTATCTAAAGTTGACTAATTTTTGGAAAAATGCATGAAGCCAATATTGACCAAACTTAATTTTTTTCCAAATGGGCCCATCTTCTCATGCTTGAAACTTGTTCCCAACATGGCCCACGACCTTTGAACTCATTCATAAATTATTTTATTACTTATATTATTTATTTTGATATTTTATCCATTAAAATGCAAAGTTAAATAATAAATAAAAGAAATAATGGAAGATGTGATTTGGAATCTTTTTTCTCACCAAATAATGGACAAAACATGTTGGCATATCAAGGGAAGCTCGTGGAGAAAAGAAAGATTGGATTTGTTCTAAAAAAGCCGAAAAATCACATAATTTAAAGAAGATTTTTCTCATCAAAGCATGGATATTCTTCCATATTTGTTACCCTAATGAGATACACTATATATGAACAACAATTCCAGACCTAATGGGAATGCGTAGCTTGTCTCAAAAGAACCCTAATATTTCACCAAAAAAATCAAAAAGTGTGCAATTCGTATTCACATTTGCAGCCAGTTTCAAAGCCTTCTAACCACTCCTTGGTGTTCCTGAGGTAAGCATAGGTAAGTATGGATCATCATCCATAGCCATAGAACGCTGAAACTCACCATGCATGACTCATATTTCCATTTTGTTTTCTCTATTTTTTCGTATTTTTAATTATAGCTTGTTCCATTCTGCTCTAACTCCATTAACATGATCACAAGATGGAAAGGAACGGGTCTGGGCAATCTTTGATAAGCTTTGATGGCTAAATAGCCATTTTCCATTATTAGGGCGTACATAATGGAAAGCTTCATATCTCCCTGTACAGGGATTTTCAGACCAAACGGACACCACCACTGGGTTTGTAACCCTCGAATTAGGGGGTTAGGGTCCTTCTTTTGCGTTTAATGTGGCTATTTTAAAGGATTGGTGGTGGAGGCCTGCCGGAGAAGATGACCAGAGTGTTAAATCCACCGTCCCTAGGGTTTTGACTCAGGAAAGGCATGTGTGGCACGAGCACTTCTTTTAATTTGTCCTTTTGAAATTCCAGGGGCCCACTGAAGGGTGCATGTAGACAAGTCAAACATTTGTCTTGATTTTCATATTATTTCATTTTATTTCATTTATATTAACGAATGTGCAGTATGGTCCAGTGGCAAGAACAAAGGGGTTAAGGCATTATGTGTGTGGAAGGTCAGGGGTTTGACCTTTTCCTGCTACATATCATTTTTCTGATTTGTACATGCAGATCCAGCGCTTGTAGCTCCAGCGTGCACATCATAGACCCTCAAACTCATGCCATCAGATCCCAGTGGTCTTGATCCAGCGTCTCTAAGCTTAAATTCCCATGATGAACCTGCCAGATGTAACAACACCAGATCCAACGCAGTTGTGGGCCACCAGATCTGGGCCTTAGCAAAATTCAGTGATGCACCCCCCAATTTGGACTTCTTACCCCAAGCCCATTCTTTTTTATTACTTTATTTTCCTTTTTTTTTTAGTTTATATATTTTTTTTAAATTCATTTTTTTTAAAATCAGATAATCAGATAAGTGGGACCTAGAGTTTTTTTTAATAAAATTATTTTTTGCAAATAAATTTAATTAACTTTAATTTGTTTTCTTTAATTTAAAAATAATTAGAGATTAGGTTAAATTTCAAATTTTTTCATAAAAAACATCAAAATATTTAATAAGCAATTACATTTTTAGGGTTTCAAACGTATGCCTGTCTTAAGTTTTGCGCGTTGTTATTTTTCATACGATTATTTTTTATTTAATTATGTAACTGTGCCCGGTTTGTAATACCTTAATTAGGGTTTTTAATTTCCGCACTTTACCTTTCAGTCACATATAATTGTAATTTCCCTGAAGCCATGTAATAGATTAGGAACTTGTTTTTATTTCCCGCAATTTACTTTCTGCACTATATTATATTCCTGTATATAAACAGTTAGTAAATTAGGCGTGTATGACAAAAACTAATCAATCAATCTTAGATCACTAACATCAAGATAAAATACCTGAAAAAAGAACATTGTTGCACACTTGCACCCCTAGGGTATTTCCCACTTTGGTTGCCTTCGGAAATGGTCATGTCCCTCGAACATATGGATACTCTTAGCAAAGACCCTCAGTTCAAAGTCATCATAAAGATCATAGTCCCTTAATGTACCTCAAGTTACCTACAATAAATGATCTTGTCCCTTGATGTTGCCTACGAATATACGATGACGGTCCCTTCGAAATGCTAAGGTATCTCTACATGTTGCCTTCAATGACCATAAACGTCCCTTACGATAGTCCCTCCACATCCAACGGTAAGGCTACCTACTCACTAATAGTAGGATAGCACTGTCTAAAGGAAAGGAGGAAAAGGATGCCCTTTTTCGAGTAGCTAGATAATTCTTAAGTACTTGCTCAAATCTAATTCATTTTCACACCACACTTTCAAAACTACTTTAAAAAAACGCTTTATCACACTCTTGAGGACTAATACAAGAGTTATCATAAAGCAAACAAAATTTTCAAACCACACAAACACGAAAGTGATTTTAAAAAATGAGCAAGTACCTAAGAGCCCGTGGAAAACCACAGATGGAAAGGGTGCTAACACCTTCCTTTTCCATATTCTACCCCCCTTACTCAAAATCTCGAAAAAGGTCTTTTTCTGTTCTTTTCACCCTTTCCTTTATTGGATAAAAGAAAAGTCGTTTCTAACTCTTGCTTACCACAACATTTGCGAATACAAAATGAAAACTAGTATAACAGTCGGTTCTGCCACCGTATCACACTTTCCAAACACAATATAATAAAATATATTTCTTTTCTCACCTCCACACAGTTTTTGCAAACAAACAATTTTAACCAAAAAACAAATATTACAAGAGGTTCCTATAGACTACTATAGATAAATAGGATTCTAATACCTTCCCTTTGTATAACCAACCCTCGTACCTTAGATCTCTTACTTGCTTTGTTTTTTCTTGTGTGTGTTGAATATAAGGTTTTGATATTTTCCCTTTACTTGGAAACAATAAAGTTCGGAGGTAACTTCTTAATTTATGAGTCAAGTTAGTAAATAGCTTGGTCTCTGATTTTTCACCGTGACAAAAATGGCGACTTCACTGGGTAGTTCTCCTCTAGAGGGTTAAAACTAACTTGTATTATATGTTTTAGTTACTATTCTTGTTGGTTGTTTTGTACGGATTTGTCTGGTTCTTTGGGTGTTAAATGATCTTTAGGAAAGTCCTATATCTGAAATAAGTTACATTTATGTTTACGAGGCTGGTATAGTCGTGTTGGCTTACTTGGAGTTAGTCCTTACTAATATGACATGAGATCCCCCGCTCAAGGGAGGCCTCATTGGGGTAATAGTGTTGAAGAAGTTAGTTGTGAAAGCACTATTAATCTCAACCTAAGAGCCCGAGAAGCTGAGGACCTTAGAGCCCTTAACCCATATTGAACTTATAAGATGTAGTGCGATGGCTATCCAGGAGTAATACTGACATATTTGATATGTGATACTACACTCAGACGGGTTTCTCTTAAGAACATTATTGGACCATGAGTGAGTCGTGTAAGTTGGTAATATCCGAAAGAGGATTGACGACTTTGGGAACTTTTAGAACCTTGTTATATAGGTACAATAAAACCTTAGTACATACCTTGTTGGTGGTTCTTACCCATAAATCCATGCTCGTGACGTTGAATCTTTGAACCATGTTTGTGACCTTGATTGTGAATGTTGCATAATCATGCATTCATGAAAATTTTTTTTTCACTAAAAAATTTCAAGGAACTTAGAGGTTTTATTTTGTAAATATCATAGGTTTTATGATCATGGATATTGAAAGGAGGAATACTAAGAAGTACAGTTTCAAATTTCCTGATATAAAGGAGCTAAAAGGGATAGCATCTTTAGTGGTTGATCCTGCAAAGTTCAAAGGTCGTTATGGAAGACTGTTGGCTATTGTGAATACCAGGGTTGATGAGGGAATTCTTAATACTTTGATTCAGTTTTATGATCCCATCTATCGGTGCTTCACCTTTCCGGATTATCAACTTTTGCCTACTTTGGAGGAGTATGTCTATCTTATGGGTTTTCAAATTCATGATGAGGTTTCTTTTAATGGTTTTGAAGCGATTCCCAAATCACAAATCGTTGCAGCAGCTATCCACCTAGGGAAATTTGATATAGATGTCAATCTCATTGTCAAAAGAGGTATCCAAGTATTGACTTCAAACCTTATTATTGAGAAGGCTTCTCATTTTTCTCAAGTTGGTAGATGGTGACATTTGAGGCTATTTTAGCCTTGCTCGTCTATGGATTAGTTCTCTTCCCTAACATTGAAAAATTTGTTGATGTTAGTGCCAATAGAATCTTCTTGATTGGGAACCTTGTTCCTACCTTGCTTGGTGACACTTATTTCTCTATCAATCATAGGACTTCCCAAGTTGATGAGACTATTGTATGTTGTTTACCTTTGTTGTACAAGTGGTTTATTTCGCGCTTGCCACATTGTCCTACTTTCAAGGAAAACAATGGTTGGTTGAAGTCCTCTTAAAGGCTTGTGTTTCTTACCAGTGAAGATATTACCTAGTATTCCATAATTTACGAGGGTGTTAGGATTATTGATAGTTTTGGGGAGTTCTCTAACACGCCTCTTATTGGTACACAATGAGGAATCAACTATAATCTCACTCTAGCACGTCGTCAACTAGGGTACACCATGAAAGATAAACCTAAAGGCATTTAGTTGGAAGGTTTATTATACCAAGAAGTGAAAGACATGCAAGGATTGAAGAATAGGATGGTTAGTGCTAGGAATGATATCCATAGAAAAGAAAAGGGTCAACTTGGAAGGAAGAACTGTGCAGTTATGGAAACTTATACTAGTTGGGTAAATGAGAAGTCAAGGGGGCTAAAAACACTTTCTGCTAATAAGAGGCCCATGTTTCCAATAGTGACTAGGCCACCTACTATCCCTATCGAAAACATGGAGGAGGGTAAAAAGTCTTTAACAAGGATGAAGCTAGAAAGTGATATCTGGGAGAGAAAGTTACATGCCTCAGAGCTTGAGAAAAAAGAATTGAAGAAGTTGTTGAAGGAACATGAGGATGTAATTTTTATTCAAGATGGATGGTTTATTGAGAAGGACAAGAAGCTTCGCCAGAAGAATGCAAAGCATAAGTAATATTCTAGGGAAAGGAAGAGAAATCAAGAAGATTTGATAAATGTTACCTCTGCTCCAAATGCATGGAAGAAAGTTATTGATCAGTTGGTGGCCGAAAACTGAGATGGAGGCTTCTTATGAAGAGGAGATTAGAAATCTTAATCTACAAGGAGGGATTAGTTCTTCTTCAGATTAGATTCCTTAGGACCCCCAAGATCTAGCTATTTTCCTCTTGTATTTTAGGATCTTTTGAAAGTATACTTCTAATGTAATTCTTCCATTATTAATGAAATGAGATTTTTTCGGCTATTTCCAAAAGTGTTGTTTCTTTATGATGTTTGAAAAATTATAACTATTGAGTTCCTTGAAAACAAAAAATAAATAAAACATTTCAATTACATATCATGCATCATTCATCATTTAGTCTTTGAATTCCAAGGACTTACTCATACCTTTTTATTCCAATAGTCAAGTTGTACTCAAGCTAATCATTAAAAAAGAAGATGGACCTACTACTAGAGCAAGATAATCATGAGCTTCGTGAAGAGGTTACTACTATTCGCGTCTGAATTGAAAGATTGACCGCTATGGTGGAGAACTTGGTGATTATTCATAATCAATCACCGACTCTTCCATCTCCTCATTCCACTCAAGCGCAAGTCTAGACCATCGTGATTTCTAAAGTTGACATTGCTCTTACTTGAATGGCTTCAGTTAGTGTTCCATAATATCACATTCCTCATGGATACCCCTGGGGCATTCCTTTCAACTTCATGCACGAAGGGTACTAACATGTTGTTTAAGTTCCTGCAGTATAACATGTAATGTCTGTTCCTCCTCCTGTAATGACTATTTCTCTTCAAGTAGTGCATATTGTCCCTTTTGAGAATGAACAAGTCTACCATGTTGAACCCTCTGAATGTTTAGGTGTTGAATAAAGAATGAAGGACTTGCATAATCAATTCCAAGAAATGAAAAAGGAGATTAAGGCCCTCCTAGGAAAAGATCTTTTTGGAAAGAATGTTAATGATCTCTGTCTTGTGCCCAATGTGAATTTACCAGTAAAATTCAAAGTACCAGACTTTGAGAAATACAAAGGAGATTACTGTCCACGAAGTCATTTAACCATGTATGCTAGGAAGAAGTCAACCCAAAGTGATAATCATCAAGTGCTAATCTACTACTTCCAAGATAACTTGACTGGTGTTGCTCTTAAGTGATACATGGGATTGCATAGTGCACAGATTCGTACTTTCAATTATCTCAGTGAAGTGTTTGTTCATTAGTATAAGTACAATGTTGACATATCTCCAGACAAAGATCAACTCCAAGAAATGTCCCAAAAGGATAAAGAGTCCTTCAAAGAATATGCTCAAAGATAGCGTGAGGTTTCCGCCCAAATCTGTCCTTCTTTAGAGGAGAAGGAAATGACAAAGATCTTTCTGAAGACCCTGAGTACCTTTTATTATAAAAAATGATTGCAAGCGTGCCAACTGACTTCACCGAGATGCTAAGTATGGGTATCCGTATTGAAGAAGGTGTGCATGAGGGATGTTTGATTAGAGAAAATGGTTCTTCTAGTGATGTGAATAAGTTTGAAAGTAATTTTATGAAGAAGAAAGATCAAGAGGTCGGTGTTGTTTTGCATGGAAGACCAAGAGGAAGAAATGATTATCCACCATAACACATTATAGTTGTCACTCCATTTATCAACTCATCTCCAGCCTATCAGCCCCAATTTTCTCAACAATAACAGTTTCCACAACAACAACCAATACAACAATAATTTCCTCAACAGCCTCATCACCAGGTTCCCCAATAATATAATCAAAAAAACATAATGCATATATCACTTAAATTCGATTCAATCCCTATGAAATATGTTGAGTTATTGTCTTCCCTTTTTTAGAAGAATTTGATTCAAACAAGGTCACTGCCAGCTATTCCAAAGGATCTCCCACCATGGTACAAGGTTGATGCCTAATCTACTTTTCACCAAGGAGCACCAGGTCATAGCACTGATAATTGTTATTTATTGAAGAATGAAGTTTAGAAGTTAGTGAGGAGTGGTTTCCTATATTTTAAAGATGTGAATCCAAATTTCCAAGTAAATCCTTTACCTAGGCATGAGGAAGCTTATGTCAACATGGTATATGGATGTCTTGGCGAGTACCGAATCTTTGATGCACATTTGATGAGAGGAGATTTGGTACAAATGCATGTTACCTTATGTGGAATGGGTAATTTAGAACGACATAAATATGCTTCTTGTCAGGTTTGTTATAGAAACTCTCGTGGATGCTCTGTTGTAAAGAGAGGTCTTCAACACCTACTTGATCAAGGTCTTCTCCAAGTCACCAAAAACAAGAATGATAATGGGGAGAATATGATTTAAAGTTGTTCAAATGAACGTGTGATCTCAGATATTGACATGATAACAACTCCTTTGACAGAGATATACGCCAAGTTCATTAAGTTTGGTTTAATTGATTTCAACCATGATAGTTTTCCGGTGTGCAAGAAAGATTCTTGTGGATGCGCCGTTGTAAGGGGAGATATTCAGATTTTGATAAACCTGGGTTTATTGAAGGATGAAAAAAAAACTATTGTTCCTCAACTTTTTCCCTTTGGACGACAAAACTTTTCTTGTTTTAGAAACACTCGGGGATGCTTCATTGTGAAGAGAGGTCTTCAACACCTACTAGATCAAGGTCTTATCTAAATCATCAAAGAAGTAAATATGATATATGGTTATCCATGGAATTAATGAGTTTTTGATATACGACTAATCAGAGAGTCATTGATCAGGATGCACATCAGTTTATGTAGGCTTGCTTTTTTTCAACATGATTGTAATGCTTACAGAGTTTGTTCAGAGAATCTGCATGGGTGTCGTATTGTAAGAAATGATTTTCAGAATGGATTGGATGAAGAAACTATTACCATTACTTATGATAGGTATGATGGTAGTGATGTTAATGTTATAGTTCCTTAATTCAATCTACCCGAGACCGTGGAAGTGACCTACAACTGTCAACATTCTTCTATCACACCTTTGGTTATTTGTTTTCCAGGGCCAGTCCCCTATGATTCCAACGGAGTTATACCATACAAATACTATGCCAATATGATTGAGAATGGAAAGGAAGTTCACATGCTTCCTATGCCATCGTTTTTTTTTATAAGTTTTTTGATGTAAGTAGGGTTATATGGAGTGGGCGTGTGATCCCGACTATGCTGCCAAAGAATGTTGGTGTTTCCATTGGTAAGCAAGTACGAGTTGAAAATATGGCTGTGATTATGGAACCAAGTGTTGTTCTAGGTCAATCCAGTGGGACTAGCCTCAAGTTAGATGATGATGAGATATTGAGGTTAATTAAGAAAAGCGAGTACAAGATTATCGACAAACTCTTGCATACTCCTTCAAATGTTTATGTGCTTTCTCTGCTGATGAATTCTGATGCCCATAGGGAGGCCTTAATAAAGGTCTTGAATCAAGCATTTGTAGATCATGATGTGATGATTGATAAGTTTGATGGAATTGTGGGAATCATAATTGCGTGTAACAATCTGAGCTTCAGCGATGAAGAACTTCCCGAGGAAGGAAGAAACCATAATCTGGCATTGCATATCTTGATGAACTGTCAAAAGGATACTATGTCCAATGTGCTAGTGAACATTGTGTCCTCACTGAATTTCATGACGAAAATTACTTTGTCTAGGCTTTCATATCAAGGAACTCTTATGAGGAGCTGTGGGATAGTTGTTAAAGCTTATAATGGGTCTAAAAAGACTGTTATTAGAGAGGTGGATCTCCCGATGAATATTGGCCCTCATGTTGTTCAAATTACTTTTCAAGTGATGGATAGCCATGTCGTATATAGCTTCTTGTTGGGTCGATCGTAAATTCATGAAGTTGGCACAATTACTTCTACACTTCTTCAAAAGTTGAAATTCACAAGGAATGATAAACATGTAATAGTTATGGGAGAGCAAGCTTTAGTTGTGAGTCATCCTTTTTATTTTTTTTAATATCAATGTTGGTGAAGCTATTGGAACTCAGTTCTATGCCCTTTCTGTGGATGATAAGGACGTGAAGAAGAATCAAGCCTTCATATCTTCTTTGAAAGATTTTTCAAGCTTTAGTTGTGTTTTGAGTTTGACAGAGAACAAATACTGAGAAGGTATGGTTTTTCTTCTACAACTACAAGTGTTGTTAAGAAAAACATAGTCATTCGACCAATACAAGAACTCTTTCGTAGTGTGGGTTTAATTAATCATACTCTGCCTGAAGTTGGTGCTATCCTTGAAGAAGATCCTGAAGAAGATTTACCAAACTTTGTGATGCATGGAGTGACTTCCCCGAACTCAATTTCTATTGACATTCCATATGTTATTCATATTTCTAAATTAATTCATGATAAACCCATTGAAAACCATGACCATATTCCATCTCCCAACTTTGAATCCCCTATGTATGAAGCATAAGAAGAGACTTTGATTGGGATTCCTGAAGAGTTTGATTCTGAGCATGAGGAAGAAGCCATTCAGCCGTATAAAGAACCTTTGAAAGTAATTAATTTGGGTTATGAAGAGAATAGAAAGGAAGTCAAGATTGAGGCACTGCTTGGTACAAATGTCAAGGTGAATATGATAGAGCTTTTCAAATAATATGTGGATGTGTTTTCCTAGGGTTATCAGGATATGCCAGGAATGGATACTAATATCATGGAGTATCATTTTCCATTGAAGACATAATGCCTTCCAGTTAAGAAAAAGCTGAGAAGAACTCACCCTACTATTGCTAACAAGATCAAGGAAGAAGTTAACAAGCATATTGATGCAAGCTTCCTCGTCACGTCAGAATACCCTTAGTAGTTGGACAACATAGTGCTCGCTCCTAAGAAAGATGGTAAAGTCATAATGTGTGTTGATTATAGAGACTTGAATAGATATAGTCTGAAAGATGATTTTCCATTACCACATATTGATATGTTGGTTGATGACACAACCAAATCTAATGTCTTCTCTTTTATGGATGGTTTCTCAAGTTACAACCAGATTAGGATGGTACCTGGAGATATGGAGAGGACAAAACTTATTACACCATGGGGTTTGTTCTACTAGAGGGTGATGCCTTTTGGTTTGAAGAATGCTGGTGCCACTTATCAAGGTCCATGACCTCTCTTTTTCATGATATGATGCATAATGAAATTGAGGTTTGTGTGGACGACATGATTCCTAAGTCAATAGCAAAGGAAGACCATGTTGAGTATTTATTGAAGTTGTTTCAGTGTATGAGGAAGTATATGAAGGTAGAGAAAACACAAGAAAAGGGGCTTTGAATTATGTTCATAGAAAACATTCCCAATTAGAATTTCTTTGCACTAAAATGATAATAGCAATAAAGACAATGAAGATAAAATAAAAAAGTATTTTATCTAGGTTCACCATTAACTAGGCTACTCCTGTCCAACATCGCAAGGATGGTTTTGCCTTATCCAAGGAATTAATCAACTATAACCAAACTAAATACAATCACATGGGCAACTTCCAGTGACTAACACACAATGACACATTCAAGGATCTAACCGAATATTATGTTCATTAACCCAATAGAATCCGATTCCTCAAGATCTCCTATCAGGATTTCCTTGAAATGATATCCATCAGGGATCTCACAAAATTTCTACCTTCACTCGGTCCTCTTTAAGATATGACTATCATTGACCCAACAAAATCTGATTCCTCAGAATCTCTTATCAGGATTTCCCATAACGACCAGCAGCTATTGTCTTCTTGAGATCTGACCTTCACTAAGTCTCTCGAGGAACTAATCAGCAACAATTGATGGGGTTTCTATGTTTACATGGTTTTTTCTTCTAAGCATATTGCACAAAAAATTTAAGCACATATTTTTTAACACTTCTACAAGCAACAACTCAAGTGTTAAAACAATTTACATGAAGAGATATGAACATAAACAATATTCGAGCAACAACTCTAGTGTTCATTATAATGTTCTAAAATATGTATATGATCAAAAGTTGAGTATCATCTTGTAGTGTTCTTCTTCATATTCTTGTTGAGCAAAATACGAGCAAAAACTCCTTGCTTCTTCTATTTCATCAGATATGCAGATGATGATAGTTGATTGGCAACTAGTTGAAATCTTCTTTCTTTCTTTTCTCTCATTTTATGTGGTCTTTAGTATGTATAACATTGCAGTTTAACATCTTCAGAGTCCATTGTGTTCCTTCCATATTATGAAGGTTGTTGGCCAATGGCAACGGTTAAACCAATAACCAAAAATTTATCTTTGAAGCTTTGATCTTATTTTATAGCCCTTGACAGGGATAGACGTTGTGAGGATATTGTAGTAGTAGAAATGTTTAAGACTGAGCCATGGGATTGACTGGACTTGTACAAATCAAAATAAATATCGCCACCGTGCTTTATTGTTTCCATAGGAATGGGAAAAGAGCGAATAACCAAAAAAGAGGGGGAAAGTTTCTAGGTAAGGGGGTTGGTTATGAAAAGGGAAGGTATTAACACCCTAATCTTCTACGGTACTCCGCAGTAACCTCTTTGTAAAATCTGTATATTTTGGCTAAAAAAATGTTGTATAAAAATAGATGGTGGAGGTGAGAAAGGAAATATTTTTTATGATTTTTGCACCCACCGCGGTTGCAAACCTTTAGTGCCTATATACCACCTTTCGTGCAATAGGGGATAAGGGCACACATAGTTCCTCTTAAAAAAAATTTAAAACATAAGTGTGTTGGTTAATTTTTTTGAGATAATACATCATTGTCATTGTCCGTGTCGAAAACATACTTACTACCCACAATCATGAGAAAGGAGAATTCTCATCATCTCAAAGTTAAGGATATGAATTGGATCTTAAGATCAACTAATGCCTCACTCAACACCCAAGTGAAGAATATCTCTCTTCACTATATATTGTGGAAGTATAGTTGTTTGCATCACTACAAGGGTTGACAAGAGTCTAATCTTTTGAGAAAAGTTTTCAAGGTAAGAGCCAAAATGGAAAAATGTTTTGGATGAGATTGATTGACTTTTAGTCTTCTCACAAAATGTAAAGGTATTATTAAGTTGATTGAAGTTTATTTATAAAAATGTTTTGAACATGCATGGACCTAAGTCCAAGTTTATTACGAAAGTAGTTCAAGTTTAAAAGCAAGAATAATTTTCAAAAGGAGAGAGAGGATTTTTGAAATTAAAGAAGATGGGAGGAGAAGAAGAGACTATCCTAAAGCATAAGTTAAAAGCTAGCGATAGGAACCATCTAACCAACGAGAAGCCAATACTTGACATTACGAGTCAAGATAGAATTCCCATTCTTTGGATTGAAAACAAGCAAGCAAAGATACTAGACCTCTTGAGAGAACCAAACTTCAAGTGTATCAAGTCTTCATAAAATATTGGGCAGAGTAACGGCTATATACGGGTGAATTCTAGACTACAAACAAAGTATGTAATCACAATAACCTGCACACAAAAAAAAACAACCCAATGTCTTGAGGTAAACCTCAAGAACTCCAGACAAAATATTAATTAAGGTCACAAGGTCTCCAACATAGGCCAAGGTCTCTAATCCTAAGTCTAAGAAGTCCAATACTCCATAATGCCAAATATGGTAACCAAATAGTCCAAATATTTTAAAAGGTTTTTATGGTTCATGTTTATTATTAGGTGTCTTAGAAGAGAAAAGAAAAGGCTCAAGTGAGCAAAATAAAAAATGACATGAAATTTAATTCTTAAACTAAATGGTACATAAAGCATAAAAAAATAAAAAAAAATGGAATAAAGTAAAAACAATTTAATAATTAGTGGTTATTGGGATGACCATCTTGAAACTTGCATTTGGAACTCATTAGAGGATTGGTAGAACCAAAGCCTCCACACAACATGTTGCATTTGCTTTTTGTCAAGTATATCATCCATTTGGAATCCTCAAAAGTATCAATTAATGATCAACAATGTTTAAGTGATCCGTGTTGACCAAAAGTGTTGTAGATCTAGTAGAAGATTGGTAGAACCAAAGCCTCCACATAATGAATCTCAAGGTTATTGGATCAAAGAGATCAAATTAACATACTTGGGCTTGCAAACATATGTTTGGGCCACGAATGATCATTTATTCAAATCGGGACAAAATTTAGCGCTATGTTAAGCAATCTTAAGTGGACTTAGGTAGAGGTCGCACCTATTTTGAGGCCAGTCAATAGTAATCTATGCACCATTTGTTTTGAGACATGCTATAGAGATCATGCTCCAATAACACTTAGTGCAATGAGAAAGGAACAAGATGAAGAGGGGTGAGAGAGAATATACAAATCACATTTCAATTAAGTTTAAATGAAACTATTATTAAAATCATTCATCCATTTTTGTGGAGTTAGACTCAACACCATGGATCTAATGATGTTAATAAAGTTCATGATCCAAAATTCAACCCAAGATCAGCCAGGAAATAGTCACAAAATAATATTGCATTTAATATATACATTAAAAAATGTTTTAGAAATATTTAAAATATAAATAAGGGATAAAAATATCAACTATGTTCAAATTAGTCAAGAAATAAAAAGTAAGACCATAGAAAAATCAGAAATGGACTCAAATATTTTTATAAAATTTTTGGTAATTTTTTAAAGTCAGAAACTATTTTTAAAATTAAAAAAATGAGTAAAATAAACCAAAAATGATAAAAAATACCAAAGTCAGAAATAAAAATAACTGAGGGAAATCGTGTGAAGTTGCAAACAAGAAAAGTGAAGTTAGGAGGGAAATTGTGTGAAGTTGCAAACAAGAAAAGTGTGACCTCTACTTTGATCAAAACTCATCCAAAACGCGCCTTTTTCTATGCTAATCACCTCTAGAAGTTCACTAAACATGTTTAGAAGTAAAAACACACAGAATCAAAGTGTTTAGAAGCTAAACCAATGATTTCACATTCTTACTTTTGAAGAAACTTCAATTCCAAGTTACCAAGTTCAAATCAATGGCATTCTCAGCTCAAGGGGTCTTAGGGCATGATTCTTGATACTTTAGAAGGATGAGGTTACAAGCTTTGCAATGGAAAAATAATGGAATCAAATGGATGCTTAATCTGAAAGTTGCATGGAGTCAAAGTTGGGAAAAAATGTTGACTTTCCATACTTGGAAATATTTCAAATTTTTCTTCAAAAGTGACCTATAATGTTTTGCATCCAAACATGTCCTTCCACTTGGAATTTACTCTTGACCAAAAAATATGGCATGAAATATACCTCTTGAATGACATTTTGAAACTTGAACCATTCAAAATCTACAAAAATTGAGAGAGTTATTAATTGTTGAAGTTGGGAAAAAAATCATGAAATGACCTATAATCTCTTGTATCCTTAGGGCATCTTCCATCAATTTTATAACTTTGAACATAAAAGAAGGCATAAAGTTCACCTCATCAAGATAATTATGGAAAATTAATGGGCTCAAGGTGATAAAAATTGGCCAAGTTATGATCATTTGAAGTCACACATGAGAAATTGGGGGTTCATCTAGAGGACTTGTAATCTTTCTTCATCATCAAGTTTATTCCAAATTAAAACTCCTTGAAACTTTTGAAGTGATTTGTTGATAAACCTTTGAAGAGAAGGATTTATTTGTAATTACTTAAAAATACCAAAATATGAGCAAGATATACTTCTTTGAAGTTCAAAACCCTAGCTCCTAGATCAAGAAAATGCTTTGAGGAACCTTGACAATTTTGAACAAACTTCTTGTACCAAAACAAATGCTTTGTAAATGGAAGTTGTTGAGGATGAAAATGAGAATTAATAGCCACCAAAGCTACTTCTATATCTTGAGAATTTAGAGAAATATGCACTTGTGATCAATGGGAACAAGGCCTTGTTCAAGCATGAAATCTTCTTCAATTAACCCCTTGTACTTTTGGATCAAATTTTATAACCTTGAAATGTGGTGAACCAAAATAACATTGCCATACCATTTCTTCCAAAACAAATCCAATGGTGAGATTTGAACTTCTCAAGCTTTATTGGCTAGGGCATGGAAATAAACTCACGAACCCATGGAGCAATATGCTAAATCTAATTGCCTTTACCTACATTAGTAACAAGCAAGACAAACCAACATTGCATTTTATTAATTAAAAGAAAAAATCAAGACAAAAATATTCATGATCATAAAAGAAAACAAGTCAAGGTTCTTGGTGATTCCTCAAAGAGAAAAGCTAAAGATAGGGAGGGGAACCAAGAAATCTAATGTGATCTTGTTGTGATGGAATCAACATGGTATGATGAGGGGATCTTAGGGGCAAAAATTGGGGTACAATAGCTGCCCTTATTTAAGTTTCTTCTATCCGGAGATACGAAGGTTGAAAATCTTCTTGTCGGCGCGATCGGAGATACTTAAATATAAAATAAACCTTATTTTTTTCCCTAAGATGCCATGCAATGCTTATGAGCATGAATGCATATGAAAAAAACCAAAGAGACGCAAAATACCACTGGGGATGTAGCCAAGAAAATACAGAAACAAAAGAGAAACCCGATCAGAAAAATAAATCCTTGGTGGATCTAAAGACCTGACTTATAAAGGGTAATAAAAATTCAAAGGATAAACCAACTCCTACTAAAGAAGAAACTACCAACATTCACTGAAGGTAGAAAGAGGAAAGAAATAACAACACCGACGTTCACTAACGGTGAGCTACCAATGTCCACTGAAGGTAGAAGTAAAAGGAATATCATAGCATCGCCGTTCATTGACGATGAACTACCAACATTCACTGAGGGTAGCAAAAAGATAACAATCACCAGCTTTCACTGAAGGTGATCTACCAACTTTCACTGAGGGTAGAGAGAAATATATCATAGCATCGTCGTTCACTGACGATGAACTACCAACGTTCACTGAGGGTAGAAAAAAGATAACAATCATCGACGTTCACTGCTGAATAACTACCAGCTTTCACTGATGATAGAAAGAGAAAATATCATAGCACCGCCGTTCACTGACGATGAACTACCAACGTTCACTGGGGGTAGCAAAAAGATAACAGTCATCGATGTTCACTACCGAAGACCTACCAACTTTCACTGATGGTTGAAAGAGAAAATATCATAACATCGTCATTCACTGACGATGAACTACCAATGTTTACTGAAGGTAGAAAAAAGATAACAGTCATCGGCGTTTACATACGAAGACCTACCAACTTTCACTGATGGTTGAAAGAAAAAATATCATAATATCGCCGTTCACTGACGATGAACTACCAACGTTTACTGTGGGTAGACAAAAGATAACAATCATCGACGTTCATTGCCGAAGACCTACCAATTTTCACTGAAGGTAGAAGAGAAAATATATCATAGAACCTTCGTTCACTGACGATGAACTACCAACGTTTACTGAGGGTAGCAAAAAGATAACAATCATCAACATTCACTGCCAAAGACCTACCAACTTTAACTGATGGTAGAAAGAGAAAATATCATAGCACCACCGTTCACTGACGATGAACTACTAACGTTCATTGGGGGTAGCAAAAAGATAACAGTCATCGATGTTCACTGCCGAAGACCTACCAACTTTCACTGATGGTAGAAAGAGAAAACATCATAACATCTCCATTCACTGACGATGAACTACCAATGTTCACTGAGGGGAGCGAAAAGATAATAATCACCAGCTTTCGCTGAAGGTGATCTACCAACTTTCACTTAAGGTAGAGAGAAAACATATCATAACATCGTCTTTCACTGATGATGAACTACCGTCATTTACTGAAGGTAGAAAAAAGATAACAATCACCATCTTTCACTAAAGGTGATTACCAACTTTCACTGAAGGTAGAGAGAAAACATATCATAATATTGTTGTTCACTGACGATGAACTACCAACGTTTACTGAAGATAGAAAAAAGATAACAATCACCAGCTTTCATTGAAGGTGATCTACCAACTTTCACTGAAGGTGGAGAGAAAACATATCATAGCACCGCCGTTCACTGACGGTGAACTACCAACGTTCACTGAAGGTAGGAAAAAGATAACAATCACCAGCTTTCACTGAAGGTGATCTACCAACTTTCACTGAAGGTAGAGAGAAAACATATTATAGCACCGCCGTTCAATGACGATGAACTACCAACGTTCACTGAGGGTAGAAAAAAGATAACAAGTTTTTTTCAAAATTCTGGCGTTTCACCTAGAACGGGTCTCAACTTCTTCTTTAAACAAAGCATTCTTCCTGGAAAGGGTAGCATATAAGTTGTCTCAAATAAAGAGACTACAACTTGTAAAGATTTCACAATGAACCGTCTCTGTGATATTAAAATTATTGCCATCCATTGGAGTAATTTAGCAACGGACTGCAAACTATCCACTCATAGAGAAGACAAAAAAAAATAGTTACGTCGACATTGACAGGGAAGTGCAGGTTGCTCAAATAAAGAGACCTGCCACTTGCTGTTATGAAGGATTGTAAAAAATGACTTTTTGGGGAAAGAAATATGATTTTTTGGGAAAATTCCAATATATTCTTTCTTGAGGGGGTAAAGGTCTCCTCCTGCAAACTAAATACAAGTTCTCAAACCGATGATCGAAGCTTGCGGAAATCCAAAGTAAAAAAAATTGTCGAGGATCAAAATTCAAACAAGTAATAAACTGGAATGAGACAGTCGTCCGAAACACTTCCTTTGAGAAATAAACTCAAGAGGGAGACCCAAATCATCCAGACAAAGAGTTGTACAAGAGGATTAAAGCAAAAATCTTCCACGAGGGATGTCTCAGTGGGGAAATAGAAAGAATATACGCTTTCTGCTTAAGACCAACACTCTATTGGAGAGAGGACAACATAATATCTGCAAAACCGGGTAATATGTCAACAAAATACCAATGAACGTGAATGAGAAATGATTTGCCAATTTTAACTATGCATGATGTATGTATGAATGTACGAGAGTTTATCGCGCATATACTGACAAAATAGATATATAACACTGGGAGCAAACAGGCAAAACCAACTCGGGCACAATAAACACTCGGCCAAATTATATTTAAGATGAACAATCTAAGAAAAAGTACGCGCCAACTGAGGAAACAAAACCTACTTCCTGGTTTAACTTTATTGGGGAGAAACGTAATTCGGAAGTAAACAAAACATAGCGACCAAATAGTACAGATACAGAGATACAACATCCTCTCCCAGGTCTTTACCAGGGAATAACACTCAAACTTCAACGGGAAATCAAATATTTTCAACAGTAACACTTCTACTGGGGATTTTGAAAAGATCAATTTCAAGTAGAGCAGACGCATAACAAAACATCAAAACATTCACTAAGGAATTTGTGTCGACTTCATTGGGGGGGTCAACACCACATCCGCAAAGGGAAAACCAAAATACGTTCTTTACTGGGGAAAACAGAGGCCTGTACTCTTCGAGAGTAATCATTGTACCAACTTCTCTGGGAAGAAAGAACTTCTGTTAAATAAACGAAATCTTCACTGGAGAAATCTTGGATTGAATCTTCATATCATGCAAACTCGGAAAAGAGGAGAAATGAACCAAAACTTGACCGGGGATACTGGAGTTACAAACCCTATACATCGAAAACATCTTGAGCAAAACTTCTCCAGGAAACAAAACTTCTTAAAAGCAACCGGAGTTCGTCCATTCTTGGGATCACCACTTTTGTTGTTTCTCTTGCGTCACAAATTTTAAAGTGAAAACAAATTGTAAATTCTTTTTGAAAATCAATTTTGTTATTCAATCTTTTTGCTTTGAAAGTTATTATCAATAATAAATGGAGTCTTTGCAAGCTAAATAAAATAAGAAATACAAAGAATTGGTTAAAAGCTCAAATTTCATTAATAGAATGGTGGTCTGCAAATGGCAAGACTCCATGGGTAATTACAATGCTCGGAAAATGGTAATATATAATGGAAAAGATACATTGAGATACAATGACCATTATCCCCTCTAACAACTTTTGAAATCCTGAGGAGCAACTTCTGTTGAAGTTTGATGAGGATCCGAGAAGATTGTTGCTCCAATGATCAAGTCTTGTCTGATGTAGTTACTTGCCAATAAAGTACCTAACTTTTGCCTAAGCTTCCTTGGCGGGTTTTCAACTTAGCGGGAGATTTATTCTGTTTATATCTCTAATTTTTTCCTAGACCGCCCTTTCGGGTTTTCGGCCTACCGAGACGCTCTTTTTTTTCCTAAGTCGCCTTGTCGGGTTTTCAACTTAGCGAGCTGTTTCTTTATTTCTTTAGGCGAAGTATTTCTTGACCGCATCAGCATTCATGGGACGTGGGAACTCCTCGCCATCCATATTTTCAAGAATTAATGCATCGCCAGAGAAGGCTTTCTTGATAACATATGGGCCTTCAAAATTGGGAGTCCACTTGCCCCTAGAATCAGCGTTAAAAGACATGATCTTCCTGAACACGAGGTCGCCTTTTCTGAATTCACGAGTTTTGACCTTCTTATCAAAAGCTTTCTTCATCCTTTTCTGATATAACTCGCCATGACACAAAGCCGCCATTCTCTTCTCTTCAATCAAATTCAATTGATCAAACCTGTTCTGGACCCATTCAGCCACAGACAACTTGGTTTCCATTATCACACGCAAATAGGGAATCTCAACCTCGATTGGGAGCACAACTTCCATTCCATACACAAGGGAGAACGGGTTTGCTCCTGTTGAAGTGCGGACAAATGTCCGATATCCATGCAAAGAAAAAGGGAGCATTTCATGCCAATCCTTATAAGTAACAATAATTTTCTGGATAATCTTCTAGATATTCTTATTAGCAGCTTCAACAGCCCCATCCATCTTTGGCCCGTACGGAGATGAATTGTGATGGACAATCTTGAATTCTTCACACAGTTTTGTCATCATCTTGTTGTTCAAATTCGAGCCATTGTCTGCAATAATTCTTCTCGTCACACCATACCGACATATAAGATTATTCTTAATGAAGCGCACAACCACCTACTTTATAACATTAGCATATGAAGCAGCGTCCACCAACTTGGTGAAGTAATAAGATAAAGCGGTGTTCGTTCGAAGCTTTGGATTCTATCATTCCAATCATGTCAATACCCCACATAGAGAAAGCCCATGGGGAAGAGATCACATTAAGAAGTGTCGGAGGCACATGAACCTTGTCCACATAAATCTGGCATTTATGACACTTCTTTGCAAATTTGTAACACTCAGATTCCATTGTCAGCCAATAGTAACCTGCCCTTAGCATTTTTTTAGCCATCGAATGTCCATTGGCATGAGTGCAAAATGAACCTTCATGAACCTCACGCATCAACATGTCTGCTTCGTGTCTATCCACGCATCTGAGCAAGACCATATCATAATTTCTCTTGTACAACACATTTTCACTGAGCAAGAAACTTCCAGCCAATCTTCCCAATGTCTTTCTATCTTTATTCGAAGCACAAATCGGGTATTCCTGAGTCTATAAGAAATGTTTGATATCATAATACCATGGTTTTTCATCTGCTACCTCTTCTGTTGTAAACACATGAGCAGGCATATCCAGTCGCCGAACCATAATTTGAGGTATATCATTCCAAGTATTCACTTGATACATAGAAGCCAGAGTTTCCAAAGCGTCTGCCATTTGATTTTCATCTCTAGGAATGTGATGGAATTCAACTTTATTAAAGAAGGGTAACAACCTTCTAGCATAATCTTTGTAAGGAATCAAGCAGGGGTGACGAGTATCACATTCTCCTTTAATCTGGTTTATTAACAAAGCTGAATCACCATACACATCTAGAACTTTAATTATGAGATCAATAACTTCCTCGAGACCCATGATGCAAGCCTCATATTTTTCCATATTATTAGTATAATCAAATGTCAACCTTGCAGTGAAAGGAACGTGCGATCCATGTGGAGTGACAATCACGACACCAATTCCTTTACCATAAGCATTCATAGCTCCATCAAATATCATACTCCAATGAGATACAGGATCAGGACCTTCCTCAGGAAATGGTTCGTCATAATCTTTCACTTTCAGAAACATCACATCCTCATCGGGAAATTCATACTTTACAGACTGATGATCCTCAACTGGTTGGTGAGCAAGATAATCTGCTAACACGCTGCTTTAAATAGATTTTTGAGTACGGTATTCGATATCATATTCAGATAACAACATCTACCAACGGACAATTCTTCTAGTAAGAGCAGGCTTTTCAAAAATGTACTTGATTGGGTCCATTGTGGAGATCAACCAAGTGGTGTGATTCAACATATACTGCCGCAAACGTTTTTCTGCCCAGGCCATAGCATAACATGTCTTTTCCAGCATAATCAATAAACTTTTTACTGAGATGATAAATGGCATACTCTTTCTTCCCCGTTTCATCTTGTTGTCCCAGAGTACAGCCCATGGAATTATCTAACACTGTAACATACATAATCAACGGTCTTCCTTCAACAGGACATAGAATGATAGGAGGTTCAAGCAGATATTCTTTAATACTTTCAAATGCCATTTGGTAGTCATCCATACACACACAACCTTGATCTTTCTTTAACAACTTAAAGATCGCTTCACATGTCGCAGTCATGTGGGAAATGAATCTGGAAATATAATTTAAACGCCTAAGGAATCCTCTTACTTTCTTTTCAGTTCTTGGAGCTGGCATCTCTTGAATTGCTTTGACTTTATCAGGGTCAACTTCAATTCCTTTATGGATAACAATGAAACCCAACAATTTCCCCGACCGAGCACCGAAGGTACATTTATTTGGATTCAAGCGGGGACGATACTTCCTCAAACGTTGAAACAACTTCAATAAATCTTCTACATGCCCTTCTTCAGTATGGGATTTAACAATCATATCATCAACATATAATTCAATTTCCTTGTGCATCAGATCATGGAATAGGGTTGTCATAACCCTCTGGTACGTTGCACCAGCGTTCTTCAACCCGAAGGGCATCACTCTATAACAGAATGTTCCCTAGGGTGTGATAAACATTGTTTTTCCATGTCCTCTAGAGCCATTCTTATTTGATTATACCCAGAAAATCCATTCGTGAACGAGAATACTTTGAATTTTGTTGTGCTATCCACTAACATATCAATGTTTGGCAATGGAAAATCATCTTTTGGACTAGCTTTATTTAGATCTCTATAATCTATGCACATGCATACTTTTCCGTCTTTTTTTGGTACTGGGAAAATATTTGCAATCAATTGAGGATACACTGACGTCACAAAAAAAACCGAAATTAATTTGCTTTAGAACCTCGTCTTAGATCTTTACTGCCATATCTGGATGAGTTCTTCTCAACTTCTATTTGATTGGCGGACACTCCGGTTTCAACGGTAAACTGTGCTCTACAATATATGTATCTAGGCCAAGCATATCTTGATAAGACCGAGCAAAGATATCCATATACTCTTTCAACAGCTCAATTAACCTACTCTTCACATCAGGATGCAGCAATGCTCCAATCTTGACTTCTTTCGGATCTTCTTCTGAACCCAAATTGATCACTTCCAATGGCTCTTTATATGGCTAAATGGTATTTTCCTCGTGCTCAAGCAACCGTGAGACCTATTCTGGAATCTCATCATAGTCTTCTTCTTCGGCCCCATACACAGGACATTCAAAATTGGGAGAGGGTGCAGGGTCATTGTATTCAATTGGTTTTTTAATTAATTTGCACATATGATTTATGATTGCATTTAGAAACTAACACATATAACAAGTGATTATGCAGATTGTATTTCAGTTATTATTTATTTTGAAAGGTTTTTTCTGATTACCATTTTCTAAGAAAAAGCAGAAAATAAAGACACAATTTAGGAAACAAAGATGACTTTTATTATTGATTTTAATAGTCACAGCAAACTGATAAGCCCTACAATATTAATACTTCCACCTTGGGCAGAGTGAAAGCTTTTCAAAAAGATTAACAAATCAAATTACTTTGAAACATGTATGCAAGAGGGAACATCAATGGTGATCCAATTATGAACCCTAACTCCTTGCGTCACGTAATTTGGCATTTCCTGCTCTGCTTCATCTTCCACAATGGCATTAATCCTGGAAGCAGTCGGATGAAGATAACCCCCGCTACGGAAGATGTCTTCATACTTGCCTGCAGTAGACTTCGACTTCATGCTCTTACCCTTATCATTATTCAAATAGAACCCCATGCCGGCTCTGTTCTTGTTCACAGGTGGGTCCATAATCTATCCCCATACTTCGCTATGACCCTTACGTACAACCTGCTGCGCATCCTTGAGCAAAACCATAGAATTCTCATTTCCTCTTATGTTGTCAATGGATAAAGCTTGGAACTGGGTTCCAACAGCAGCTTCATCCGCCTCCACAATGCTGAAAGAGGACAAATGAGATATCAATAATGTTTGTTCTCCATTTATGATTACAACTTTCCCTTCACGTACAAGCTTTAGTTTCTGGTGTAAAGTTGAAGTGACAGCCCCTGCCTCATGTATCCACAGCCTTCCTAGAAAGCAACTATAAGCTGGTACAATATCCATGACCTGGAAAGTAATCTGAAACAAATGTGGGCCTATATGAATAGGCAAGTCCACTTCACCAATAACAAATTTCCCTGATCCATCAAACACTTTCACAATAATGGCACTTGGGTGCATGAGCGTTCCTTGATATTTCAACTTTATAAGCGTGCTCCTTGGTATGACGTTCAATGCAGATCCATTATCAATCAGCACATTGGATAGTGAATCATTCTTGCAATTCATAGAGATGTGGAGGGCCAGGTTGTGATTCCTTCCTTCGTCCGACAATTCATCGTCACAGAAACTCAGGTTATTACATGACATCAGGTTCCCTAGTATGCTTTTGAACTGGTCTACAGGCATGTCACTTTCCATAAAATCTTGGTCCAATAACCTCATCAAAGATTCTTTGTGAGCACAAGAGTTTATCAATAAAGCCAAGATAAATATTTTTGAAGGAGTCTGCAGTAGCTGATCTATAATTATATAGCCGCTCATCTTGATTATTTTCAAAATATCATCTACTTCTTTCTCTAATGTAGCCCCACTTCACCCGTAACCTTCTTGGGTTCAACATTCTCAGCAATTTTCTTTTCGGTGCTAACATCTCCTCGAACAACTGGTGCAAATACACAACCTTTGTGGGTCACTCTGCTAGTCTCAGCAATATTTCTAATATCAGGCATTGGCTGGATGAGAACTTCCACACCATCCTCTAAGATTGTAGCGTTATATTTGTAGAGTACAACCTTATTTGATTTGTATGGGACATGACCCGGCAAACTAATCACCAATGAGGTAATAGCTGGCTTGCTATAATACTCAACTTCAAAATGGGTGGGTGCACAAAAACAAGGCACAATGACGTTTTCCCCCTGTTCAACATAATCAGTTATTATCGAGTCATCTCTGGAAAACAAATCCTCATCTGAAGATAAATACTCATCTTCAGAGACGTACTCATCATCTGACTCTTCTTCAGCCAAACAAACCTCAATCATATCAACTCCATGGTAATCATCCCTCTGACATGTAACCTTGATAGTTACATTGTCCAACAACAACTGAACACCTTTCTTCACGATTGAACATCCTCGGGGATCTCGACAGCAAATTTGGCAAGATCCATACTGATGTTCCACTTGACCAACCATGTGGCAGAAAGTAGCATGCAATTGCACAAGGTCTTCATTCATATACTCCACATCAAAAATTCTAAACTCTCCAGGACATCCAAAAACAATGTTCACCTCCTCTTCATACTCTGCCCTAGGCCTTATTATGTGGATGAGGCCCTCATCCATCATCTCCTGCAAATCAGCATTTTTCTTATCGCAACCTTGTATGCCTGTACTGCAAATAGCATAACTGGAATGGTCATGCGTATAGTAGCTAAATTCACAGAGGTCTGCATGAATTTTCACCAAATCTCCTCTAACCCGATGAATATCAAAAATTCGGAAGTAGCCTGGACAACCGGCCACCATGTTCACAGCATTCGCTCCTCCATGCTTGGGTATAGGATTTTCTTTCACATTAGGGCCCACATCCTTGAAAGATAGAATACCAAACTTCACAAATTTTTGCACCTCATTCTTCAAAGGATAATAATTCTCAACATTATGCCCTGGTGCTCCCTGATGAAAAGCACATGTTTGGTCTGCTTTGTAATACCAAGGAAATGGTATTGGTACAGCGGGAGGTGGTCGGGTCTGAACCAACTTCTTTTGAATCAATGCCGGTAGTAACTCTGTATAACTCATAGGAACAAGGTAATAACTTTCCCTTCTCTGATTATACCCTTGATTCCCCTGCTGGGACGGTTTCTGATAAGCAACTGTGGTTGGAGCTACACCAATAACTAGAGTAACTGAGGCGACTTGCCGATGATGCTGATAATTTCTTCTAGGAGGATTGGCCCTCCTATCTTTCATAACAACGTTCGTATATCCTTCCTTCTTCTTGGTAAACCCATAAGATGGCTTCTTCGCACCCCCATATCCTTTACTCTTCGTTAAACGGCCCTATCTTACAGCCTCTTCTAGACGGATACCCATGCCTACCATTTCAGTAAAATCACTTGGCAAACTTGCTACCATCCTTTCATAGTAGAAAGCACCCAGAGTCTTCAAGAAAATCTTAGTCATCTCCTTCTCTTCCATAGGAGGAATCATTTGGGCGGCTACCTCATGCCATCTCTGCGCGTATTCTTTGAATGATTCCCTGTCTTTCTTAACCATGGCCCTGAGTTGAACACGGTCAGGCGCCATGTCCATGTTATATTTGTATTGTCTGATAAATGCTTCTCCTAAGTCATTGAAAGTATGGATGTTGACGCTGTCCAAAATCATATACCACTTCAGCGTAGCACCGGTCAAACTATCCTGAAAAAAGTGAATCAACAGACGCTGATCATCAGTATGGGTAGACATTCTCCTTACATGCATCAAAAGATGAGCACGAGGACAGGTGTTGCCCTTGTACTTCTCAAACTCCGAGACCTTAAACTTTGCAGGTCTCTTAACATTCGGGACCAAGCATAATTCCTTCACATTCTTCCCGAATAACTCTTTTCCCTAGAGGGCCTTGATCTCCCTCTGTATCTTGTCAAACTTCTCTTGAAAATCATCCATTCTGTCATAAAGACCCAAGTCTTCACTTGGTGGAGGAAAAGGATGACACATATCAGCGTTAACAAATGGAACCAAATTCACCAAAGATGGTGCAATAAAAACATGCACCACAAGAGGTGTAGGAGTAATAATAGTATGAACAACTGGAGCTTCTTGAGGACCAATATTGAAAACTTCAGGTGCAAAATTCTCTGGCATTCCCCAAGGATAACCTTGAGGCATGCGATTCTGAACAACAGTTGGAGTAGCGGACATAGGAACAGCCGGAACTTCAGCAGTAGCCCTTGTTGATTGAGGTTGAACACTTGGTGGCTGATTCTGAATAGCCACCAGAGATTTCATCCGAGCAGTAATATTGGCCATGGCGGCCTTCAAAGCAGAAACTTCCTCGCGCAGCTCGCGATTCTCTTGTTCTAAGTTGTCCATCTTTCTTATGAAATTAGACGAGTATTGTAGTGGTGAGTCAGCTTGCTGAAAGAAGTAAAGAAGCTTGGTAAGACACCTGGATATGCATAACAAATGCAAGAAATATGTGCAATATGATGCATGATGTGAAATGCATGTGATTTTATTTTTATTATTTAATATTTCAAGGGATTTAAAGTTTTATAGACACATCGCAAATATCAAAGTAATAACGCATTTGAAATACTGGAAATTTTTTTTATAATAACTTCAAAATAGGTTACAAGTCTCAAAAATCCCAAGTACAAGATGAAAATAAAGTCTAAAACCCTGAGAAGTAAAGTTGTCGGAGATCACTCTATACGCTGGCGCTTCCCCGTAAGCTTGGAAATCTGAGCCTTCAACCTCTGGTTTTCTTCCGCATACCTGGTGGCAACCTCCTTCCAATCACCTGAATCAGGAAGTAAGCAATCAGAATCTGATCGAGGCCTAGGAGAAAATAAACCCCCTTGTCTCTCTATAGTCTCTACTGCTCAACTCTCAAGGATATCAATCAAGTCATCTTTCTCCTTCATGTCTGCTCTAAAGGAAATTTCTAAAGTTTGGCACTTATTTTTCCAAGCATCCTTTTCCTGTTGCATCCTAACCAAAGGAAGCTGCAACTCTTCTAGATCATCCAATAAGGGAGGAGTGGTTTTCACAAACAAATCAGGCATAGGTGTTTCCTGGGAATATGGCATCTTCAACTGAATAACTCTCATTTGAAGCCGCTGAAGATATGGCTCCAAAGAAACAGCACCCCTAGGTCCCAATTCTTTCCTACTCTTCTTGTGGATGTGACGCAAGGCCTTTGCAATATGCTCCCTAGCTTCCTTATGGTCTCCTCCCTCCTTCAGAAAGAAACTACTCAAATGAATACTATTTGGTTTATCCCTCATCGGATAGCCAAGCTATCGTCGTGCAAGAACATGATCATAGTTAATTCCTCCCTTTGTACCGAGAAGAGGTACATTGGGGAAACTACCATAACTGTCAACAATCTCTATATCCTGGTAAGCTCGATGATACCAATCAATGTCCGAGTGAGTAAGTGCCATGTTCTTAGGAGCCCAACGGGGTTCCTTCTTGACATCCCAAAAAGCATCATACTGAGGCATATGAGAGATGAACCATCGATACAATAAATGGGTGCAATAGATAATCATCCCCTCGTGATAAGAATTCCGAAGATGAATAGAGTAATAAGAATCACCCAAGAATGTAGGAACTTGGTTTCCAATCATGAAGATCCCGATAGCATTGACGTCAACAAACTTGTCCATATTAGGAAATAAGAACAACACGTAAGCAAGTAGAGAAAAGATGGCCTCAAAAGCGATTGTACTCTTCATCCTGGCAAAGTAACGAGCTTTCTCCAATAAGAACTGGGTCGGTAATCCTCTAATCCCTCCTTTAGTAGTCATATGGGCTTCAAGCTCAGACTTCCCCAGATGGATCAAAGCAGCAATATCATGTGGTTTTGGCTCACTCTCCAAACCAATAAAAGGAACATGATTGGTAACAGGTAAATCCAACAGATAAGAATACTCCTCTAATGTAGGCATCAACTAATAATCGGGGAAAGTAAAGCAATGATACATCGGATCATAAAACTGGACCAAGGTCGAGAGAAAACCCTCCTTCATCCTAAGCTTCATAAGAGGAATGATGGATCCATACTTCTTCCAAAAATCTACAGAACACTCGATCTCGGGAATTAGACTGATCAACTCATCTACTTGGGATCCTTGAAACTGTACTTCCCTGTCTTTCTTTTTTCAGAATCCATGGTCAAAAAGTACTTGAGATATCCAGAAATGGTCAACTTTTAAGTCCCTTGAAATAAGATTTCTTCAAAATATGCTTATGAGTGCATGGATACATGATGCAACAATCACATACAAGATCACACATATAGGGTTCATAGGTTCAACGTCACGAGCATGAGGTCGAAGGTACTACCCATAAGGTGTTAGTCTAAAAGTTATCACCTGCCAAACAAGGTTCTAGAGGTTCCCAGAGTCTACATCCTTCCTTCGGATATTACCAACTTCTTGATTAACTCGGTAATTAGTAATATTCTCAAGAAAAACTCGTCTGAGCGTAGTATCGCGTGACAACTATTTCTGGATTACTCCGTCATAGCTTCCGCACTACACCTAAAAGGCCAAGATGGGTTAGGTATTCTACGGTCCTCAGCTTCAGCAGGCTCCCAAGTCAAAAGCATTACGTCTTCCCGATTACTCGATAAATGACAATACAATCAAAGGGGCCTCCACGAGTGAGGGATCTCATGCCTCCTTTTTTGGGATTACTCCCTCAAAGTTAACATGACTATACCACCCGTCCTATCTTAAAGTTTGCCCAAGTCCGGGTATAGGACTTATAAGTAATCACCAAGCACCCTAAGAACCCGCAAAAATCCAAACAAACATATATACAACATATAACACATAAACAACAATAGCACATATACAGACATAAACAAAAATCGGCTCAATCCACTTAGGGAGACCAGAAAGAGGTCAATCTTTCCCCAGTGAAGTCGCCATTTTTTTGTAGCGGTAGAAATGTTTAAGACTGAGCCATGGGATTGACTAGACTTGTACAAATCAAAATAAAAGTCGCCACCGTGCTTTATTGTTTCCAAAGGAATGGGAAAAGAGCGAATAACCCAAAAAGAGGGGAAAAGTTTCTAGGTAAGGGGGTTGGTTATGAAAAGGTAAGGTATTAGCACCCTAAACATCTACGGTACTCCGCAGGATCCTCTTTGTAAAATCTGTATATTTTGGCTAAAAAAATGTTGTATAAAAATAGATGGTGGAGGTGAGAAAAGAAATATTTTTTATGATTTTTGCATCTGCCGCGGTTGTGAACCTTTAGTGCCTACGTACCACCTTCCGTGCAATAGGGGATCAGGGTACACGTAGTTCCTCTTAAAGAAATATTAAAACATAAGTGTCTTGGTTAATTTTTATGAGATAAGACATCATTGTCATTGTCCGTGTGGAAAACATACTCACTACCCACAATCATGAGAAAGGAGAATTCGCATCATCTCAAAGTGGAGGATATGGCTTGGATCTTAAGATCAATCAATGCCTCACTCAACATCCAAGTGGAGAATATCTCTCTTCACTACATATTATAGAAGTATAGTTGTTTGCATCACTACAAGGGTTGACAAGAGTCTAATCTTTTGAGAAACGTTTTAAAGATAAGAGCCAAAATGGCAAAATAGTTCGGATGAGATTGATTGACTTTTAGTCTTCTCACAAAATGTCAAGGTATTATTAAGTTGATTGAAGTTTATTTATGAAATTTTTTTGAACATGCATGGACCTAAGTCCAAGTTTATTATGAAAGTGGTTCAAGTTTAAAAGAAAGAATAATTTTCAAAAGGAGAGACAAGATTTTTGAATTTAAAGAAGATGGGAGGAGAAGAAGAGACTATCCTAAAGCATAAGATAAAAGCTAGGGATAGGAACCATCTAACCAACAAGAAGCCAATACTTGACATTATGAGTCAATATAGAATTCTCATTCTTTGGATTGAAACCAATCAAGAAAAGATGCTAGACCTCTTGAGAGAACCAAACTTCAAGTGTATCATGTCTTCATAAAAAATTGGACTGAGTAACGGTTGTTTACGGGTGAATTCTAGACTACAAACAAAGTATAAAATCACAATAACCTGCACACAAAACAAACAAGCAACCCAATGTCTTGAGGTAAACATCAAGAACTCTAGACAAAATATTAATTAAGGTCACAAGGTCTCCAATATAGGCCATGGTCTCTAATCCTAAGTCTAAGAAGTCCAATACTCCATAATGCCAAGGATGGTAACCAAATAGTCTAAATATTTTAAAAGGTTTTTATGGTTCATGTTGATTATTAGGTGTCTTAGAAGAGAAAAGAAAAGGCTCAAGTGAGCAAATAAAAAATGACATGAAATGTAATGCTTAAAGTAAATGTTACATAAAGCATAAAAAAGGGCATAAAGTAAAAACAATTTAATAATTAGTGGTTAGTTGGATGACCATCTTGAAACTTGTATTTGGAACTCATTAGAGGATTGGTAGAACCAAAGCCTCCACACAGCAAGTTGCATTTGCTTTTTGTCAAGTATCATCCATTTGGAATCCTCAAAAGTATCATTTAATGATCAACGATGTTTAAGTGATCCGCGTTGACCAAAAGTGTTGTAGATCCATTAGAGGATTGGTAGAACCAAAGCCTCCACACATAAGTCTCAAGGTTATTGGATCAAAGAGATCAAATTAACATACTTGGGCTTACAAATATAGGTTTGGGCCACGAATGATCATTTATTCGAACCGAGACAAAATTTAGGGAAGATCAAGGAAGGTGAATTGATGGAAAAATTGGATTGAAGAGGGGTGGGAGAGAATTATTTTGAGACATGATATAGAGATCATGCTCCAATAACACTTAGTGCAATGAGAAAAGAACAATATGAAGAGGGGTGGGAGAGAATATTCAAATCACATTTGAATTAAGTTTAAATCAAACTATTATTAAAATCATTCATCCATTTTTGTGGAGTTAGACTCAACACCATAGATCCAATGATGTTAATAAAGTTCATGATCAAAAATGCAACCCAAGATCAGCCAGAAAATAATCATAAAATAATATTGCATTTAATATATACATTAAAAAAAGTTTTTAGAAATATTTCAAATAAGAATAAGGGATAAAAATATAAGCTATGTTCAAATTAGTCAATAAATAAAAAGTAAGACCATAAAAAATCAGAAATGGACTCAAATATTTTTATAAAATTTGTGGTAATTTTTAAAGTGAAAAACTATTTTTAAAATTAAAATAAATGAGTAAAATAAACCAAAAATGATAATAAAATACCAAAGTCAAATAAAAAATAAGTGAGGTCACCAATATTCGTCACAATATCATTGGACCATTCCATATTTTTTTTAGAATTTAAAAATGCATAAAAGTATTTTTAAACATTTAAAACAAATCAAATAAAGTGAAAATTTATAAAAATAAAATTGTGAAAAAATGAAAATCAAAAAGAGAAAAATCAAAAATATTTTTCAGAATTTTTTCAGATTTTTTGGACTAAAAATGAATTTTTTATGATTTTTTGAAATTTAAAACAATTAAATATAAAAATCAGAAAAGAAAATAAAAACCAAAAAAATATGGGTCATCTGATCAATGTCAAAATGCGTTAGTAAACAGATCAAGTGGACCTGGCGCGCTGTGCATGTTATGGACTTTAGTGGATAATGCATTGGATCATTAATTAAATCAGATTTCAAAAAAAAACAAGTGGCGTGCCATCATTGGTTGGAAGATGACACGTTGGTCATCTTCAAACTTAAGCCAACGTGAATTGCAGGTCTCTCAAACTGTAAAATCAGAAGCTCAGACCTATGCCATTCGTTTCGTCTCTTCAAGACGAAGACAACCATACCATCGTGACACATTTATATAAACTGTAGCTCAAGCAATTTGGAAGGAAAGTTTTGAAAAGGGATTTTAAGTTTCATGGTCAAAATAAGTTTCTAGATGAAAGTAACTGTTGCGACTAGAACCAGGGCAATGAGCGCATCACAATGATATCAAATTTTTGAAGAATTGATGAAGGAATCTACCTATTGAAGTTGTGTTGCAGAGATTTGAAACATGACTTCTATGGAGTAATATAGGGCACGATTCTTGAATGTAATTATATGGTTAGCTTCAGGGAAGATCAAGGAAGGTGAATTGATGGAAAAATTGGATTGAAAAAGGCTTGAAAGCATATTTTGAAGTAGCAAAATTTTGAGTTATGGAGTAAGTTTGGCAGGGTGATTCTAGCTATCCAAACTTGAGGAAATGAATGGGGAATGGCCCTCTATTTATAGGGAATCAAATGGAATTTCCAAGCGTGTGAAATGATGGAGTTTGAAGGGAAATCGTGTGAAGTTGCAAACAAGAAAAATGTGTGACCTCTACTTTGATCAAAACTCATCCAAAACGTACGTTTTGTTATGCTAATCACTTCTGGAAGTTCACTAAACATGTTTAGAAGTAAAAACGTGCAGAATCAAAGTGTTTAGAAGCTAAACCAATGATTTCAAATTCTGACTTTTGAAGAAACATCAATTCCAAGTTACCAAGTTTAAATCAATGGCATTCTCAGCTCAAGGGGTCTTAGGGGATGATTCTTGATGCTTTAGAAAGATGAGGTTACAAACTTTGCAATGGAAAAATAATGTAAGCAAATGGATTCTTGGGCTGAAGTTGCATGGAGTCAAAGTTGGGGAAAAATGTTGACTTTTGATACTTAGAAATATTTCAAAATGTTCTTCAAAAATGACCTATAATGTTTTTCATCCAAACATGGTGTTCCACTTGGAATTTGCTCTTGACCAAAAAAGATCGCATGAAATACACCTCTTGAATAACATTTTGAAACTTGAACCATTCAAAATATCCAAAAATTGAGAGAGTTATGAATTTTTGAAGTTGGCAAAGAATCATGAAATGACCTATAATCTCTTGTATCCTTAGGGCATCTTCCATCCATTTTCTCACTTTTCACATAAAATAAGTAATAAAGTTCACCTCCTCAAGATCATTATGGAAAATTAATAGGCTCAAGGTGATAAAAATTGGCCAAGTTATGATCATTTGAAGTCACACATGAGAAATTGGGGGTTCATCTAGAGGACTTGTAATCTTTCTTCATCATCAAGTTTCTTCCACATGAAAACTCCTTGAAACTTTTGAAGTGATTTGTTGATAACCCTTTAAAGAGAAGGATGTATTTGGAATCACTCAAAAATACCAAAAGATGAGCAAGATATACTTCTTTGAAGTTCAAAACCCTAGCTCCTAGATCAAGAAAATGTTTTGAGGAACCTTAAAAATTTTGAACAAACTTCTTGTACCACCACAAATGATTTGTAAATGGAAGTTGTTGAGGATTAAAATGGGAATTAATAGCCACCAAAACCACCTCCATATCTTGAGAATTTAGAGAAATATGCACTAGTGATCAATGGGAACAAGGCCTTGTCCAAGCATGACAACTTATTCAATCAACCCCTTGTACTTTTGGATCAAATTTGATAACCTTGAAATGTGGTGAACCAAAATAACCTTTCCATGCCATTTATTCTAACACAAATCCAATGGTGAGGTTTGAACTTCTCAAGCTTTATTGACTAGGGCATGGAAATAAACTCATGAACCCATGGAGCAATATGCTAAATCTCATTGCCTTTACCTACATTAGTAACAAGCAAGACAAACCAACATTGCATTTTATTAATTAAAAGAAGAAATAAAGACAAAAATATTCATGATCATAAAAGAAATCAAGTCAAGGTGCTTGGTGATTCCTCAAAGAGCAAAGCTAGAGATAGGGAGG
Source organism: Vicia faba (assembly GCA_948472305.1). NCBI lineage: Eukaryota > Viridiplantae > Streptophyta > Magnoliopsida > Fabales > Fabaceae > Vicia > Vicia faba. The sequence goes on along the minus strand of OX451738.1, from coordinate 805,632,332 downwards.
GGAACCAAGAATCCTAATGTGATCTTGTTGTGATGGAATCAACATGGTATGATGAGGGGATATTAGGGGGGGAAATTAGGGTAAAACAGATATAACATACTTTTCCTGCACCAACGGTTAGTTCCCAACAGATAGAATAAGGTGTAAGAGTTTAGACAGTATAAAATAATATCTATCCTGTCACTATTAAATGATAGCTTTCCACCTTTTCCTCTGAATAATATTTTTCTATTAAGCTTGTAAACAGAGATCCGTTTAAGTAAAGAAAGATAGTTGTAAATCTAGTTGTTTGTTCCCAACGGTCACAATGAGAGTGGTTGTCAATATAGTATAAAGGATTGTCCTTACGCCACCCTAGAAGGTAAAGGTCACAAACACTTTATGTACCTTTTACACAACATCACATGTTAACCATTTGAACTTTCTTCTTATCTTCAGAGGCTACTGATATTTGAATGTTGAACGTTGAAGCTTGTTGTAGAAAAATCTTTCTTATGGGCCTTAGAAGCTAAATCTTGGAGTCTTCAGAACTTGTCACATAGAACCTTATTCTTCAGGGTCTTCAACACTTGGTTGTAAGAACATCCTTTTCTTTAGATCATCAAAACTTTTTCAACAGAACCTCGTCTTCATAATCTTCAGAACTTGTAACACAAAAGTAAAGCTTTAGAAGGCCTCTAAAGCTAAACCATAAATCCACGATTAGAACTTCTTGTACTAATGTTCCTAAGACACGTTGCAGAAGATGAGTTCAGAACCTTGACTTTAACAAAACATGTAACCGCATGTTTTCTTCCAGAGTGTATGTTTAGAATCTGATGACATCACACGCCTTGTACAAGAGTCAGAACATTATAGCAGCAGCTACACACTAGACGAACCAATTAGTGTATACAATTGTTCTCTAAGATAACATGTGAAGTTATCATCAAAATCTCAAGACCGATGTAGGAAACACTTCTTGTTCTTATGATCTCCCCCTTTTTAATGATGACAAAACCATGTATTTTGATAGAAAAATTTATACAGGGTAATCATCGTAACTGAAAAATTTAGAGTTAAGCTCACATCCCCCCTGAATATGTTAAACCCAAAATTCTATTTAAGCTTGTTGAAGCCCCCCCCCCCTTATCCCAAGACTCACAAAATAAATTTTGAGTAACTGAACATAAGAATAGAGAAGTAACACTTCCTTGCAAAAACTCATCATAGTCTAACTAGAACACCTGGTCTTCATCTCAGAACCTATTTTCTATAAGCACTTGATGAAGAATCAAAACTTGATTTGAGACTGATTGAATAATACCACGCATTATGTATCAGCACTTTTGGACCATGATTATGATATCACAACAAAAACACTATACTCTCAAGCATCAACGTTTGATCTGATATTCTCTATTGTATCAGATATTCAGATAGTTTACAACTTCTAAATTGAGTGTACGTTGCTGAGGCACGCGTATCAGAGCATATATTCTGAGTGGCATCTTTGTATGAGAGCATGCATCATAATGTTGGCTTGACTTCCTTTCAGGAGAGCACAACTTTTGAGCTTTGAGTCTGAATTTCATATTTTCAGAAAGTTAACAACTTCTGAATACTATGATATCAAGCAAGATTACCTTACTTTCAGTAAGTTTATAAGTTCTGAATTGTGTTTGGTATATCTGTTTGAATATTCATATATTCATAAGATGTAAAACATCTTAGATATAAAATCATAGTTGATATCATCGATAAGGTTTTCAACCTTTGCATTAGGATCTTCAGCTTCAACCTGTCTTTGAATATTTGGTGAACTTGTTTAGAGTTCCCAGATTGAAACATCAAACAAACAGTTAATAGCAACAGGATTTTACATGTTTGTTATTTGTTATCAAAATCATATTTTACTTTCTCCCCCTTTGTCAGAAATCAAAAAGGTGATAAGGAGACAGGGAAAATTTATTAATTTAAGCAAGAGAAAAAATATTGAAGTACCATATAAAGGAAATAGGTGATAGAGAGACTAAATAATAATTAGAGCAGATATTCAAAGAGAATTTAAATCACACAGATTGAATTAAAATACTATAAAGATAGTAAAGGTAGAGAAAATTTAAACAGAGAAGATAATCAACACAGGAAACATAATTCATTAATTGAAAGGGAAAGTACAGAAAAATAGGGAAAACAGACTAAGGGCAAACATACATTAATTAACCAGGAACAATTTCAAAAACAAACTTAGACTTGAAGAACTTCACAACGAACTTCCTCAAGAACATCTCATGGACCATTTCAACGAATTGCCTCAGTACTCATAGCTCTTGTGAAAATAGCAGAGAGAACTCTAGCAAAAGGTATAAAGATCTGGTGTCTAGATTTGGAATTAAGGATAGAATTTTTTTAGGTAGTTAAAAATAGATTAGGTTAAGTTGATTCTAAAGTGATGGATGGGGAGGTAGATAAAAAATATACCATCATAGGTTAGGACAATCAACATTGATGCTCTGGGCCTAATGTTTGATATCACAAGCTGAAACCAAATTGTGGCTCCGGGAAGAATATTGGTATAATTGATGTGACCATAATGATTAGAGATGTTGTGAATATAGAGGATTCTATTAACAAAGGAGTATCTATATTGCAAGGCTTCTACGTAACTCTATATTGGGTAAAGCCAATAGAAACTGCAATTGATGTTAGAGAAATGATAATGAGGTTTCTAAAAACATAAGATTGAATGGAAGAGCCAAAAAACCTAACTCTAACATTTACCCAGATATCTCTAACTAGGTCAAGATAGATTAGTCCAGTCAACATGGAAAAGTAGTTGGACCATCCTTGAGTTATTATATTTTGAGTGATACACAGATAAACACTGACTGATCTTGGGATGTTTAGACGTCGTTCACAGATAATTGCGAGAAGGCCATACTCACCGAAAAGGATTCTAGAATCCATGAGGAGCAAAGGATGAATGACTAGGGTAGAGAGACCGAAAGTTTAAATAAAGGAAAGAAGGAAGACGTAACTGACTGTATGAAAGATACGGTTCAGATTCCCCACAACAAAAATGACAACTCAATAAATGAAATTTGAGAGAGAGGTATAATGCGAGTTCCAAGACGTAATATAAGACACATGAAAGAAAGAAAAAAAGAACAGCAGGATAACAATTTTTCATTTATAGTGAGGTAGTTTAAAAAGAACTGTCAGATGATTAAGTTTTAACATTATTTTACTAAAGTGATTTTTCAGTATCCATAGTGCAGAGATTCTTATGAAGAATATGTTTGGCATAAATAGTTTGACCTTTTCCTTGATAGAATAACTTTTAACTTGTAAAAGCATCTATAAGTACTTTGTCAGAAAGCACATAAATACTGACCTGATGGATTTTGTCTGATATGAGATCTCCTTCACAGTCTTCCTTGTTTCTGATAATCCATTTGATTGCAACATAAGGAGTTCCTTTCTGGTCAGATACTTAGATTGAAACATCCTTTCTTGAAGAGTTCTCTTTACATGATTCTGATTAATAGAAGTTTCTGATTTTAACATCTTCTGATCTTCTTTCTTGTTCTTTATCAGCAAATTTATTACCTTCAGATTTTGAAAAGGTAGTCTCCATACCTGCAAGTTTATTAGCTAGCTTTGACTTTTCAGATTCAATCTTATCACCACATCATGAATTGACTTTTGTTTTATGAACAAAAATCAGACATGATCCAAAAGAGCAGTTATCTTTCAAACATAACGTGTTAGATTATTAAAGATGTTTTTAGATAACATCTTGAATATAGAATGAAGGAGGAATTTTTTAATTTAGAGTGAAAACCTATGTTTATTGGCATTCATTATTTTTGAAGATAATTGACAAAGGACATCATAATTAAGGAAAACTTAGACATACAATATTTAGGAAGAGAATCAAATCCGATAAGATACAAACATCATATTTAAACATTAATTTTGCTAAACCTTAAGGACATCACATACTTTCTCGTCAAGTGCGTTCTCAGACCTATTAAAGTGAATATCATTAATTTTCATAGTGTTGAAAATGATTTTAGAGAGAATTCTTCCAAAAGGGGTGAAGTAATGATGTTCATTTCTGGAAACCACGATTGAGTATCTAAGATGATTGAAGATGGTTTGAGGTAAATTGAATTTTTCATGTTTTGCAAAAAAATGGACAAGAAGCCTATCATCATGAGTCAGAGAGTTTATGTTGATGCCTCTTGGATGAAAGTCATATATCACAAGTTGAAACCACACTTTAGAACTGGGTATAAGATTGCGGGGATTTGATGGTTAAAATTTAATGGTCTTATCAAAGATGGTACTGGGATTTCCAATCAAAGATCTATTGAATTTGTGAGCTTCAATAGTAGTTTCGGTTGGGATGCATCCAATTGTACCAGCAATTGTTGTAGAAGTCAGGTGGATGCAAAAAACAATAGATGAGACAAAAGAACCACCGAAATTCGCAGAGGTATACTTCCAAAATTCCATGACCAAATTAGGATAGATTGGTCCATACAAAAATTCAAAGTACTTAGACCATCCTTGAATAGCGATGTTTTGAGATAAATTGATCTCACCAAAGCTTATTCTAGGAATATTCAGACGAAGTTCACACAAGACCTCAATAAGTTCTTCATTACCATGAAAGGTTTTTGAGGATGAGCAGAGAGACATTTTATAGAGGTATTATGTTAGATTGAGGTGGGATGAGAGGAAGATAGAGGTACTAGTAGTATAAATAGAAGGAGAAAAAGGTGAACAACAGGAGAATTGATTTCCTATGGAAACTAGTCAACAAGTGAGTAGGAGAAGAGATAAACAAGTTAATTGGAGAAGAGATAAACAAGTGATTGGAAACTTCCAAGAAGACTTAAGAGGAAGAGAAAAACGTGCATAAAGACACCAAAAGTTTTATGTTGAGATTAGAAAGGACTGAGAATTAAATGACTAGATATTAAGACATTTATTTATGATAAGATACAAAGACAAGTCATAGACTTAAACTAGGATAGAGCATTCTAGATATTTAAATGAAATCTTTTAAGAGTGAAGTGATGACACATACATAAGCAATAAGGTATGAAAGATCTTTTACTGAGAAAAGTGATACTCACAGAGACATGACGATATTTTAGATAACACTGTATGCTGCTTCCCTTAAGTGGACAGTCTTTGCCAGTTCTTTTCATGATCGTTTTTCTGAGACTATGCCGATTTGATCCAATGCAGCTTGTAACGAGTTGTTATTTGGATGACAGCTTCAATTGAGTTTAAAGTGCTGAATGTTGACTTTTTCTTCTGATGGAAAACTTCTATTGATTGAGAAGATAAATCCATTTCCACCAGGTACTTCAGCCTTTCAGAATCCTGAGAACTTATTTCAAGAATTTCGTCTTTAATTTTTCTGATTTTATCCCCGAGTTTTGAATCCACTGCAAAAAAGATTTTGAATCAGAAAAGCTTTTTATCATTTGAGTAGCATACAACTACAAAGTTTTCTCTCTACTTGATCTCTCTACACGGTTAAGTGTTTGATCTTAAATCAATAACAGAGTCGGGATCTGATACCAATTGAAGATAGATAAAACACAAGAAACGGGGGGGGGGGGGGTGAATTATGTTCATAGAAAATATTCCCCATTATAAATTATTTGCACTCAAATGATAATAGCAATAAAGACAATGAAGATAAAGACACACATATTTTATCCAGGTTCACCGTTAGCTAGGCTACTCATATCCACCCTCGCAAGGATTATTTTTCCTTATCCAAGAACTTAACACACAATAACACGTTCAGAGATCCAACTGAATATAATGTTCATTGACCCAATAGAATATGATACCTCAAGATCCCCTATCAGGATTTCCTTGCAATGATATCCATCAAGCATCTCACAAGAGTCTGACCTTCACTCGGTCCTCTTTGATATATGATTAGCATTGACCGAACAGAACCTGATTCCTCAGAATCTCCTATCAAGATTTCCCATAATGACTAACAACCATTGTCTTCTTGAGGCAGACCTTCACTCAGTATCTCAAGGAACTAATCAAGAACAGTTGATGGGGTTTCTGTGTTTACATGGTTGCTTCTTCTAAGCATATTACACAAAACATTAAAGTACATATTTTTTAATACTTCTATGAGCAATAACTCAAGTGTTAAAACAATTTACATGAAGAGATATGAACATAAACACTATTCGAGCAACAACTCTAGTGTTCATTACAATGTTCTATAAAGATGTATATGATCAAAAGTTGAGTGTCATCTTATACTGTTCTTCTCCATATTCTTGTTGAGCAAGCTACGAGCAACAACTCCTTGCTTCTTCTATTTCATCCAAGATGCATATGATGATAGTTGAATGGCATCTTGTTGAAATATTATTTCTTTCTTTTCTCTATTCTTAAGTGGTCTTCAGTATGTATAACGTTGCAACTTTAACATCTTCAAAGTCCACTGCTTTCCTTCCATAGATGAAGCTTGTTGGCCAATGGAAACGGTTAAACGGCTAACCAACAATTTATCTTTGTAGCTTTGATCTCCTTTTATAGACCTTTTAACAGAGAGAGACATTGTGAGGATAGAACATACTTTTCCTGCACCAATGGTTAGTTCACAACGGATATAATAATGTGTATGAGTTTAGACATTATAACATAATATTTTGTATCTTGTCACTGTTCAATGATAGCTTTCCACCTTCTCCACTGAATAAATTTTTTCTATCAAGCTTGTAAAAAAAGATCCGTTAAGTAAAGAAAGTTTTAAACCCAGTTGTTTGTTCCAAACGGTCACAGTGAGACTGGTTGTCAATACAATATAAAGGACTGCCCTTACGCCACCATAAAGGTTAGAGGTCACAAACATTTTATGTAATTTTTGAACAATATCACATGTTAACCATTTGAACTTTCTTCTTATCTTCAGAGGCTTCAGATATTTGAATGTCGGACGTTGAAACTTGTAGTGGAAGAATCTTTCTTATGAGCCTTAGAATCTAAGTCTTGGAATCTTTCTTGTCAGCCAGTGAGGTATTGAGGTAGATCCCGATAAGTTATTCAGGAGAAGCCTACTCCCAAAACATAAAATCAAGTAAGAGGCTTCCTTGTGTATGGATAGAAGACTGTCAAAATGCTTTTGATAGCATCAAATAATATCTTCTTGAGCCTCCCATTATGATTCCCCTAGTAGAAGGAAGGCCTTTGATTATGTATTTTACTATGTTGGAAGATTTTGTGGGTTGTTTACTTGGTCGAAAAGATGAAACTGAAAGGAAAGAGCACACCATCTATTATTTGAGTAAGAAATTCCCCGATTGTGAGTCTCGATACTCTATGCTTTAGAAAACTTGTTATTTTTTGGCTTGGGATGCTAAGCATTTGCTTTAGTACATGATTAATCACACCACTTGATTGATATCCAAAATGGATGTGATCAAATATATCTTTGAGAAGCCTGCTTTAACCGGAGGGATCGCCCATTGGCAGATGTTGTTATCAAAATATGACATCGATTATCACACTCAGAAAGTTATCAAAGGAAGTATTTTGGCTGATCATTTGGCTCATCAGCCAATTGATGATTATCTATCAATCTAGTTCGACTTCTCAGATGAAGACATTATGTTCCTGAAGGCTAAGGACTATGAAGAACCGTTACCTGAAGAGGGACCTGATCATGAATCCCATTAGGGTTTGGTATTTGATGGGGCTGTGAACGCTTATGGCAATGGAATTGGGGAAGTTATTATTACTCCTCATGGTAATCATATCCCTTTCACTGCGAGATTGATGTTTGACTAAACCAGCAATATGGCAGAGTATGAAGCTTGTATCATGGGTATTGAAGAAGCCATTGATTTGAGAATTAAAATCCTTGAAGTGTATGGAAATTCAGCCCTGGTGATTAATCATATCAAAGGAGAATAGGAGACTTTCCATCCTAGTTTAATTCCATATAAAGATTATGCATGGAGGTTGTTGAATTTCTTCAACAATGTTGAGTTACACTATATATTGCATGATGAGAACCAAATGGCAGATACTTTGGCTACTATATCTTCTATGTTCCAAGTGAATCATTGGAATGATACGCCCACAGTCAGGGTTATGTGCCTTGAAATACCCGCTCATGTGTTTGTAGATGAAGAAGTCTTAGATGATAAACCTTGGTTCTACGACATTAAGTGCTACCTTCAGACTCAAGAGTACCCACTTGGGGCATCCAAGAAGGATAAGAAAACTTTAAGAAGATTAGTTGGTAACTTCTTTTTAAATGAAGATGTGTTGTACAAGAGGAACTTTGATATGGTCTTGCTCAAATGCGTGGATAGACACAAAGCGGGCATGTTAATGCAAGAAATGCACGAGGGATCCTTCGATACTCATGCTAATAGATATACAATGGCTATAAAGATGTTGAGATCGGGTTACTATTAGCTGACAATGAAATCCGATTGTGATAAATATGTGAAGAAATTCCATAAATTCCAAAATTATGTTGATAACATGCATGTGCCTCCAACACTGCTCAATGTAATCTCCTCTTCAAATGTAAGAAACACCTGGTTAAATTAATGAAGCCGCCACCATTATTTATTTGTCTAAGGATGGGAAACCTAATGGAAAAACCCTAGAGGTATGGATAAGACGACCATTGTAGCAAAGTTAAGGGTTCAGAAGTCAATTAAGCGAGGGGAAGGTGTTAGGCACCCCTCATTTCCGTTGTACTCAACGGAAACCTTATCTAATTTTAGGGTTAATGTGTTTTTGTATAAGGAATCTTATTATATTTCCTAAATTATTATTATACACAATGGAGAGATATTTTGTTATAGTTAGTAGTCAGTGAGTCGTTAAAGCATCTCATTTGTTTCGTAGTTTTTTTTATGGAATAAAGTTTGATCATTTTTAAGTGATAAAATTATGCACACTCACGTCGTGGAGTCTATTAGTTAGTTTCTCGTTCGCATTAAAGAGTATCAATCTAATTCTTTTTTGAAATTTGTCTTGGTTTTTTGAAATTTGTCTTGGTTTTTTGAAATTTGTCTTGAAATTTGTCTTGATTCCAGTTCTTGGGGCTCAAGTTTGTATGTTTTACAAGATTTTATGTAATTTGGACCTGTATCTGCTTTTGTAATTTAATTTGAAAGAGATTCGTGCAGATCATTTAATTTAATTTTACTCTGTTTATGAAGATTCGATTTTGATTATTTTGCATATTCAATTTGGAATATTTGTATGGAGATTTGATCGAGTATTTTTTTTGGGATGATTCTGATCGACATCTCTAAGAAAAGGAAAATTAGATTTCTATTGTGATGATCTTGGGATTGGAGAATGAATGAGATCTGAAAATTTGGAGTAGTTCTGGAAAAAATAACGTGATTACTCTTCTGATTTGTTTATATTTTTATAAACAATAGTAATTTGATGAAATAATAATGATGATAGTAATAACAGGGACATCTTTTTTTGGGATTTTTTATTATGACAAAAGAACTAAGAAAATATATCTATAATAATAAGGAATAATAGTAACAATGATAAATTGAAATTGTATTAACCTAAGTCTAATTTTGATTTTTAAATTAAACTAAAATTAATAACTAATATTCATAATAAACAAACTGAAATTCTAAAACTATTTAAAAACTAACACTAAGAAATAGAAATTTAAATATAATAATTATATAATTTAAAATTAAATCCAATTTTCATTGTCCTGACACTCATAATAATAAAAATCTAATGCTAATAGTTAATAAAAATAAATAAAAACTAGAGAAAAATGAGAGAGAAAAAAATGATTTAAAAAAAATTATAAAAGAAGAAAGATGATATGAGAGTCGAATTCAAGTACTCCCGCTCTTGCACTCTTCACCCCATGTCCGTTAGGCCAATGTACTCATTCAAGATAAAAAAATAACGTTCAAAATATTTATAAAGGGTGGAAATTTTAGGGTATGAAAATAAGTTCAAACCTTACCCACTCGATTATCGTGTTACTTCTTTCGGATGGGAAAACCAAGATCACAAGAAAGTTATAATCCTACGTTTTTAGAAACTCAATGTAATACATGATTATGAGTGTTATGATAATGGATATGAATGCAAAGCAAAAGAAAATTGGGGTATGAATTTTGGAGGAAAAATTTAGGGTGAAACAACTGACAAAGAGACAACTTTGAAAAATAAGATGACGAAAGAACTTTGTGAAGAGTTCAAGATTGCACATCATAATTCTTCCCTGTATAGACCAAAGATAAATGGCGTAGTAGAAGAGGCTAATAAAAATATCAAGATAATCGTCTAGAAGATGGTTATGACTTACAAAGATTGGCACGAGATGCTCCCGTTTTCTTTGCATGTGTATCGTACCTCCGTCCGCACTTCAACAAGGGCAACCCCAGTCTCTCTGGTATATGACATGGAAGAAATGCTCCTTGTAGAAGTTTAGATTCAATCCATGAGAGTATTAATGGAAGACAAAATGTCTGAGGATGAATGGTGTCAAAGTAGATTTGATCAATTGAACTTGATCAAAGAGAAAAGAATGAAGACCTTGTGTCATGATCAATTGTATCTGAAGAGAATGAAACAAGCATTTGATAAAAAGGTTTGAGCTTGAGAGTTCAAAGAAGGGGACCCCGTGCTTAGTAAAATCTTATCTTTCAATCCTAATTCAAGGGCCATGTGGGCTCCTAATTATGAAGGGCAATATGTTTTTAAGAGAGCTTTCTATCAAGGTGTTATAACTCTTATAACTATGGATGATGAAGAACTCCCGCATCATGTGAATGCTGATGCAGTCAAGAAATACTTCGCCTAAATAAAAAGAAAAAGCTCGCTAAGTTGAACTCTCGAAAGGGAAGCTTAGGAAAAAATGAGAATCTCAGTGGATCAAAAACCCAAAAGGGAGATTCAGGAAAAAATTAGAGACATAAACAAAAAAATAATAATAATCTTGATGGATTGAAAGCCCAAAAGCGAGATCTATGCAAAAGTTAAGGAATATGGCAAGTAACTGCATCGGGCACAACTTGGTCATATTGAAACAGCTACGCCTTTCAAAGGATTCTCCACCAAAGACTCTGAACTGACGCTAGTACAAAATCAAAATTCAAAATACTTAGGGAGAACATTGGTCATTGTATTTTAATGTAGCCTTTCTCCTTCTTTTTTTTACCATTTTCCAACTTTGTAATCATCCATGGAGTCACGCCATTTGTAGATTACCATTCTATCAATAAAATTTGAGTCTTTGCCTAATTATCTGGAATTCTTATTTATTTATTTCTTCTACAAAATTTCATTTTTTACTTTTTAATTATAATATTTCAAACAAAAATAAAGGATTTTTATGCTTTGAAAAAACAACAAATGTTTTCCTTTGATTTATGAATGCAAAAAAAAAGGAATATTGATAGTAATTCCAAGAATGTTAACTCCCAAAGTGTGGAACTAAGTATTCTCCTTGACAAATACTTCTTATGATCTACTTTACAAAGGTTGTCAGATGGCACTGTTCCAAAATGGTCCCCAGCTAAGCCCCGAGGCTGAATTCATGTTGTTATCCTTTCTATGGATTATTGAGTTAGAAGATTGAATTTTGGGTTTCTTTCCGAGAAGTATTTTCCCTCTCTCTAGAGAGATTTGGGCCTTATAGCAGGACTATACTCCGTCAAGTGGATTTTGTTTTATCTCCAGTGAGAATTCCGCCTTATTGAGATTAGCCGAGTGCTTGGTTATACAATGGTGTTGTTTGTTCGTCTCTGGTGTTATCATCTGTTTAACTTTTGGTCTAATTTGTCAGCATATACATTCATTCATTCATACTTATATCATTCATGCACATTTTCATTTCTCGATGTTCCTGAGTCCACTTACTTTGGTTGTGTTTATCCCCAAGTAGTGTACTTCTCTTCCCCAATGATGTTTTTACTCCCTCCAATAGAGTGTCAGCTATAGGAAGAAAGGTGTACATTCCTTTTGATTGACCATTGAGTTTGTTCCTCGTGGAAAGGTTTTGCTTTATCTTTCTCGTCCATCTCTGGATAGGATAAATCCCCAATTGAGTTTATTCCTCATTGGTAATAGTCTTGTTTGACAGTCTCTCTTCATCTTATTCTTGGATTGAACCTTGTCTCTGGAAAATATGTTTGTTTGGATCTCTCTAGGCAACAAACCCTAGATTGAGAGTGCATTTATTTTGCACATGAGAAGACTTTATTTCCTCAACATAAATTTGTTTGTGGTTCCCCAGGAAGATGAATTTATTTCCCAACAACATTACTGCAATACTCTCATAATTATTCCCCAACAATAAGTGGTGGTCTCTTTATTTGAGAAGCTTGTGTGTCCCCGGATTCCCTTTTGGATGGAAAATGGCAATCTCTTTTGAGTAGTATGTTAATCCCCAGAGAATTTGTCCCCATATATCAATGTTATTTGCTCCAATGGATGGTTGATATCTTCTATATGATAGAGATAATTTGTTGTGAAATTTTATTTTCTCCTATGGATGGTTGATCTCTTCGATAAGATAGAGATAGTTCGTTATATACTCTAATGGATGGTTGATCTCTTCGATTTGATAAAGATAGTTCGTTGTGAATTTATCTACACTAATGGATGGTTGATCTCTTCAATATGATAGAGATAATTCTTTGTGAATTTTTATCTACTCAAATGGATGGTTGATCTCTTCGATATGATAGAGATATTTCGTTGCGTAGTTACTGCAAGTGCAATGTCTATCGCGTAGTTTTAAAAGATATCAAACCCACAAGCACTGATGGTCAAAACTACTGTTACCTTAGGGTCACTATGTAAAGCTAAGGCTAATTATAAAATCGGGGTGTTTGGGTTAAATCAGGAATTAACTAAAGTCTAATAATTAATAACGGGACACCAGTATGTATTTCATCAAATTAAGGGATCCAATAAGTCATTGGCACTTGTTTTTAGTATTAAAACACTGTTTCGCTGAAAACTATTTGTTTAAAGACCCTCATCTCAAACTTCCGTTCTATTGAATCAGATCATATTAGTTAAGCTCGAAATGAGCGCTTCCGCTGTTTCATTTAAAACTCAAAAGTATTTTTTGAAAATAAATAAAGTCCAATTAACTTTAAAGCGCTTCCGCTGTTTTTAAAATTAATGTTTTAATAACCACTATTTGGTTAAAACCTCAAAATTCCGCTTTGTTGATTTTAACCTTAGACTGTCTCTTACTTCCAAAAAAAAACAATTAAATATTCAAATTGTAAATTAAAACCGGAAAAGTGTTTTTGTAAAAATAATAATGCTAGTTAATTATCGAATTCTTTCGGTTAAGTTTTACATACCGGTATCAGGGAATCTAGCCAAACATAATTTTACCGCAGAACAACATAAACTTAAAACGTAAATTTAACAATGCATGCATGGTAAGAAATAAATAAATTATACTTATTAAAATAGGAACCTAAAAATTAATAATAAATCGATTAATTCAAAGTAATGTGTATCCTCCATAAGCCGGCAGAATTGACTTGTAGCAAAAATATCTCGAATCTAATTAAAGTAATCCTAAGCAAATTCTAGAAGTCTGGAAACAAAACTAGTGCTGCAGTATTTCTCCGATGTGGAAAAATACTGCTTTAATGGTGGAGTTTTTTTATTGCCTAAGTAGTACTACGAAATCTAAAAATTTAATGCTAGGAATCTACACTGAAAAATATCAAAACAAAATACAAAAATAATGCTGAGTAGAAAAAATGAAATTTAAAATAAAACTGCATAACAATTGTTCAGGGTGCGAGAGAGAGTCTCAATTTTTGGTAACTGCTTCAATATATAGAGTCCATTAGTTGAGGAAAAATAGGAATTCAACATGGAGAAGAATCTGTGAACATGCGCGTTGAGTCCGTCAAATGTAGAGAAAATCGTAACTGCTTTATGGATCGTGGAGAGCGGCATGCGTGCGTGACGTGGGTCACAAAACTCTTATTTGTCCCGGTCGTAACATGAAACGTGTCGTGGGGCACAAAACTCAATTTGTCCTGGTCGTAACATCCTTGTGGCGGGCGGGAAGCCTTCTGGTGCAGGAAGTACTAAAATGCTTCAAAAAGGCCAATTGAATTTCATTTTTCCATTGTTTTTCTTCATTTTCTCATTTATGTGTTATAAAAGCTAAGTGCCTGAAATATGTTACAAATGCTACAAAGAGAGATAAGATATGATATAATAAATGCAAAATCAGATGTTTTATCTACATAAATCGGTTGGAAAATGCTATAACTTTTTATGTTATCAAACTCCCCTAAGCTTGAACTTTTGCTTGTCCTCAAGCAATAAAATCAGTGTAAAAATAATTGAGCACATGTTAAATGCAAATTCACGATGCGATTTGAATTGTACAAGGTTGCAAGTGTTCTTGTAGAAACATAGGCATAAATAGATACAATGATAACACTAAACACCCCTCATTGTGAAGACCAATTCCAGTCATGCCATTATAGCTTAACCTAGTTCTTTTTGCTAAATTTCACCCGTTTTCATTCTAGCGCAATCACATTAAGCCCTTTATCTTTACACACACATAGTAGGGTAAGCGGTTAGTGACTATGATCCTTTGAAAAAATGAGGTTCTAGAACATAAATTTGGTAACCTCCTTTAATTCTCCCAATTGCAAATTGCAGGGGATCATACCGTAGTCCGCCCTACCAAGTTCAGTACCAAATACCTCTGAACCGACTGACAACGAGTTTCTTGTTGTTATGCTATGCAGGCTCTGCATCCGTTAGATTAAGTGACTGGGTGAGGGTCACCAAACTTAATTGGTGCAATCCTTATAGTAAGCATGTATCTTTTGAGTAATTTGGATCATTCACTTATATTCATCGACTCCCTACATAGTTTGTGTCCAAGAAGGTGTTGACTGCTAAATAAACTACTTTGGGTTACTTTAAAACTAAAGCATAAGGTTTCGGTATAAAGTGTACTGAAATTAATCTAGCGTAATTTAGGGATTTAGAGTGTTACAACAGTATCGATCATGCTTCTGTTTTTCTCAAAGTTTCCCATTTGTCTTAAAAGGTGAGCAACCTGTATGCTCTTCGAACGCGTCTCATTATGCAAGTAACAAATAATTTTTTTATGGCTCAAGAAAGTGGGGAAATTAGATAATAGCTCAAAAATTTGCATAAATGAAGTTAAAAGTACAAAGATTGTTTTGATTACAAGAAATAGGAATGAAAGATCTACCTAGGAAACAACAAAGAGTTCTTAACTAACTAGATCCCCTAAGCTTGAAATAAGAAATGTCCCAATGCTTAAAACAAGAAGGAAACGAGAAGAGAAACAAAATAGATCTACTCTTGCTCATTATCGCGTTCTCTTCCTCGCCCTCGTGCTCGTCCACGTGTACCCGGAGGATGGGGCATAGCCACATGGTATATATAATCTTGAAAACAATTCATGCATACAGTTAAGGCCTCCATTTCCTCGGTTAATTTTGCAGACCATCGCTCGTTTCTTTCGTCATATTCTTGCTGCTGAGTTTGCATGGCCAACATAAGTTGCATCATTACATTTTTGTTGTTCTGCATAGCCTGCATTCTCTCATCCTATTGCATTATGGCAGCCATAATGTCATCATTTGAGGCCGATACTCTTTCTCATCTTCTCCTGGGCCTAGTGGGCGTTCTTGCAACATTTTTAGGAGGAGCTTGTTTATCAATTTCTCCTTGTTCCATTTATTGCTCCATTTCATCTGCTTGGACATTCTCCTGGTCGCCTCGCGCATTATCTCCAGGTGCAGGAGCATCAAGGTGATAAAACCATGTATCCAAGTTTTTAATATTAGTAAGTGCAAAGTTTGGAAAATGATTCTAGGAACTACCTTGTTACTCACCATGAGGTTGTACCTACCATATCCTTTGACCTTAATCAAGTGGCCATCCCGACAGTTGTCAATGTCAATGAATATGGGCGGTAGTGGTTACATATTTTCAAGCTTGTCTTGAAGGCGAAGGCCAAGTGCTATAGAGGTGACTATCCCTCCAACGCATAAAGGCATAGATCCTCTGGCACACAAGAACTGGATATGTGATAGGAGGAAGGAGCTTGAATTGATCTTTTGGCCAAGGGTGAAGGTATAACGGAAGAGGAACAACAATTTAGAATTAACTTTATTGTTGTTAGTTCACCCAATAATGGTGTTGGAGATGACACGGTGGAAGTATCTGATTGCGGGATTGTGTGTAACACCCTAATTCTACTCGAAAATATAATGTAAATCAGAGTTATAAAAATTATGCAACCGAATCAGGATGCCACAAATTCAACTTAAAAACCATTGCATTCAACATGGATACATAACACTTTAAATCTTTGGATGAACCAACATCAAAATAGGTTAATCTTTTAAATCAACAACTTGAACAACTAAGCAGTAGAATCATAATAACATCTTTATCCAACATGGAAGAAAATTCTGAATAACAAGTACTTCACAACAATCAACTTAAAATTAAACAACTGAAATAACAAATACTAAAGCAACAAGCGTTCATCCCCCCGAGTGTTACGTATAAGAGCAATGACACTGACTCGAACTACTGAAGGTCAACCACCTTCACTCTTGACTACCTGCACGTTACCAACATAAGGGTAACATTCAAACAGAAGGGGTGAGATATCGAACAATATAATAGAACGTATGATAAATATCATATTAGAATTAGTTCATGCAAAATCACCACTTCGCAACATATAACTACAACAATCACAACATGCTATCAACAACATGCAACACTCAATTCATCCACACAACAACTCAATCATACTACTTGGAATGCGAATAAATACTATGAGAATGAATGTGTTACCATTGGAGCAGAACTCCCATCTTAAAAATGGAGCAAAACTCCCATCTTAATAATTGCCAATTAATTGAGGCATCAACAAGGCATAAGCCTTCTTCGCAGTTTTCCAATCCAGGCCATCACAAAGTATGCAAATGTATGTGAATCAATGAATACGCTATCACATACTCACAACAATCATCATCCATTGTAAGGCTTAAGCCCACATCACCATTATTACCAATAAATAGAGGTAATTCATCATCATTTAAAACTCCCTGCAACTACGCATTATCAACAAGAATTCACAACAACAACCACAACAACACAACATCTTAACATAAATCAACATTGGCCATAAGCCTACCGCATTAATCAACAATTAAATCATTAACATGATTGAACAACAACTTAACATAATTCACTCAGCACAGTTAACGACCAAAACACAACATGTATGGACAAAAGGGATAGGGAACTACGTGCCCCTCGACATGCATAACAACTAGGACATCATAACAACTAATATATACTCCTCGACACGCACTGAGAAAACACATGGCAACGACCGACCTATGCTCCTCGACACGTCCTGCAACCTAATTCTGCTCGAAAATCCAACGCATCATTCCCCGACACGCCATGCAGCCTAAAACGCCACTCGGTACCTACCATTTCAGTATCCTCCCCGACCTCTAATCCGGCTAACAACACAATCACGATATAAAGTTTTAATGACCATGCCATTATAATTCATAACTTCTGGCCAACCGCTCGGAATAACACAGTAACGGGCAACTAGATTCCTATCGACAGATTCATCAACATACAAGACCGACTACAACAATAATTCCTAACATCGCAACGACCATACCCTCATAACGACCACAACAAACTAACGACCACAACAACAGGTAACAATCTACACTAACCTAATCATAGATTAGACCAGGCAGTCACACAGATACATAACACATCCATAACACATCACCGGGCAACTTCCTAAAATGGACTCATTAAACAGTCTTACGATTCTTCCCAACGGCCACAATATGAATAAACGGGCAACTTCGATAGCAATTCAGAATATCCATGCACAACAATCACAAAATGAGAAATTCCCACGTAATACACATCATAAGTACCATTATAAGGTAAGAACCCCACCCTACCTGGATTGAATGTCGCTCAACCAAAGCTTCGACCGTAATCCTTGATGCGCTCTTCTCGACACTGGGAAGCTTGCTCCTCGTCAGCGCAGCTCTATGGGTTAGCGTACAGAAATCCTTATTCTCCAACTAAAACAAATCCTTGTGTTATCTTCTCCTTATATAACAATCCTCTTGGGCCTAACCTACACCCCCACTTTACTACTTCTAACCAATAGCATAAGTCCAACATTATTTCATATATTCTCTTTAATATCACATTATAATTATTATTAATCACTAATTAATTAATTAATAATAATCCAACAACTTATATCAATAATTCTCAATATCTCGCAACTTCACAAATACTCCAAAAATAATTTAATTAAATAATTAATTAAATTACGGGCGTTACAACTCTCCCCCACTTAGAATATTTCCATCCTCGAAAATTTACCTTAATCAAACAAATCAGGATAGGAGTCCCACATATTGCTTTCCAACTCCCAAGTCATGCTTTCTCTGTCAGCTCCTAGCCAAACAACTTTCACCAAAGCAATTTCTTTACCGCTCAGAGTCCTCATTTCACGATCCGTGATCCGTACAAGTATCGTCTCCACAATATGGTTATCCCGTACTTGCACATCATCCATGTGAATCACATGAGATGGATCGGGAATATACTTCCGGAGTTGCGACACATGAAACACATCATGCAAATTCGAAAGATTAGGCGGTAAAGCCACTCTATAAGCAACATTCCCAACTCTCTCCGAAATATGATGGGCCAATAAAACGAGAAGTGAGCTTTTTAGACTTCAATGCTCGCCCAACACCAGTCACGGGTGTAACTCTCAAAAACACATGGTCACTAGCTTGAAATTCTAAATCCTTCCTTTGCTTATCATGATAACTCTTTTGTCTACTTTGGGAAGCTTTCATCTTTTCCCGAATCATCTTCACCTTCTTAGTAGTCTCACGAACAAGTTCAGGTCCAAGTACTACACTTTCTCCAGATTCATGCCAACATAAAGGAGTTCTACATCTTCGACCATAGAATGCTTCAAAAGGTTCCATTCCAATACTAGAATGGTAACTGTTATTATAATTAAGAACTATCAACGGAAGGTAAATATCCCACAAACCTCCTTGCTCAAGAATGCATGCCCTTAACAAATCTTCCAACGATTGAATAGTCTATTCAGTTTGACCATCCTCCTGAGGATGATATGCCAAACACAACCTCAACTTAGAACCCAACGCTTCTTGCAAACTCTTCCAAAAATCATAAGTAAACCTCGGATCTCTATCTGACACAATGCACAAAGGAACACCATGCAGCTTCACAATTACACTAGTGTAAATCTCAGCCAACTTCGTCACTGGAAAACTGATGTTAATAGGAATAAAATGAGCCTACTTTGTAAGCCTATCAACATTCACCCAAATTGAATCATGTCCTCTGAAAGTATTAGGTAACCCTGTCACAAAGTCCATCAAAATGCTATCCCATTTCCATTCTAGAACTTCTAATAGTTGCATTAGCCATGCAGGCTTCTGATGTTCAACTTTCGACTTCTGACAAGTCAAACATGCATACACAAACCAAGCCACATCACTCTTCATCCAAGGCCACCAAAACAAATTCTTCAAATCTTGATACATCTTTGTAGCTCCCGGAGGAATACTCAGCTTACTTCTATGAATCTCTTCAAGGATAACTTTCTTCATCTCTACATCATCAGGAATACAGATCCGATTATGAAATCTCAGCACACCTTGCACATCTAACTTAAAATCACTATTCTCAGACTGATCGATCCCAACCATCGAATCTACCAGTTTCACATCCAACTTCTGAGCTTCTTCGATACTGTCTAGAAATTCATTATTAATCTTTAACATCCCCACCATAGCATTCTGCGGTGTCACCTTGTAAACTAAGCTCATATCCCTGAACTATTCAATTAATTCCAACTCTTTAACCATCATTGCCGACATATGTAAAGTCTTTCGACTCAACGCATCAGCTACCACATTCACTTTTCCTGAATGATAATTCAAACCGAAATCATAATCCTTTACCAACTCCAACCATCTTCGTTGTTTCATATCCAGTTCCTTCTGATCAAATAAATACTTTAAGCATTTATGGTCCCTAAACACTTCAAATCTAGAACTATAAAGATAATGCCTCAAAATTTTCAACATAAAAACAACTGCAACAAACTCTAAATCATGCGTAGGATAGTTCTTCTCATGACTCCTAAACTGCCTTGACCCATAGGCAACTACCTTATCCTTCTGCATAAGCACACCTCCTAAACCCATCTTAGAAGCATCACAATATACCACAAAAGGTTCTCCTGGATTAGGTAACGTCAAAATCGGAGCCGACGTCAATCTCCTCTTCAATTCTGCAAAACTCTCTTCACACTGAACATCCCATACAAAAGCTCTACCTTTATAGGTCAACTTAGTTAACGGGAGTTCCAACTTAGAGAAACTTTCGATAAACCTTCTATAATAACCAGCTAATCCCAAAAATCTTCTAATCTCAGTAGCTGACTTCGGAGTTTCCCATTGGAACATAGCATCAACCTTCGATGGATCTACAACAATGCCACTACCTGAGATCACATGACTAAGAAAACTAACCTTCTTTAACCAGAAGTCACACTTAGATAGCTTTGCATACAACTTCTTCTCTTTCAAAACTTGCAATACTACTTTTAAGTGTTCTGCATGCTCTTCTTCTGACTTAGAGTAAATCAAAATGTCATCAATGAACACCACTACAAACCAATCCAAATAAGTATGAAAGATACGCTTCATGTATTCCATGAATACTCCCGGCGCAATAGTAACACCGAAAGGCATCACCGAATACTCATAAAGTCCATAACGCATTCTGAAAGCCGTCTTCTGGATATATTCATCCTTCACTTTAATTTGATGGTAACCCAACCTCTAATCAATCTTACTGAACACATGAGCATCCACCAATTGATCCATCAAGTCATCTATTCTTAGAAGCGGATACTTGTTCTTAATAGTCACTTTATTCAACTGTCTATAATCAACACAAAGCCTCATACTCCCATGTTTCTTATTTACTAGCAACAATAGAGCTCCCCACGGTGATACACTTGGTCTTACAAACTTCTTTTCAAGTAACTCTTCCAATTGCTTCTTTAACTCTGACAATTCAAATGCAGACATCATGTATGGTGCCATAGACACAGGTCTGGTACCAGGAACAAGATTAATAGCAAATTGAACTTCTATCTCTGGCGGTACATCGGGAATTTCATCAGGGAAAACTTCATGATATTCACGCACCATCTGCAATTCCTCAATTATAGCTTGAGTCTCAACAGATAGCGACACCATCAATGAGAACATATGTGCTTCTTCTAGCATCAACTTCCTCAACTGTCTAGCAGACAACATACTATCTTCCTCTTCCTCAGGAGTAGAAAACCTCACAGACTTGTTATAACAATTAATATGAACATAGTTATGCTCTAACAAGTTCATACCCAGAATTACATCAAACCCTCTTAAAGGCAAACAAACCAAATCAACAACAAATTCCCTATCAAAAATTGACAAAGGACACTTTAAACACACAAAAGAAGTAGTCACCGACCCCTTGGCTAGAGTGTCGACGAACATCTCTCCATTCATAGAAGACAACATAAGACCCAATCTTTCAACACAATCAGCAGCAATAAAGCAATGAGTAGCACCAGTATCAATAATAGTAATTAAAGGAGTACTATTAGTGAATCATGTACCTCTGATAAGCCTGTCCTCACTAGCCGCTTGATCCTCAACCAAAGCGATCACTTTACCACTTGTCTGCGCCCTCTTTAGTTTCTGACACTGACTATCAATTTGCCCTTCTTCACCATAATTGAAACAAATCACCTCCTTATGCTTGCACTCAGATACAACATGTCCAGTCTTACCACAACGGAAACACCTCTTTACCTCAGCAGTACACACATTACTCTTATGCCCAGGTTTTCCACATTTAAAACAAACCACACCAACACGAGCATCTCCCACACTAGTGTTCTAACCCTGAGCAACTTTCTGTTTACCTTTACCAGTTGGGGTATCATAAGGCTTACCACGATTCTGTTGGTGCTTACCCCTCTTCTCACTGATAATCTTGTAATGAGCATTATTATCCTCTTCATAAATCCTGCAACTACCAATCAGATCGGAAAAGACACGAATCTTCTGGTATCCAACTGCCTTCTTGATCTCTGGGAGAAACCTGTTCTCAAACTTCATGCACTTCGAAAACTCAGCATTTGCCTCACCGTAGTGCGGATAAAACTTAGCCAACTCAGCAAACTTTGCAGCATACTCAACAACCGACATATTCCCCTGCTTCAGCTCAAGGAACTCAATCTCCTTCTTACCACGAACGTATTCAGGAAAAATACTTCCTCATAAATTCCCTATGTAACACAGCCCAAGTGACATTTTCATCTACAGCTTCTAACCTCTGACACGTCTCTAGCCACCAGTCATCAGCTTCGACCGCTAGCATATGAGTACCATATCAAACCTTCTGGGCTGGAATGCAATCCATCACACGAAAGATTCTCTCAATCTCTTTCAACCAATCCAATGCTCCATCGGGATCATACTTTCCTTTGAAGGTTGGCAGATTCTCTCTCTGGAAAGTCACCAAACTACAAGATCCAACATTCCCATCAGCACTCGGCTGATTCTCCATCACATGTGCCATTGCTTCTAAAGCAGCAACAAGTGAAGTATCATTCCTTCCAGCCATCTCAACTTATCTCTACAACATAAACAACGATTAGAACTCAAATTAACAATACTCGATTGTTAAACAATCTATGACTCGACAACTTGGTCGGACGGACCAACCAGGCTCTAATAACAACTTTGTAACACCCCAATTCTACCCGACAATATAATGTAAATAAAAGATAAAAATTATGCAACCGAATAAGGATGCCACAAATTAAACTTAAAAACCATTGCATTCAACATGGATACATAACACTTTAAAACTTTGGATTAACCAGCATCAAAATAAGTTAATCTTTTAAATCAAGAACTTGAACAACTATGCAGCGGAATCATAATAACATCTTTATCCAACATGGAAGCAACTTCTGAATAACAAGTACTTAACAACAATCAGCTTAAAGTTTAACAACTGAAATAACAAATACTAAAGCAACAAGCGTTCATCCCCCCGAGTGCTACATATCAGAGCAATGACACCGACTCGAACTACTGAAGGTCAACCGCCATCACTCTGGACTACCTGCACGTTACCAACATAAGGGTAACATTCAAACAGAAGGGGTGAGATATCGAACAATATAATAGAATGTATGATAAATATCATATTAGAATCAGTTCATGCAAAATCACCACTTCACAACTTATAACTACAAAAATCACAACATGCTATCAACAACATACAACACTCAATTCATCCACACAACAGCTTAATCATACTATTTAGAATGCGACTCAATACTATGCGAAGGCATGTGGTACCATTGGAGTAGAACTCCCATCTTAAAAATGGAGCAGAACTCCCATCTTAATAATGGCCAATTAATAGAGGCATCAACAAGGCATAAGCCTTCTTCGTGGTTTGCCAATCCAGGCCATCTTAGAGTATGCAAATGTATGTGACCCAATGAATGCGCTAACACATACTCACAACAATCATCATCCATCACAAGGCATAAGCCCACATCACCATTATTACCAGTAAATAGAGGTAATTCATCATCATTTAAAACTCCCTACAACTATGCATTACCAACAAGAATTCACGACAGCAACCACAACAACACAACATCTTAACATAAATCAACATTGGCCATAAGACTATCGCATCAATCAACGATTAAATCATTAACATAATTCAACAAAAAATTAACATGATTCACTCAGCACGGTTAACGACCAAGACGCAACATGTATGGGCAAAAGGGATAGGGAACTACGTGCCCATCGACATGCATAACTAGTAGGACAGCGTAACAACTAAAATATACTCCTCAACATGCACTAAGAAAAACAGGGCAACAACCGACCTATTCTCCTCGACACGTCCTGCAACCTAATTGTGCTCGAAAATCTAACGCATCATTCTCCGACACGCCTCGCAGCCTAAAACGCCGCTCGGTACCTACCACTTCAGTATCTTCCCCAACCTCTAATCTTTCCAACAATACAGTCACGATATAACGTTTTAATGACCACACTGCTATAATTCATAACTTTCGGCCAACCGCTCGGAATAACACAATAACGAGAAACTAGATTCATATCGATAGATTCATCAACATACAAGACCGACTACAACAATAATTCCTAACATCATAACAACCATACCCTCATAACAACCACAACAGACTAACGACCACAACAACATGAAAAAATCTATACTAACCTACTCATCGATTAGACCGGACATTCACACAGATACGTAAAACTTCCACAACATATCACCAGGCAACTTCCTACAATGGACTCATTAAACGGTCATACGATTCTTTCCAATGGCCACAACATGAATAAACGAGCAACTTCGATAGCAATTCATAATATCCACGCACAAAAATAACAAAATGAGTCCCATTATAAGGTGAGAACCCCACCCTTTCCTGGATTGAAGATCGCTAAACCAAAGCTTCGACTGTAATCCTTGATTCGCTCTGCTCGACACTGGGCAGCTTGCTCCTTGCTTGTGCAGCTCTACCGGTCAACATACAGAAATCCTTATTCTCCAACTAAAACAAATCCTTGTGTTAGCTTCTCCTTATATAACAATCCTCTTGGGCCTAACCTACACCCCCATTTTACTACTTGTAACCAATAACATAAGTCCAAAATTAGTTCATATATTCTCTTCAATTCCACATTATAATTATTATTAATCAATAATTAATTAATTAATAATAATCCAACAACTTATATCAATAATTCTCAACATCTCGCAACTTCAGAAATACTCCAAAAATAATTTAATTAAATAATTAATTAAATTACGGGCGTTACATTGTGAATGGATGAAGCATAAAGTCCTTCCCAGCTGTTTGGTTCCTCATTAGTAAGAGCTTTCCAAATTTTGAAAGCCGTAGATGCCCAATCTAGGTCTGGAGAGATTCAGTGGTGTACCATCCCTTCGGTAGGAAAATGGAGCAACTCGCTCAGAGTCGCTTGATTAATCGAATACTCATCATTGAAGATTCTGAAGGTTGTAGTGCCAAATAGGTTGTGGCTTTTGTCACAAGGTTGGTTGTATGAGAACAAAATTAAGAATTATAAAGATAGCGACTCATATGTTGGAAGGTTCTGCGTGCAGACGAATTCTAGATCGGAGTTTCCAAGTAACCACCTGACACTGTTCAGCAATCCCAATTTTCACAGGCACTCAGTATGAACATACCGTGTAGGTATTACAGAGCGTTGATAGAACTTGAGATATTGAGCCCTTTGGTGCTCTCCGGCTTCTCCCTTGCAAAATGTAATTCCGGAAAGATCTGGCTCTGGTCTTGAATTTCATCATGCCGTTGTTGAAGCAAGGAAGAAAGATGGGTAAAAGTTTGTGTGAGAAATTAGGGAATTTGAAATGGAAATGGGTTTAGGGATGGTTTATGTAGAGGAATATAATGGAGGTGATAAATGGGGATGTATGAATTTTTATGACAATGATAATTGGAGGAGTGAACAGGCGTAGGGTTAATGCAATTATGGCGAAGGTTTTGAAGAAAATGTGAAGAAGAAGGGTTTTGCGAGGGTTTTCTATGATAAAACAGAACATTTCTGTTTCTGACTGTATGTCGAGCGTCATGTTTATGTGCCGAATGGGACTGGGTCATGTGAAGCGTGACGGGCTTCACGCTTGTGTGGCGAACGACACGGGTCTAGAAACAGAATAAAATTGAATATTTTGCAGTTTTATCATGCAGTATACCTTTCCAATACTTGCACATAAATATATATATGAATAAAAAATATGGAAATATTAAAGCATAGTATATATATATATATATATATATATATATATATATGTGTGTGTGTGTGTGGGGGGGTGTGTGTGTGTGTGTGTGTGTGTGTGTGTGTGTGTGTGTGTGTGTGTGTGTGTGTGTGTGTGTGTGTGTGTGTGAATATGATAATAATGCAGTAAATAAACGAAGTAAATAAAACTCATAATAAAACTGAACTGAAAATGAATAGAAATTATACTGAAGAATAAAATTCCCAAAAATTGTAAGAATAAAGTGGCAAATAAATTAAAATATAATCTATTAAGACTTCTCTCCACACTTAAATAAAACATTGACCTCAATGTTTAAATGTGAAAAGGAAAAATACAGTACGTCTGGAAAATCAGCCACGTCGGTCAAGAGAGTCGGAGAAAAGATGCTGATAAATATAGTCCAGTTGTTCAACTACAATATCCATGAAAGAATGGAAGTCGATCCTCAGAATAACAAGCCCGTTCTTCAACAAATCAATCTCTAATTGGATGGCAGTCAAAGCGGGAGCTTGATGAAATACGAGAGTTGGAGAAATAACTGGAGTGTCGGGGAAGTTTGAGCCAACCTATTTGGGAGACGGGAAGTGATGGTAAAATGGAGGTATTTTAGGGTCAGTATCCTCATCGGACAGGAAAGAATCGAGGTGTTCATAAATCATGGGTGTCTCAGAAGTGGATGTTGGTGACATGTGTGATGCGCCCCAATCATATAATCAGTTATTTCTGTCATGTATGCTAGTCCTAGGGCCAGGTAGGGTAAAAATGGGCATTAACTGATTGTTAATGAGCATTTCCAAGTTACCTGGGCCTATGTTTCCAATGATTCCCCTATTGAAACAAAAATTGATATTCAAAGGTTGAAATCTACCCTGAGGGACAAGGTTCAGCAACGGTTGTCTTAACCCGATAGCATTAGCTATCATGGTTACTAAGCCACCTATGAGGATAAGTTCATATACAACTCTCGCAAGACGGTGAAAGTTTACTAGCATAAATGTAGCTCCATTTATGGGACAGTTTTGTGAAGCGCAGAACATGATAAAAAGCTCAGCTCTAGAAATAGTGGTAATGTTTTCTGCTTTACTAAAAAGGGTGTGGGCTAGGATCTTGTGAAAATATCTTAAAGTTGGGTTGTGGATTTTTTACGAGTGCATGTCCTTAGGCTCAGGGTTACTTATGCCTGTAATGTCCCCCTAGAAATAATCTAGTTCACCTACATTAAAAATCTCTTCTTGGATTACAGTAAATGCATCTAGGCTGTGTGGGAATCCTATTAGCTCTGCCATCTATCTATGGGTGATAGTGTAATCTATACCAAATGGTCTAAATCTAATAAGTCCTCTATTGAATCCCAGACCATGGTCAGGTTTGTAGACAAGGGAGCTTAAAAACTCTAAGTTTAATCTACGGTAAGAGCTAAACTTTCTTTTCAAAGCAGATGTATCCCAGCCTATTTGGCTTAATAAAAATAAAACACTGTCTCGGATCCCTAAGGTGATCATAGCTGGTCCGTCGGGGTAGATACTCAATCTTATCTGCCTATCAGATAAAGACTCAAACCTCCTCCATTGATTTATTCCTCTAAACATAATGCCCATCGTATCAACCAGATTCATCGTGGTTAGAGTAATTACCTAACAAGAAAGTTAGCCTAAAGTAGGTTGACAATTAACATTAAGTTAGTAATAGGTAATATTAAAGAAACAATACTGCATAGTTTAATATCAATAAATAATAACAAAAGTAAGAAAAGAAAATAAAAATGAAAATAAGCAAAGAAAAAAGAAAAGACTCAAAGTTGGGTTGTTTCCCAAGAAGCACTTTGTTTAAAGTCGTAAGCTCGACATAACATGGTGATTAGTCTAATGAATGGGGATGAAACTCATCTAGCCTTAATGTTGTGTAATATTCCTTATTAGTCATGCTATGAAAATGTTTTAAGCGATGTCCATTTACAATGAATGGTTAACAACTCATTCCTTTGATTTCTATTGCGCCATTTTGAAAAACCTTACTGACTTCGAAGGGACCAAACCATCTTGAGCGAAGTTTTCCCAGAAATAGTTTAAGTCTAGAATTAAATAGGAGAACTATATCACCTTCATTGAATTATTTTCTAGATATTCATTTATCGTGCCATTTTTTAGTTCTCTCTTTATATATCCGAGCATTTTCGTAAGCGTCTAATTTAAGTTCTACTAGTCCGTGGATATCTAAGATTCTTTTCTCACCCGCAACGGTGTAATTTAAATTAAGGGTATTAATGGCCCAATAAGATTTATGTTCTTGTTCTACCGGCATATGAAATGATTTCCCATAGACTAACTTAAATGGCGTAGTACCAATCGGAGTTTTATATGCCTCCCTATATGCCCATAGAGCTTCATGTAACTTAGATGGTGAATCTTTCCTAGAAGTTGCTACTGTTTTTCTAAGATTTGCTTAATCTCTCTGTTGGACACCTCTACTTACCCACTTCTTTGCAGATGATAAGGTGTTGCGACTTAATGTCGGACTCCATACTTCACTATTAGCTTTTCTAAGATTTTCGAAATTAAATGGGAGCCACCGCCACTGATGACGAGTCTCGGAACACCGAATCTTGGAAAGATTATATTCTTGAAAATCCTGACTACTACTCATGCGTCATTTTTTGGAGATGCTACAACCTCAATCCATTTTGAAACATAGTCGACAATAACTAGTATGTAGTGATTTCCAAAGGAAGACGGGAAGGGTCCCATGAAATCAATGCCCCATACGTCAAAGACTTCAACTTCTAGAATGCCCTTTTGAGGCATCTCATTGCATCTAGAGATGTTTCTAGTGTGTTGGCATTGGTCGCAATTTTTAACTGTGATATGGACATCTTTCCATAGATTAGGCCAATAGAGACCAGATTGCAACATCTTAGCGCATGTCTTTGAAGTACTTGCATGACCTCCATAGGGAGCGGCATGACAATGGAAAATTATGTTTTTGATTTCATTTTCGGGAACACATCAATGAAAAATACCGCCGGGGCCTCTCTTGAAAACCAAAGTCTCATCCCAATAATAATGTTTAAGGTCATGAAAGGATTTCTTCTTTTGTTGATAAGACATATCAGGTGGAAGCACTCCAGCAGCCAAGTAGTTGACGAAATCAACATATCATGGCAGTATGGTTTTAGTGCAGACTGCTTCTAAGATTTCATTTGTGCTCGTGTCTTCACAAGTCACAGGGTACTCAGTAATGATAATGTCAAATTCTAATTGGGCTACAACGCGTTCATAAGGAAAATCATCATTGATGGGAACATGATCTGGTTTGATGCCTTCTATTCTGGATAGGTGGTCAGCTACTACATTGTCGGTGTCTCTCTTGTCTTTTATTTCTAAATCAAATTCTCGTAGAAGTAAGATCCACCTTAGTAATCTTGATTTGGCGTCTTTCTTACTTAAGAGGTACTGGATTGCAACGTGGTCAGTATAGATAATTATTCGTGCTCCTACTAAGTACGAGCGGAATTTATTTAAGGCAAACACAACAACTAAAAATTCCTTTTCAGTGGTGGCATAATTCGTCTGCGCATGACCTACGGTTCTACTTGCATATTAGATCGCATGAAGCTTTTTATCCTTTCTTTGTCCTAGGACCGCGCCTACGGCATAGTCACTGGCATCACACATTATCTTGAATGGTTCGTTCCAATCAGGAGGTTGTATAATAGGTGCTGAAATTAATGCCTTTTTTAGTGTTGTAAAAACGTCCAAGCATACACCGATGAAAGTGAACTCAACATCCTTCATTAGGAGTTCGGTTAGAGGTTTGGTTATTTTAGAAAAATCTTTAATGAAACGTCAATAAAAACCAGCGTGTCCTAGAAAACTTATTATTTCTCTAACAGTTTTGGGTGGTTGAAGATTTTCT
Source organism: Vicia faba (assembly GCA_948472305.1). Taxonomy (NCBI): domain Eukaryota; kingdom Viridiplantae; phylum Streptophyta; class Magnoliopsida; order Fabales; family Fabaceae; genus Vicia; species Vicia faba. The sequence continues at coordinate 805,602,335 of OX451738.1, read as the reverse complement.
ATAACTTTGCTCTTTGCTTTAACTACTTTAATTCCCCTATCAAATACTATGTGCCCTAAGATTATTCCTTGTCGAACCATGAAGTGGCATTTTCCCCAGTTTAACACGAGATTGACACTTATGCATCTTTTTAGTACCATTTCAAGGTTCGGTAAACATCATTCAAAACTTTCTCCTTAAACAGAGAAGTCATCCATAAAAACTTCCATCGTGCCATCTAGAAAATCAGATAAGATGGACATCATACATCTCTAGAATGTTGCATAGGCATTACATAAACCGAATGGCATTCGTCGATAAGCGAACGTACCATAGGGATAAGTGAAAGTCGTCTTTTCTTGGTCGTCAGGATGGATAGGAATTTGGAAAAATTTGGAATAACAGTCTAAATACAAGAAGTGAGAGTGCTGAGCTAGTCGTTGAAGCATTTGATCAATGAAAGGCAAAGGAAAGTGATCTTCATGAGTGGCTTTGTTTAACTTTCTATAGTCGATGCACATCCTCCACCCGACGTAAGTTTGTTGCGCTACAGATTCTCCTTTAGCGTTGCTGACAACCGTAACACCTCCTTTCTTAGGTACGACATGTACTGGTCTAACCCATTTACTTTCGGATATTAGCTATATGATTCCTACTTTTAGTAGCTTTTCCACTTCCTTTTTAACTACATCGCTCAGAACGGGATTTATTCCCCTTTGATGTTCCCTAGAGGTTTTACAGTCTTCCTCCAGCATAATACAATGCATGCAGATAGAAGGGCTTATTCCTTTTAGATCTGAGATGTTATATCCTAAAGCAGTAGGGTATTTTTTTAGGACATGTAATAATTTTCCAGTTTCTATTTGTCCTAAGTCTGCATTGACTATGACTAGTCGTTCAAGTTCTGTATCTAGGAATTCATATCTTAGGTCTTTTGGTAGTGTTTTGAGTTCTATGGCTGGCTTCTTTGTATAGGGTATTGTTTACCGTGAAAATTGGTAAACAATCGCTGATCTTCCAAAAGGTTACTTATTTGGTGACTAGCAGGATCGATCAGATTGGTCCTAAGACATGGTTGATTTCTGGAGTTTGACTAACCCTAATGGTGATTAATGTCAGTAAAGTAAAGACACTTTAAATAAATTGCATGGAGAAAAGCTTGATAGAATAAATAAAAACGTTAAGGAATTGCTGAATAAAAAGGCTTCGACGGAAGTAAATAAATGAACAACGATAAATTGCTTGAATATAAAAGACTTTGATTAATTTAAGTGGTGTTTCACACATACATTCTCAATGATTCTTTCTCTCACGTTGGGTACTTGAATCTAAATGAGTAACTTGTATAAAATGATGAACACACGCGAAAACTACGTGAACACTTAGTATTTATACTAAAAAACTCCTAAGTACCCACTGGGCAGTTACACTGCTTCGAGATGACGCCACATGGCACGCTCACAACCTTCGACGCCTATGCTCTCGACACGTTGCACTTGGTAACTGCTGGGAACCGTTTTCCCTCCAACATTTCAAATCTCAAACTGTTCGACCTTGGGCATCATGGACCTTTGTCGAGAGGTTCCTTCGACGTCGAAGACAACAAGATTCCAACTTTAAAGAAATTTCTCTAAGTGTCTTGTCATTCTTTGATGAGCATTCGACATGATCAGTTGGTCGAAGCCTCCTTATGTAGGAAACTCTTCTGACTCATAATTAATGGTCTATATGATTACAAACAAGGGTGTCAAATTTAGGAGCCAACAAATTGCCCCCCAAGAATGTCTTATTTCTACGCTGAAAAAGAAAAAGGCATTTTTTGAGATTCCATTCGACACCTGTCCTTCATTCTCAGCCACAAATCAGATTGTGTGCTTTCCATCTACCAACCAACTGACAAACTCAAAAAAAGTCATCATTTCATCTTTTCCCAAGACATCACTTCAGTAAGGCATTTAGCACGCACGGTGTCTTTTCAAATGTTGTCATCATGACTATTTCCCGAAATCGAGGACGCACGCTGCAATGTTTCCGTTCTTCAGAACGGTTACATCACCAAATGAGCGCCACATGCCCCACTCTTGTCTGAGACATTAAATGACCTCGAGTCTTGTGATTTTTCAATCACTATAAATATCACTAAGTGCCTCTTGTTGGACTCTTTACGCTTTCTTTCATCCAAGCCTTAAGTCGAACAAAATTTTCTGCAAGCAAACCTTTGCCTCTTCCTCTCCAAACCTAGAAATCTTTGTTATTCATCCATCTTCATCTCAAACCAAAAAAATGGCCTCATGTTCTCGTGCTTCCAATGTCCCTAGATCTAGCACTCCGTCTCAAACTACCCAACCGGAAATCTTCGCAACCGCTCCGATAGTTAACTCCATGGGAATGCGAAGAGTTCCTGAACCCATGGGAGACGCTGAGCGTGAAACTTATGGTTCTCAACTGCTGATTCCTGTTGGCTATTCCAACCAGGTTTTTGCTATGTCCGACCCCCTTTCTACATGCATTGCTAACCCAACGAAAATCGAGGGTTTCTTCCCCGTGCATGAGGCACTCAAGCCCATTGGGTGCTCCAAGAAGGCGACAGACGATACCGAAGATCCTGCAAAAGAGAAAATAGATCTTCGGTTCTTCAACAGGGGGGTTAGGGCTTTTAGGTCTAGCCCTAACCTTACACCAGAATACAACGCTTGGCTCAACAAGATGGAGAAGTGCCAAGCTTCTATTTGGAAAGGCATGGGGATTTATGACCTAGTCATGCTGTCCAAAACTGGTCTCAACTATTGTCCTGAAATGCTGGTAGCTTCTTTGCTATTTTGGGACTATACTCACTACACCCTCCACCTACCTTGTGGAATGGTAACACCCACTCTCTTCGACGTGGCGGCTATCACTGGTCTTCGACCAACTGGGGACTACTTCGACCCAGAGTAAATGTATGAAGACCAAATTGGGTTTTCAGCTACCAAACCCACTTATACCACCTACACCAACCACGACCATGACAAATCAACGGCTGTGGTTACTGATGTAGAGCACATCGTGTTTCTATCCCTTTGGCTATCACGCTTCGTGTTCTGCACGAAATCCCTACAGGTGACGAAGAAAATGGTCACCCTTGCTACTCAGCTTCATCACGGTCAGAACACATATTTGGCCGAATTAATACTGGCAAACTTGTATGATTCAATAAGCAGCGGAGCGACTCAATTAAAAATAATCGAAAATAGAGCCAGCTTGCTGCTTGCTGGTCCCTTCTGGCTACTTCAACTCTGGCTGAACGCCACTTTTGAGTCATTTCTACCCCAGAAGATTCAAATAAACGAAAAGGCTCCTAAGATAGCCAGAAGGCGCGTCGAAGGCACCAGGCTTGCCTTATTAACTCCTATTGAAGATGGGCTAGAGCTACAAAAGACCTTTGCAAACTTCGTTCATATGTTTGTAGGGAGGAAGGAATTTACCTCGACCATGGCTCCTTTCGCCGGTCGAAAGTTTGGCCCAGGGTGGTTTACCAGGCCCCATCCTAAATCATCAGAGGATCCTCACCTTGAAGAGCACACAATGATGTGGGAAGCGTTTCTTACCCCAAGGATAATGCCATTGCATTTCAAGAGTTCAAATAATCAGTTGAGCCTGATTTCTTACTAGCCGAATCTTGTCTCTCGACAGTTTAGCATCATCCAATTGCTTCCTTCTCCAATTTATCCTCGGGAGAAATCGTTGTTGTACTTTTGTAATGAGTACTCTGAGGAGGCTACTACTAAGCATATTAGTAGGTACGTTGGTCGGACCGTACTATCATTGTTCGACTACCAACTCAACTTCCTCTGCTCACCATCTTTTGAAGACTGGTGGAAGAGATATTACGTCGAAGAGTTCTTCGACGAAAAAGATTTTGCAGACGAACTCCAGAAGTCCTTCGTCTTGGTTCTCGACAAAATAAAGAAATGTACGTTCCCTTGTTCAAATTATACTTGTCTTTTCATTTCAACTTATATCTGCCAAATATAACTTGTGAACGTGTCTTCTTTCAATTGTTCGAAAACCTGCAACTAAGAAGGCCACAGACAGCCATTTGGGTGGAGGTCCCTCTACAAAACCTCCAGCACAGGTAACAAAAATCTCTCTTGTCTCCTGCTTTGGTTTTAAACATCCTGGTTTTCGATGTTGTGTTTTAAATCAACTACATTTGGGACTTTCAGGAACCTGCGCCTAAGAAGCGACCTGCATTAACGGTTGAATCTTCGAGTGGCGACGAGGATGACTTTCCCCCTGTTCCTCTCAAACGGAGAAATCTGAAGAAGGTTGCCCCTGCTCCTGAGCCTCGACCTGTGATTTGAACTAAAGTTACAGGGAATAAACCTAGGCCACCTCCTGTAATCATCGAAGAACCCACAGAGGAGGAGCTAACTGTCTTGCTCAGCAAACCCATTGAGAGTGACAACTCTAGCCCTGGGGCTGAAGTTCCTTTACAGGTAGTGCCTTCGACCACTTTTAACTTAGGTGTCGACGATCACCTTCGATTGTGCATCTACCTAAATCAGAATATTTTCCTTTTCTATTTTCAGGAGACCGCTGGAACTTCAGCATCAACTGGGCATCCTGTCGAAGGTTCTGATTCCTTTGTAAACAACGCAGGGGAACCCATTCACCATCCTTCTTCTTTCATCAGTTCTGCTAACGAAGTAAATCAAACTTCAGAGCCACAAGACTCTGCTGACCATAGCAGACAACGAGAGGAGGAACTGGTGGATGATGAAGTCCTTGCTGAAACAGAGGAGCACCACCAGGAGGAAGCTCAAGTGGTTAATGAAACAGAAGAGCAAAATGATGAAGAGGGTCATGTTGACGCTGACGCTGCTGAAAATGATCAGCCCCAAACCACACTGCTGCAGAAACGGTTACCTCAACAAAGCCCAGGTCTAAAGAGGATTTGGCCCTCTTGAAGAAAAACGATCCAATTGGCTACCTGAATGCCATCATCGAGAGCAGGTAAAATTCATCTGACCCTAGCCATGATGCTTCTACTGCATCAGGGAAGTTTACTTAGACTTCTCCTCTCGATGAGGTATTGAAGAAAGTCAAGGCTCAGTTCTTCAAGAGGGATCTAATGAAGGCTTTGGAGTGGGATCCTACTGCCCAGTCTTATTTGGGAGTTGTCTTGGGTGCAGTTGATTTGCTTGCTGTTTCTCCAGAGATTTCCAGCTTCATCTTGGAGTTATACTCCATTATTGACCAAGTCTCTACGGACTATAATCGTCGAAGGGGGTTCAACAGCCAACTCGAAATGCTGCATGGCAAGAGTTCTTCTGCTTGGACTGAAGTAGCTGAATCGACTTCTCGAATTGCAGAATTTTCGAAACAGAAGACGTCCAAGAAACACGAAATCGAAGCCATAGATCAAGATAACGCCTCTATAAAGGCGCAAATCGAGGAGTTGTTAGCCAGGTTAAATGCTAACACTAAGCGCAAAGAGGGGCTCCTTTTGACCATTTCAGATGCAGAGAGCCAAGATGAAGTTGCTCGAGGCCTAAAGTTCGCTGAAAGGGCCCAAGCCCTAGATGACCAGATTGCCAAAATTTCTCAGGTGAATGCCTTGTGTAACAAACGGCTGAAGTTGCAGCGAGCTAAATATCTTCGACTTAAAGCTTCCATTCCTTTTTAATTTGCTCAGCACCTCATTGACCATGTACTGTAATTTTTTGTAACACAATGTAGCCATTTTGGTTAATTAATATCATTTTCCATTTTGGCTTTATGGTTAACGTAATTATTAACTGTTATTTATTTTGATCTCTTGGAGCATAGGTTTATATTTTTTTAAATATTTGTCGTTTACCCTCAAGAGTCTTTTATCTTCGCTTAACTCTTCGACTTCATATGCTCCACCAGAAAAAGTTTGAATAATTCTGAACGGCCCTACCCACTCGGGTGACCATTTTCCCATGCTTCAATCTCTTCGATCCATGGGGAGAATTACCTTCCAAACTAATTCTCCAGGCAAGAATGCCTTAGGTTTTACTTTCTTATTGTAAGAGTCTTCCACTCTTTTCTTCTGAATTCTCAGTAGGTCGAGAGCTCGTAGTCTTTCTTCGTCTAAATCTACCAATTCATCTAACATCATATCCCAATAAACCTCAGAGGGAATATCTTGATGTCTTTGAACCCTTGATAATTGAAGACAAATTTTTGTTGGCAGTACTGCGTCATGATCGTAAGTTAGCCGATATGGTGTTGTACCCGTGGCTTCCTTTGGGGACGTTCGACAGGCCCACAAGATCTGGTATAACGTTTTGTGCCAATTTTTTGGCTTCTTTCCCACATTATTTTTTATCAGGCCTATCACTATTTTATTCGCCGCTTCGACTTGACAATTTTCCTACGCGTAATAAGGTGTTGATGTTAGGAGTCTAAAGCCTGTTTCTTGAGCGAATTCCTGCATCTTTCGACCAGTAAACACCGACCCTTGATCAGTTGTTATAGTCTCAGGGATTCCAAATCTGTAGATAATGTTCTTTTGAATAAATTCAATGACATTTTCTTGGTCTGTGTTGACTAAAGGGATAGCGTCGATCCATTTAGTGAAATAATCAATGCCTACCAGTATATACTCCTGGCTCTTTGATGATACTGGTTGAATCTCTCCAATAAGATCCAACGCCCATCCTCTAAAAGGCCAAGGTTTCACTATTGAGTGAAGTTCGCTTGCTGGTACATGTTGGATGCCAGTATGGACTTGACATTCCTGGCAACCCTTCGCGAACTAAACACAATCTTTCAAGATAGTGGGCCAGTATAGTCCTTGTCGAAACAACAACCATTTCATCTTATGGCCTACTTGGTGAGCCCCACATGCTCCAGCATGCATAGTCGAAAGGGCTATGTATGCTTCAGTTTCTCTTAAGCACTTTAGCAATACCCCTTCAGGCGTCTTTTTGAACAACTTATTACCCATGAGTACGTAACTTAACGCCCTATATTTTATTTTTCGTTATGTCAAAGTTGCTGGATTTTGTAGATAATCTACAATGGGTTTCCTCCAATCCTACTCTGATAAATTATCTATGAACGAAATTTCGAAATTCCTTTGATCAGCATACCCTAGTCTTGTTGATTCCAAATCAGTTGGAAACAAGCTGGTTGCTTTTATTTTCTATCGAACTTCGATTGCTCTTTGTAATCTCGTTTTTGAAATCTTATACCCAGATACGATTTGTGCCAAATCATTGGCTACTTGGTTTTCCAATCTAGGTATGTGTCGAATATTAACCATTTCGAATTTTTTCAATAAACGATTTGCTATCATAAAGTACATAATGAGATTTTCTCTTATGCATTTGTACTCTTTTGTGACTTGCTTAATGACTAACTCTGAGTCTCCCATTATTTCGACTCGAGTTGCCCCCAATTCCAACAATATTTCAAGGCAAGTAATTAGAGCTTCGTATTCAGCCTCATTGTTCGAACAAGTACCTTCTATCTTGTACTTGAATGTTGTTGGAATTTTTTCTAGAGAAATAATTAACACCCCTACTCCCGTTCCATCTTTATGGCTGGAACCATCGAAGTAAAATTTCCAGGGTTCTATCTCCACGTAATTTATATTTTCAACCTGAATCGAGTGATCGACTATAAAGTCTGCTACCACTTGCCCTTTTATTGCCTTAAGAGGCATAAAGGTCAATGAATACTCAGTTAATGCTAGCGCCCACTTGCCAATTTGACTGTGCAAGATGGGTTTAGACAACATGTATTTGAAAACATAAAAATGAGACGAAACATACACATCAACTGGTTTTATATACTGTTTGAGCTTTGTACAAGAGAAATAAAGACATCGACATAATTTTTCAACTTCGCTATATCTAGTTTCTGCATCGTTCAAAACTCTGCTAAGGTAGTAAATGGGTCTTTCAACTCCATTTTCATCTTCTTGGGCTAATATGCTTCCCAAAGTTTTGTCGGATGCAGCTATGTACAATCTCATACTCCTATTGCTACAAGGAGGCACCAAAATAGGTGGCTTGGTGAGATAACCTTTGATCTTGTCGAAGGCATCATGTTGCTCTTGCCCCCACTCAAACCCTTCCTTATTCAATCGAAGTAAGGGTGAGATGTAACACCCCTTCTAAATAACCCGCGAATATATTAATTAAATCAGAGTAACATGGAAAACAGGGATGTCACAATTCATTGATAAATATAAAAACCTCAAATCTACAGTTATCGTGCTTTACTGAAGGAATTATTAAGATAAACATTCAAATCAACATCATGTTCTACACAGCGGAAATGTCTCAAAACCGGAATAACTTCACTTCATAAGTATTCCCAACATAAATTAAACAATAGAGTATAAAATAAAACTCATCATTCAAACGTTTCCCCCAGTGTTACAACCTATCAGAGCACGACACTAACACGCGGACTTAAAGTAACATAGCTCTAGAGCCATCTTCACCAACTCCTGAGATGCTAACTTTAATCTGAAATCATTAAAGTAAGGGTGATATTTCTTGTAATTAACATGCATTATAAGTTTCTCAATCAACATTATATCACAAGCATATTATTTCACCCATTTTAGCATAAATCCAGATTCAACACACAATTTCAATCATACAAGTCAATATGCACAAATCAATAATCAACCAAAGAATTGTAACACTGGAAGACATCCTAACATGTTACAATTCCATGCAAACACAAATGCAGACACAATGCATGTGGTACCAATCACATGACCAAGTCACCCAACACTGATCCATCATCAACCGGATACAGTAACCATCGATTCGTCCATAAACACTCGGACACGAATCCAGCCTAACCACCCATCATCTCCCGGGTATCGGTTAACGGCAATACAAGTCAAATTCCACACAATGGGAATTAACTTCACCAAAACAATGCATATGCATGCACATCACCAGCATGCAACATCAAATCAACGGAATATGATCACAACATAATTCCAAATAATGCCAAAACCAATATATCAAATGATCACATCTCAATCATAATGGATAGCAGGCACAACACATAAGTATCAGTTCTCATTCACCAAATCAGAACAATTTACAACCAATTCTACATCATTCTCAAAATACCAAAGTTTACAAAAATCGGGAATTCGACTCTTTTTAAAATAATTTTCATAAAATAATATTTTTCTTATTTTATAAGATAGTATTTTTAATTTAAGAAATACTGCCAAAAACGGCACTCAAATCGGACTTACGGTTTGAAAGTTATGAATTTTCAAAGTTTAATATTTTTCAAACAGTTACAGCAGAACCCGGTTCCTACCTATACAGGAACCGGTTCCTGCGAAGTTCAAAAATCCCCTTTCTGGAAAATGTATGGGAACCCGGTTCCTACCTATACAGGAACCGGTTCCTACGTGTGTTTTTGCATGTTTTTGTAAATTTTCACAGTGGAACCCGGTTCCTCCCCACTGGGAACCGGTTCCCACGACCTGCAGAGCCAAAAACTGCTATTTTGACAGCATTTATTCATTCCAATTCCATCCAATTCATACCCATTCGAATTATAACATTAGGAACACCAAAATGCAACCAATACACATCAATACAACATCATAAATCATGTTTCCATCATTCCTATTAATTATTCATCACATTAATGGTTCCAATTCCTATACTCTGACACAATTAGGGATAATCCTACAAACCTAGAATTCCAAAATCGAGATTCCTAACATGCTTAATCAATTCTATTGATCTCAAAATCTATAAGGCATATTAAATAATGGAAATCACCCCTTACCTCGCGATGATCCTTCAAATTCACGGTGTTTGGCTTTTTCCTCTCTTCTCTTCTCTTCTCCAATTTCACGTATAATGACTTTCTCCCAATAACCTTCTTTTTCTTTTCCTTTTAATATTTTCCAAATAATAGAAATAAATTAGTAATTATTTAGTAGAGCTTTTTACTTCACACACCTCTAATTCAACCTTACACCCCCCGGTCTTCCTTTTTAATTCCATAATTAATTCATCCATTTAATCCAAATATTATTAATTAAGCCTTTAATTAATTTAATAATTAAATTCCTAATTATTTAACACTTGAATAAATTTGGGGTGTCACAACTCTCCCCAACTAAAAGAGTTTTCGTCCTCGAAAACATACCTTAGACGAACAGTTCGGGATACGAGTCCTTCATCTGGCTCTCCAGCTCCCAAGTGACATTTCCATCTGCTTGTCCTCCCCAAGCCACTCTTACCAACGCGATCTCCTTTCCTCGCAACTGTTTCAACTTCCGATCCTCAATTCTCGTAGGTACCGCTTCCACAGTCAAATTCTCTCGTACCTGTATATCGTCTACCCGAATCTCATGAGACGGGTCAGCAATGTACTTCCTTAGCTGAGATACATGAAAAACATCATGCAAATTTGCAAGTGACGGAGGCAAAGCAATCTGATAAGCAACTTTCCCAACTCTCTTGGTAATCTGAAACGGACCAATAAAACATGGAGTCAACTTCTTTGACTTCAAAGCTCGACCAATACCAGTCATCGGAGTAACTCGCATAAAAACATGTTCTCCTTCTCTAAACTCAAGATCTTTCCTCCTCTTATCGTGATAACTTTTCTGACGACTCTTAGAAGTCCTCATCTTCTCCTGAATCATCTTAATCTTTTCCGAAGTCTGTTGGACAATTTCCGGTCCAATCACATCACTCTCTCCAGATTCATACCAACACAACGGTGTCCGACACCTCCTACCATACAATGCCTCAAACGGAGCCATACCAATGCTCGAATGAAAACTATTGTTGTAGGTAAACTCAATCAATGGTAGATAACTATCCCAAGCTCCACCTTTCTCCAACACACAAGCTCTTAACAAATCTTCCAACGACTGAATCATTCTCTCCGTCTGACCATCTGTCTGTGGATGATAAGCAGAACTCAAACGCAACTTAGTACCCAAAGCTTCTTGCAATCCCGTCCAGAATTTAGATGTAAACCTCAGATCTCGATCCGACACAATACTAGAAGGAATACCGTGCAAACTCACAATCTTCTCAACATACAATTCTGCCAACCTTTCCATCGGATAATCCATTCTTATCGGAATAAAGTGAGCAGATTTCGTCAACCGATCAACAATAACCCAGATAGAATCACAATTCTTTGATGTCCTTGGCAAACCAGACACAAAATCCATAGAGATTCCATCCCATTTCCATTCCGGAACAAACAACGGCTCCATCAATCCTGATGGTTTCTGATGCTCAATCTTCGACTTTTGACAAACCAAACAAGCATACACAAACTCAGCAATTTCCTTTTTCATTCCCGGCCGCCAAAACAACTTCTTCAAATCATGGTACATTTTAGTAGCACCAGGATGAATACTCAATCCACTGCGATGTCCTTCTTCCAAAATACTCTTCCTAATCTCTGCAACATCCGGAACACACACCCTATTACCAAATCTCATAACACCATTCTCATCAATCCCAAACTCGCCTCCTTGACCTTGGTTGATCAATGTCAATTTATCAACTAACGCAACATCGGACTTCTGTCCATTCTGAATTTCTTCCAGAATACTACTAGTCAGTTTCAACATACCCAATTTCACACTATTCGGAGTAGTTTCACATACCAAACTTAAATCTCTGAACTGCTTAACCAAATCTAACTCACGGACCATTAACATCGACATATGCAAGGACTTCCTACTCAAGGCATCCGCAACAACGTTTGCCTTACCAGGATGGTAATTCAAACCGAAATCATAATCCTTTAGAAATTCTAACCATCTCCTCTGCCTCATATTCAACTCTTTCTGATCAAAGAGATACCTCAGACTTTTGTGATCACTGAACACCTCAAACCAAGAACCATATAAATAATGCATCCACAACTTCAAAACAAACACAACAGCTGCCAACTCCAAATCATGAGTCGGATAATTCCTTTCATGTACTTTCAATTGTCTCGAAGCATAAGCCACCACCTGCTTATCTTCCATCAACACACCACCTAATCCCATTAATGATGTGTCACAATACACAACAAAAGACTTAGTCGGATTTGGCAAAATCAAGATCGGAGCACTTGTCAACCTCCTCTTCAGCTCTTGAAATCCTTTCTCACATTCAACATCCCAAACAAACATCTGACCCTTCCTGGTCAACTTAGTCAACGGTAACTCTAATTTGGAAAATCTTTCTATAAACTTCATGTAATAACCTGCAAGACCCAGAAAACTACGGATCTCATAAGCATTCTTCGGCGCTTCCCACTGAGATACTGCTTCTACCTTCGTAGGATCCACAACAATTCCATTCTTGGAAATTACATGGCCAAGAAAACTTACTTCACTTAACCAGAATTCACACTTGGACAACTTCGCATAAAGCTTCTTCTCTTTCAACAATTCCAACACAACTCTGAGATGTTCTGCATGCTCTTCATCGCTCTTCGAATAAATTAGAATATCATCAATGAACACCACCACAAACTTATCAAGATACGGATGAAATATCCTGTTCATATATTCCATGAAAACACCAGGTGCATTAGTAACTCCAAACGACAGAACAGAATACTCGTAATGTCCATACCTCGTTCTAAATGAAGTTTTCTGAATATCTTCCGACTTCACACGAATCTGATGATATCCAGATCTCAGATCAATCTTACTAAATACACAAGCTCCAACTAGTTGATCCATCAAATCATCGATCCTCGGCAAAGGATACCGATTCTTGATTGTAACTTTATTCAGCTGTCTGTAATCAACACATAATCTCATTGAACCTTCTTTCTTCTTAACCAACAACACCGGAGCACCCCACGGCGAAACACTCAGACGAATAAACTTCTTCTCAAGTAACTCCTCCAACTGTTTCTTTAACTCCGCTAATTCAGATGCCGACATACGGTAAGGCGCCATCGACACTGGACTAGTTCCAGGAATCAAATCTATAGTAAATTCTACCTCCCTCTCAAGTGGCAATTCACTAACGTCTTCCAGAAACACCTCTGGAAATTCATTCACCACTGGCAATCCATCACTCTTTGCTTTTCCCTCCGCTTCTATTGCAGAATACAACATAAATACCATAGCACCATCTTTCACAGCTAGGTTCATCTGTTTAACCGACATAGTCACATCTTCGACACCAACCTCTTCAGGAAAAATAACCGTCTTCGCAAAATAGTTGATATAAACCTGGTTGAATTCTAACCAGTTCATTCCAAGGATGATATCAAGTTGTTCTAACGGCAGGCACACTAAATCCATACTGAAACCCCTACCAAAAATCACAATAGGACAATTCCTACAAACATACGAAGTAGTCACTGAACCCGACGCAGGAGTATCAATAACCATACTTCCATCCATATTAGAAATTTCCAAATTCAATCTTTTAGCACAATCTAAAGCAATAAAAGAATGCGTAGCTCCAGTATCAATAATCGCAATCAAATGTATGTCATTAATAAAACATGTACCTTTAATCAGCCGATCATCTGGCTTAGTCTCTGACCCAGACAATGCAAACACTTTACCACCAGCTTGCTCCTTCTTGGGTTTTGTACACTGAGGACGAGTATGACCTTCTTCACCACAGTTGTAACAAGTCACCACTCTTACTCTGCAATCATTGGCCAC